>JAJMFY010000003.1:0-484413 GCA_030574955.1 Teunomyces lycoperdinae
CAGCAACAGCAACAGCAACAGCAACAGCAACAGCAACAGCAACAGCAACAGCAACGTCAACAACAGCATCAACAACAGCATCAACAACAGCAACTCCACAAACAAAAACAGCATCAACAACAACAGCAACTCCACAATCAAAAACAGCTACAGAAACAACTACAAAAAGAACCACAGTCCAATATTCAAGAACAGCACCACATACAAAACCAATCACAAATACAGCTAGCTCCCCAATCTCCTTCAGCACAAGTTGCCACTAAAATTCCCCCATCACCTCCACAACGTCCTCAATCTAGCTATCAGAATATCATTGTGCCAAAAAAGAAACCGAAACGGAAGACCAAGAAACAAGAGGTATCGCCTTATATAATTCCACTTGCAACTCTTCTTCCTAACGAAGAGGAAAAGAGCCAAGTGCAATTTATCCCGGTTCTACCGCGTCCCAACGCCGTTTCCGAACTTACCAATGAACGCAGGCCGTTTTTTGATGATGATATCGTAGAGGACTTGGAGAAGGAGACAGAAAAGGATAAACCCGAAGAGCAAAAGAAAATAAAGAAACAAAAACGGCTGGACCTGGAATCGGATGATACTGAAGAGATCAGTGTGGAAAAATACAAGCTCGAGAAATCACTCAAATCAATATTGGATATCTGGAAAGAGTACGAGTACGGAACTAGCGACAAGCCTCCGTTGCGTATTCTTGAGCTAAAATACGGTACCAAGTGGCGTAATGAAACGGAATCACGGACGTTTTTGCGTCGCAAGCGGATCTACGAGGCCATTGAAATAGGAAAGAGTAAGGGAATGTCCGAAGATGAAATTATTCTGGAATTAGAGGATTGTAGAACTTACGAACACAATGGCAGCTCAAGAAAGAAACCGTTAAGCTGGTTGTGCAACAATGTTCCAGAGAAGTACTTGAGGTAACAAGGAAAAAGGCAATTTGCTAAGAAACAATTAGATTTAATTCTCCACATGCTACGATAACAGAGTTATAGAAATAAAAGTTTAATGTATGGTGTTGGTAATTGGTTAGTTTTCATAGGCTGCTCCACAAGTCTCACTCCGATTTTTTTGTTTAATTTTTTTTTGCAGCCATGCACCTGCATACAATTATCAGATTTTCCTTTCAAATTATTTTAGGCATCATAAGCTCATCTCATAGTAGCGAAGTTCCGTCACGTAATAATGAGCGTTGAAGAAGATAAGAAACGTCCAGATACTGCTGAGCTTCCAATTCCAAAGAAGCAAAATACAAATCCTGCTCCTAAAGGAAAGAAAGGTAAAGTCTCTCGCCGGAAATACAAAGCTAAAGAAGTTGATTCGACTTCTCCACTCGGAGTTCTCCAATTCGAAATAGATGAGCTTTTGAGCCAGCACAGCTTGTCCAAGGAAGATGTAACAAATGACATGGCCTCTGTTCTCAATAATCCAGAAATTGAACAACAATATCATCGCATTGTGACTGAAGTCAAGATTCTTCAGTTGACATCAAACGGTGATGGACTCGCTTTAATTCCTCACCCCGAAGAGGGAAAGAAACAGATCTGCATTGTTCCATTTGGACTTCCAGGCGATATTTGTAAGATCAAAGTGTTCAAGTCACATCCTTTATATGTGGAATCTGACTTGTTGGAAGTTGAATCGGGGGAACATCGTAATGATTCGTTGATCCAATGTCGTTACTTTGGCAAATGTTCCGGCTGCCAGTACCAGAATGTTGACTACAAGCAACAGCTTGTTTTTAAGAGACAAACCATTCAAAACGCCTACAAGTTTTTCGCCAAAAACATCACACAACTCCTCCCTCCAGTGAAAGATACCGAACCATCACCGCTTCAGTACACTTACAGAACCAAGTTGACCCCACATTTCAACCTTCCATACTCGAAAACTGGTGCCAGCTTGGAATACCGTCCTAATCTTGGATTTGGTACCAAGGGAAGACCTGAATGGAGACACGTTGCTAGTTCAGGAGCCATTCTTGATATCGAAGAGTGTGCAATCGGAACGGAAATAATCAACCAAGGAATGGCCAACGAACGTCAGAGATTCGAATCAGAGTATGTCAAGTACAAAAAGGGTGCTACTATCTTGCTTCGTGAGGATACCAAGCTTGACGAACAGGAAATAACGGAAGGTTCCACCGATGCAGAAGGAAAAGTGTCGAAATTAGAAGTTTCTATCAACGACACAACCTTAACCAAAACCTGTGTTACCAACAGTCGTCAAATAGTAACTGAGTACGTCAATGGGTACACGTTTGAGTTCTCAGCCGGGGAGTTCTTTCAAAATAACAATTCAATTTTACCGGCCGTGACTGATTACGTGAAGACAAACTTGTCAATTCCAGACTCTCAACCTGACGAGCCAAACTACTTGGTGGATGCCTACTGTGGCTCAGGTCTTTTCTCCATCACATGTTCTAAAAACGTTTCCAAGGTGATTGGCGTCGAGGTCTCGGCTGATTCAGTCAAGTTTGCCGAAAGAAATGCCCGCAACAATAAGATTGAGAATGCAACATTTATTGTTGGAAAAGCCGAACAAATCTTTGCTAGTATTGATACTCCTGCTGATAGAACTTCGGTGATATTGGATCCACCACGTAAGGGCTGTGACGATGTGTTCTTGAACCAGTTATCAGAGTACCATCCTGCCAAAATTGTCTACATCAGTTGTAATGTCCACTCACAGGCCCGTGATATTGACTGGTTTATCCACAGCACCAAAAACGGACATGAATACAAGGTAGAAAGTATCAAGGGTTTCGATTTCTTTCCTCAGACCCACCATGTGGAGAGTGTTGCTGTGCTAACCAGAGTTAAGAAGTAAGTCGATTTCGCAGCCAATATATAAAAAAGAACAGTCGGTAAATAATATTACCCTTAGACATACTGTTTAAGGATAATTGGAGAGCATGGAGGTTATATATGAAACGAATTAGACAGACAAGCATTGTAAATATCAACAGAGAAAGGTTGAGACTTACCAGGATTGAGGGTTGCTCCTTGATTTTATATATTTGTGTATATATATATGGAGAAGATCACGTGACAAATACAAATGAGCCTTGTGACAAGTTAGGGTTTGTGCCCTAGATTTACTACCGACGCACGACCCTAATTTTCTTGTGAGAAAATTTTTGACATTACCACTGAAAAATCTCAATTTCTCAATCCTTTGAATACACACATATCATACAGTCAAAATGGAAAACGATAAAGGTCAATTAGTAAGTACAACCAAAGAGAGAGGAGGACCTATGAAACATCACCAACGCAAACCGTATGGTTGTAGCGAAGAAGAGACAGCTGTACGAAATCTGTACGGTTCTTTTCACCGGTTCCATCCCTCCATCACGTCGTTGAAGAAATGACAAAGACAGTGACGGCCACAAAACAAGGAGAAAGAGTACTAACTATAATAGGTCGAATTATACGTCCCAAGAAAGTGTTCTGCTACCAACAGAATCATCAAGGCCAAGGACCACGCTTCTGTCCAAATCAACATTGCCAACGTTGACGAAGAAGGTAGAGCTATCCCAGGTTCTAACACCACTTACGCTTTGTCCGGTTACATCAGAGGTAGAGGTGAAGCTGACGACTCCTTGAACAGATTGGCTCAACAAGACGGTTTGTTGCAAAACGTCTGGAGCTACTCCCGTTAAAATGTATATTTGATGTTATGATAGACTATTGTCTGGAGGCTAATAAACATTAAGAAATGAATAATGGTGTAGTACTTGTAGATAAGAAAACGAAAAGAGCAAGGTGCAAAGTCCAAATCCTAGAGGCAACGGAGTTGCGTTCTGTCAATATCAAAACCACATAATCCCAATCGGGTGTAAACCAAGGAATTGAAAAAAAAACAAAAAAAAATAAAGTAAAAAACAACGCTTCTGTACAGACTGGTTATCCCATGATGTGGTGTGATGTGATATCTTGGAATTCAAGGGGTCAAAGGAGGCAGAAGGAATGACCTGGGGAGAAAAAAAAAAACACAGAAATGCTTTGACAAAAAGCCTTGATCCATTCCCAGGAATAGACAGATCCTTTTCCTTCTTTGTTACAGGAGAATTTTTTCGCAATAATTGAAAACGAATTTAAGTAAATGAGTGTTTGTAAAAATCTGTACCGAACCATCCCCACTTCGAGAGATTTGCTGCACTTTACGGGTTTGACGCAGCCAAACCAAAATTTATTCGCGGGGAGGGGCTTGCCGGGGACGTGCGCACACCGTTTGCACCCAACTCCAAAAAGCCCACCCGCTCACCCACAAGTATTCACCAATCCCGCACCTCCACCCCATTCTAAAAGGCATAACAAAAACAAGAAACGGACCAAATGAGCAACGCTGTGTTCACACTTCTTTATGACGCAAGCTACTTGCCTGGAGCCGTGGTCTTGGGCTCGGTTGTCCGCCAATTGCCCTCTACTACCACACTCGGCGTACTTATCGATAAACACCGCTTCTCCGAGTCCCAATTGGCACTCCTCAGCCAATTTTACGATGAATTGGTCGACGTTCCTGTTTTAGAATCCCGTTTGACCGAAAGACTCACCTACGACTTGAACCGACCAGAATTGGCTCGTACCTTCACCAAAATCTATCTTTGGACCTTGCCATACGATAAGGTCTTGTACTTGGATGCAGACACTTTACCAACAGTCCATGGCCCTGGTTCGGTCCTTGATTTGCTCCAGCTTGACATCGAACCCCATCAAATTGCTGCAGCACCAGATTCTGGGTTCCCTGACGTATTCAACTCGGGTGTGTTCTTATTGAAACCGAGCCCATCGGTCTACTCAGACTTACGAGTTATCGTCGACTCCCAATCGGAGTCAGTATCATTTGATGGGGCTGACCAAGGGTTATTGAACCAATACTTCAATGCTGAACCCAACTGGGTCGCTTTGAAAGTCCACAATTTGGGTCGCCAATCGAACTGGATTAAAGTACCATTCCTCTACAATGTGACTCCTTCAGCACAGTACGAATACTTGCCAGCATTCAAACACTTTGGTGAAATTGATAACTATCACATCAACTCACCGCAAGACGATCACGATAAGATTTTACGGTCAGAGATCGAGATGTTATCGAGATATCATTCGGCTGCAGCAAAACACTTTCCAGGAGCCTCTCACGTTCAATTGTTCCACTTCATTGGTCCTTACAAGCCATGGACAACTACTGAAAATGAAAACCATCCATGGTGGGATGCATGGCGCAGAGAATTTGGTAACAAGAGTATCAAGGAGGTGAAAGATGGTGTTGCACCACTGCAAAACGAAAATCCAATTACTGAGACTCAACAAGATGAAAAAGAGAGAGTTCAGAATGCTGAACCAGCAGTTCCTCAAGACCCATTTGACCCAAATACGCTTGTTGATCCACAGAATTACCAGCATATTGAAAATAACATCGTGCCTTCTGTTGATGCCATGTGGGATGCTACACGTGAAGCTCCCCCAGTGACAACTGCGCCGGTTTCGTCACTTCTGGACTTTAGCACGCGGGAGAATTCATGGGGAGACGAGGATAATTACCAGTACGAAGAGCCAGGCGAAGTTGTTACTCCGCTGGCTGTTGCTGGAACCAGCCATTACGTTGTTCCCGAACGGGTATTTGCCACTGAGTCGGATTATCATCCACAGCACCGGCTTCAGGAATTGGCTCGTCGCGTTGAATCGGTTGAAGTTGCTGAATCTGAGGTTGAACTAGCTGGAGGAGGAGAAGAAGAAGAAGAAGAAGAAGAAGAAGAAGAAGAAGAAGAAGAAGAAGAGGAAGAACTTGCAGGCATTGGCGAAAGACTAGAACAGTTTGAGCTAGTAGGAACCAATAACATCATCAAGGAAGAGCCTAAGTCCGAGTATGACTTGAATAACGATGTTCCAAAGGTATTTCCATGGGAGTTCAAGAGAGCGGCACCCGAACGGATTTTTGAATAGTTAATCACATGAATAAAAATAAAGGGAAAAGAAAAAAACAAAAAAAGAGAAAGAAGATTTTACCACAGAACAGAAAAGATAATCAAAGAAAGACCCATAGACTTATTCGAATCTAGTTCAGTTGTAGAAGGTAGTTTTGGACATCTCTATTAATATAACTTCCGAATCTAGATTGGTTTTCTCAGTGATGTGCAGTACACGGTGCGCACACGCACTTACCCGGCCTATATTTTTCTACTGGCATCACTATGTCTCAAAAATTTTCATCCCTTCATCATCACTTTCCATACCACAGAAATATGTCCGACGGAATTACTGAAATCGACTCTGGTTTGATTGAAACCAACTACGACAACGTCGTCTACAAGTTCGACGACCTTAACTTGAAGCCCTCCATTGTCAGAGGTATCTTTGGTTACGGTTACGAATCGCCATCTGCCATTCAACAGAGAGCCATTCTTCCAATCACCGAAGGTCGTGATGTCTTGGCCCAAGCCCAATCTGGTACCGGTAAGACTGCCACTTTCACCATCTCTGCCTTGCAAAGAATCGATGAAAACTCCAAGACCACCCAGGCCTTGATCTTGGCTCCAACCAGAGAATTGGCTTTGCAGATCAAGAACGTTATCACTGCCATTGGTTTGTACTTGAAGGTCACCGTTCACGCCTCTATTGGTGGTACTTCCATGCAAGATGATATCGAAGCTTTCAAGTCCGGTGTCCAGATTGTTGTTGGTACTCCAGGTAGAGTCTTTGACATGATTGAACGTGGTCACTTCAAGACCGAACACATCAAGATGTTCATTCTTGATGAAGCCGATGAAATGTTGTCTTCTGGTTTCAAGGAACAGATCTACAACATCTTCCGTTGGTTGCCAGAAACCACCCAAGTTGTCTTGCTTTCTGCCACCATGCCTCAAGATGTCTTGGAAGTCACCACCAAGTTCATGAACAACCCAGTCCGTATTCTTGTCAAGAAGGATGAATTGACCTTGGAAGGTATCAAGCAATTCTACATCAACGTCGAACTCGAAGAATTCAAGTTTGACTGTTTGTGTGACTTGTACGACTCGATCTCCGTCACTCAAGCCGTTATCTTCTGTAACACTCGTTCGAAGGTTGAATTCTTGACCACCAAGTTGAAGGCTGAAAACTTTACTGTCTCAGCTATCCACGCCGACCTTCCTCAAGCCGAAAGAGACACCATCATGAAGGAATTCCGTTCCGGTTCTTCTCGTATTTTGATTGCCACCGACTTGTTGGCCAGAGGTATCGATATTCAACAAGTTTCTTTGGTTATCAACTACGATCTTCCAGCCAACAAGGAAAACTACATCCACAGAATCGGTAGAGGTGGTCGTTTCGGTAGAAAGGGTGTTGCCATCAACTTCGTCACCGAAAGAGATGTTGGTATGATGAGAGAAATCGAAAAGTTCTACTCCACCCAAATCGAAGAAATGCCAGCTGACATTGGCTCTTTGTTCAACTAATCTTGGTCTGGTACTAGTACGAGTTAGATTATGTAATTAAAATTTTCGCTAAAATTTACCTGTAAAATTACATCAAAAATTATTTATCTTAAATCGTAACAGAAAGCATTTAAAAAAGAATGTCTCGTTTCTCGCTTCCTGGTGCTTATCCGGCATCAGAACAGCTGCATGGATCTGCTGGCCAGATCCAGGGACACATTGGGCCTCCGACAACGGCCACATACATGTTGGATCGCGAGCACAGCACGAGCTTTGCAATACAATTGCTCGCTTCCCGAAAGACACGACACCAACACCATCTCTTTGGACAGCTCGAATCCCTTGTCTACGTGCTTGCAGGATACCAATTTGTCAAGTACTGCCACTCGGCAGCGATAGTACCGTTGTTGCTCCATATTTTTGCCCAGAAAGTCTTGCTTTTGTCCGATGCGGCGTCGCTACTGCAGCAAGGCAGAATGGGTGTCGCAGGAATACTATTTACCAACGAACCTTCGACGTCAGAGGAACAGGCAGGTCGAAATCGGATATTTCAGGTGGTGAAGCAGAGATTGTGCCTTTCGCTCTACTGGAAAACTCTCTTTTCATTAGCTTACCATACGCTCTTTATCTGTTCATGGGCGATGCTGGTGGCCAACGACGGCGAATTGCGCCGCCTTGAACACGGAACATGGTGGTTTATTTCATTTATCGGCGAGGAAACTCCAACAGTTACGTTTTCGGACTCTTTTGCTCGCAAGATCCATGCGTTGGGTCTTGTGGGATTGCTCGTCTCTGATTTCATCATTCTCTTTGTGCAGCTTACACTCTACCAGTGTATTTATCGTCAAAGCACGTTTGCTGGTAACGATTCTGACGATGAGCTTACGATTGTACGGGCATTGGACGATACTGGCGGCCTGGTGCTGACTGAAAACGCCTGTATTCTCCGTATCCACTTGTATGACAGTATGAAGAAACTGGGGTTCTTGGACTGAAGGTCGGTAAATATCAGCACGCTACGTAACTAACAAAGAAAGAAGAAAAAAACAGACAGAGCCAGCCATACAAACAAATGGAAATAAAACACAAAATCTTGTAATAAAATACATGAGCATTCGGCGACTCAGTCATTATCTCAGTACCAAATGGAGCAAGGAACCTTTTGATATTGGGTTTCCAGTGACCCCGGATCTTGTACAGCAACGCAAAAAGATTGAACAACAAGTTTTTAGTGGCACCTTTTCGCCGGTTTGGGAATCTCCCAAGTACCTTACTGGGCGCGAACTCTTTGGACGCACCAACCATCTCGTGGCGGCGCAACATCTCCGCCAGGAATGGCAGCGACTTAGCGAGAGCGAGCGCCATTTCTGGACCTACGATGCCAATTTTCGCACTATCCACGCCCACGCGATTCGCCAGTGGCGCGCGCGCGAAGTGGTGGAACATTTGAAGCGGCATGGCAGTGAAGACCAGCGCTGGAACCCGTACCCTTTAGTGGATCTCCGGCCGTGGGAAATTGTTCTGGAGAAACTTAGAGCGAGAAATAAGCAAAAGTACGGATTTGAAACCGATTACTACGATGTGCTTATTGAAGAAGCATTTGGACGCAATTACCAGCGCCGCGCTCTACACATTTTTTTTACTCATCTTAGCGAAAACGCTAGAGGGAAATCGCGCCTACACTACGCTGAGGTTCAGCGGCGCTGGACTCAACTCACACCAACACAACAACAGTATTACTTGGAAAAAGAACAGCGTCGTCAAGAACATGCACTTATTCTTGCTACGCCGTACCGTTCGCTTGGTTTCCATGACGTTTATATGGCAATTTTGCGCGAAAACCCGGCGCTGACCCGACCCCTCTTAACTGCTGCTCGCGCGTACCGAGCCCTGCCAACTCCACGCACTGATCGCACCGTGACCAGTTCGCGTGCATATAAACATGCGCTACTTGAGCTCCGGACCGCAATAATCATGGACTATATCTTTTATGTTGGTGGCGATGGATTCGACTGGCGCGCAGCGCAACGCCAGGACGCGTCGCCATGAAAAATAAATGTATTACTTTCTTTCTTTCTGTGCACCAACAATGTCCGAATACAAGAAAATCAAGATCACTGACGAACTCAAAGTATACCTCCGTTCCGAGAGAGCAACTCTCCCAACGCGTGGTTCCGCTCTTGCTGCTGGTTACGATATATACGCTGCGGAAGATGCAGTGATACCTGGCCATGGACAGGGCATGGTTTCCACCGATATTTCTGTTGTGGTTCCTATAGGCACATACGGCCGTGTGGCTCCACGTTCGGGTCTTGCAGCCAAGCACGGGATTTCCACTGGTGCTGGTGTCGTTGATGCTGATTACCGAGGAGAAATCAAAGTGATTCTCTTCAACCACAGCGACCGCAACTTTTCCATCAAGGCTGGGGACAGAATTGCTCAATTGGTGTTGGAAAAGATCGTGAACGCCGAAATCAGAGCCATTTCCTTGGAAGAATTGGACCAAACCGAAAGAGGCGAAGGTGCGTTTGGTTCTACTGGTAAGTAAGTCACGAATATAATGTTATTTGTTCACGAATAAATACTACTTTTTATAATCACTCTTTTTGTCGTCGTTCTCCTGGTCAATTTCCACCTTCATACCTTCCAGGGCAGTTTCTTCGTACTCGTCCAACTTGATCTCGTCCTTGACCTTGTTGACGGTGTCCTTTTCTCTGAGGTTTTCTTCGTTGATCAACTCATCTTGTTCCTTAAGAATATTGAGCTTAAGCTTCGAGTCGTCCAGAAGCTCCAACTTAGCAACGTTATAAACTTCATCTGGAATCGAAGACAATACCGCAAGCAACGCATCATAGTATGACTCGATCGAGTGCGAGTTTTCACCGTAGGTGTATGTTGAAGACAAGATCAACAACGTGGATGGGATTTTTTGTCTCAATCTCAAATCGAGCCAAGTCTCCAAGTCGTCTCTTAATCTGCCAGGAGAAACATCCACCGTCTTGATTCCTCTTTGTGAACAAGCAAGCTGAAGTTCCGGCACGGTCAATGATTCAACTCCTTCGTAGTCGATAGCCTTATCGTCCTTAATGATTGTCAATAAACGGTGTCTGATTTGGTAACGGAGAATAGAGTCGGTTCCAAATGGACGGAGTGACATGTACTTGGCCATTGCAACGAGTTGAGGACGCGACAAGTTATCAAGAACCTGATCGTTCTTGAACATTCTCGCCACTTGGATCAAGTGTTCTCTAGTAGGATTATTTCCGAGCGAAATCGTATGGAAAAACGATACGAACGCTTCCTTTTCGGCTTCAGTAATTTTCTTACTCAACTTAAGACCGCTTTCTTCCATCGTTTTCTTGATATATTCCGAGGCAGAAACTCTGGTCTTCGAAAGCTTATTTCTCTTTTTGACCCGGTCACTCTTGGACTCATAAGTCGAAGGAAGAAGGTTGGGGAAGATCTTGAGGGCCACGGGAAGTAATAATTCAGCGAAGGGAATAAGCACAAACATGGAAAATGGAACAAGACGCATCACGTCGACAATAGTCCGTTGTAACTGGTTGCTTTCTCTCCGGGAAAGACCGTAACCTGCGGCAAGCTTGAACAAGAGCTTAGTGGAGACTTTGATTTCGTAGCCAAGAAGCTTAGTGCCGTCCCAGTAGTGCTGGGCTTCGTGCTTGATTTTGGCCCACAAGCCTGTTTCTCCAGTTGTTGTGGTGGAAGAAACGATTTGTGTGGACGATGAGGTCGATGGTGTTTCGATTGGCTTTGAAGCTTTGGAAATGGGCTTGGAGGAAGAGGAAGGAGTATCTTTTTGTGGAGCAGAATCAGAGTTTGCTGGTTCCGATGGTCTTCTGGCGGCTTCGTGCTGTGAATACATTCTCATTCCCACCGTCCAGGTGTAGCGAGGAGCAGCAGCCAAACGTACACGCGGTCTGAATCTTAACACGACGGACATTAGTTTGGTTGGATTATGGATGATTTGTAATGTGAAAAGGTTTGTGGGACAAAAGTTTTTTTGGTGTAAAAACCGGCGGGATTTCGATGGCGGTTTTTTCGCTCCTGGTAAGCAGAAGAAGAAATTGGATACGAAACGGTTATCACAGCTGGCAAAAAAGCACGCACGGAAACCCTTTTAAGTATACAGAAAAATGTTGGTTGTTTTAGTTCCCACAGGGCACACTAAAAAGTTATTGAAGAAAATTTGCCTTCGGGTCAAGGCGGCCACTGTGCAGGCACGGTACTTTCGGCCCACAAACATGCCAGAAGTTCGGTGGTTTTACAACCTAGCGACACTGGAGCTGCGGCACCGCAGTGATGCTGTGAGAGCGCGTGCATGCGGGAAAAAAAATTACCGAGGAGTTCACTACGGTCACTAAAATAGCGAGAAGAATGAGAGCACAATAAAAAAAGAAGAAAGCCCTAAAACTGTATTTATTCTCTTTGTAACGTGCCTTGATCTTTGGTGTCGCCGCTGACCCCAACGACCAATAACCTTTCTATGACGGTATGTGCATCTTCATCTTCACCATCGAGGAAAATGTTGAGGCTCTGGACGTGCTGGAACCGGACAAACTTCACCTTGACTTCGTGCCATGTTCCTTCCACTAGCGCGAGTTCTTCACGGTGTGGCGGACGAGAATCGTCAGTAGCATCGTCGAACGAAAGAATTGATGTATAATTGGGCCAGATCTTGACGAGGTTCGGTGTTTGGACCTCATCAGCATCGAAACCGGCGACTTCTTTACTCTTGCGCGTTTTGATAAGTACCGAGTGTACATTGCAAATGTTCAAGAACGGAATGTAGAGCAAGAGTTGCGAGTCGGCGTCGGAAGTAATGCCGCAATCGCCTGAGTCAAGTTTGAAAGTCTGATTGAGGTCACTGCCGGCAATTTTGACCGAGTTGAGAGCTTCAAACTGGCCGAAATCGATCGAATCGTTGAGTAATTCGTATCCCTTGGGGATAAAACCGGCGATTTCTGGGTCGAAATCACGCAGACGAGGTACCAAAGCAGGTTTACCGTTCCCACGGCGACCACTGACCGTCGCGTCGGCGGCGGCACGCGTGTTCAAGTCGTTGAGTGCGGCGGTGAATTCCGGAATCGAGGCGCCCTGAACCCGTTTAATGACATTACCTTCCAACATAAACAAGAAGGTGGGGATCGATGTGATCTGGTAACGCTGTGCCAATTCCTGGTGGTCGTCGAGAGAAACCCGTACGAACTCAATCTTGGAGTAGCGCTGGTCGGCGTCGGCGTACAACTCGTCGATAAGCGGCTTGATTGCCTGGCACGGACCACACCACAGTGCCGTGAAGTTCACTACCAAATATTTGTTGCTGGAAGTATACGCATTGAAGTCACTTATGCTGGTGACAAACTTGGGAGTTGCCATGGTTGGTTTTTAGTGGCGTTATCGTAGGTTTGGTCTGCAGATAAGATTCTCTTCATTTTTTTTAGTTTAATCTCGGAAACTTGTAGAATTCTCACATTTTTTGCAAAAAAAACGTCAATTTTCTAAACTATTAGAATCATGGCATTCCTTAAAATGATGAAAATGATCAATAATTTTTCAGTAATTTTCGGTAAAATTTTTACGAAAAATATAAGTAATTCCATCAAAACTTTTTCTCCAACAGAAAATTATACCAAAAATCTTAATTGACGTCTCCATTTCTTTCTTTTGTGCCTTACGTTCTATTTTATTGTTTGGGGTTTTGCGAGTGTAGTTTTTTACCTTGTAGTTTTTTTTCTTTCTGGCTACGGCGGTGCATTTCCGGCATATAACCACTCGCCCCACCCAGGACCAGAACCATAGCCACCAACACCTGTGTGTTATAGTTTAACGAATTCATTCGGCATGAAATCGTCACCGCTCATGGCCCTACGGCTTTCACTGAGGGAAGAGAAACCATCACAACGGCCGAGCCATCATTTTCCGCAAAAATACCATCCTCGCGAGGAAAACAGCGTGGTTCCCTCAAGCGACACCTTCGTCCCCCAGTCCCTGCTTTCCCGAGCAAACTACACCACCGGTGACCCCGGATTGAACCTTGAGTCGCCTGCAAAGCATATCGATAAGATTCAAGTGAAAAAAGCCAAAGAATTGGCGTCAATCTTTCTAGAAACCCGCAAATCCCTCCACGCCGACCGTAACGTCGTCGAGGCAGGCAAACCGGCCGAGCTTGCAGGCGAGCTCAGCCATGTTTCACAAAAGACGCTTCTACGTGCAGAAAGAGTGAAGCTGATGATCTCCATCAAGTACTTATACATCCAGCGGGTCATTGACAACACCGATGGCGACCATTTGGAGATTGAGAGCGTATACAACCCGCTCCAGATCATCCGTAACCGCAAAATTAAGGCCAAGAGCCGCGAGAAGATGCGCCGCCAAATGTCAGTACGTGAACTCCCTCTTGCCTCAAACGTATTTAGCAAACATAACTTGGGAAATAAGAAAAAACCATGGCGCATGGTATGGTCGATCGAGCTTTCTGAGTACCTCTTGGACGTCAGTTGGCGCCACCATCACTGGCACGAGCTTAGAAAAGCCGATGGACTGCTCTGGTTCCCCCAAAAAGACGATTTATCTGCTTCTGAAGATAAACTCCGGATCCACGACAAACTCTTTGACGATATCAGCAGCCGTGGCAAATCTTACGGCAGCAGCAGCCACCTGTCGTCACGGTCAAGTGAAGGCGATCAGTTCTTCCGGTCTACTCGAAAACAACCCATAAAACTCGGGAAAAAGATCAAACGGGGTCTTTATAGTACGTCTTCTTCGGATGAGAATGAAGTTGTCGAGGATAAACCGGTCGTTGAAAACGATGCAATCAAAAACCAGATCTTTAAAAGAATCAGTCTTCCTTCAGATGAAATGGTGGACGAATTCAACGATTCGAATCTGGTCAAAGAATGGGCTGGGAACAAAGAACCAACACCACAATTCGAAGTGACTCCACCGTTCGATATCAACGAAATCGATATAAAACCCACCAGAAAAGAACCAGAAGCCCAGGAAATTGTGATCCAAGAGCCTGTGGTTGCTTCCCCACATGAGAAAAATGCACTGCTTGCAGCACAGTGTGACCTTATGACCCAGGAACTTCTTCTGATTAACTCTGACTTTATCTACTTTGATAACATGATTACCAGCAGAATGGACTACATGCTCCAGATATATCCCCATCTTACAGCAGCCACAGAGTCGAAAATCAGAGACATTGTACATCGTCAATTGAGCGATATCTACCAACTCACGATGAACATCAGCGATTACCAGCTTCCGGCGTACGAACTGTTGTACGAAAACTTCTTGAACGAAGTCAAGTCGATTATACACGTGGTAAATGACGAGTATTCCATCAAAACCGATAACTTATTGAGTCAGTCTGACCGTTCGATCGGTGAGATCAACACGTCGCTCTCGCTTGAGATGCGTAAGGTGAATGAGAAGCTTGAAAAGCTCAATTCGTCGCTCTTCAGCAAGAGCTTGGTTTCAGACAAACTTCGTGAGAGCGAGCTCACCATCAACCTCAACTCCAACAACAAATACTTGTACTTGGCGCTCGAAAACTTGATCGTGGTGTTACTACGCTTTATCTGGGTGATTGTCAATGTCTACAAGGCATTTGTGCTGGTGTTGAGGGTGGCATGGTCCATCATTCGGACGCTTTTATTCTAGAAATTATGGTACTGGCATTTTTATGGAACTCGGACTCGAAATCGCCGGTATTGATGCTGATGCCTATAAGTTGGCGCTTTTCATGAAGCAGAAACACGAGCTCGAGCCGGTCGGCTAAATCGGCATCGCTGACTTCGCCCAAATCGAGAATTACCCGTAAATCTTCATTATTGGCCAACTGGTGCGGCTTTAGCACCACACACGTGTCGCTATTGCCAGCGGTTCCGACCACAGCACAGAGTCCATGCTTGGTAACCGTCAAGAAATGGTGTGGCTGTGACGAAGACCGCAATGCATCGCGTGCTGACTGCACATCGCAGCCACTGGCAAATGCTACTGGGTAGCTGGTTCCAGACACGAATTCACGATGCAACTGAGACTCGCGACAGCTGGAATCGATCAAGCCCAAGCTAAGAAGGTCACTATAATATTGTGGGGCAATGTTGTGTGCGATTTCGCCGGCAAGAGGACATACGTCGGCAAGACCACCAAGAATTTGGCGTGAGGCTTCCAATTGAAACGGATCTTCGACAAAATTTGTTCTAAGAACCACCAAATGAGTAGAGAACTGGAAATTGGCGGCCCAGGCGCCAAACTGGGCCGCATTGCTCATCGTGATTCCGCCAGAGGGTCCTGCTAGTACCACGAGCTCGTTACGGGCTCCAGCGATCAGCTGGGCGATTCTTTCACGCAGTGATATGATTGTTTGTGCAGTTTGGGTTCCTGTGGGACAATGGTACTGCTGTACAAGCTCAGGCAGTGCTACTGGCGTGGCCAGCACGAACAGGGTTCCATCGCAGTCACGTCTGTGCCGCACACTGGTGACACCCTTTTCATCTGCGTTGTCTATATGATGTATGGTTGTTCCCACGGCTAAATCTACTTTTAGTTGCATTTTGGAATCTCGAGAAGAATCTGATACGGTCATTATATGAAATACCACGGGCTTTATTCCTTTTTTTGTGAGTGTGGTTATTACTCATAGTTTTCTATATTAGCAATTCTTTTCTTTGGTTAATTGAGACTATATACAGGACACACATTATGTATCCGTTTGCGTTTGTATCAGACCATTTTGGAGAAATAACATTTGAAACGATAATCACGACAATAAAAAAAAAACCAAACAAGGAGGAAACTCGGTTTTACACTTTAAGATAGTTGGTTACAGTTTATAGATACACCTGCACATATCGATTTTATCTAACTTTTCAGTTCCATCGTCTCACTTACATGTACAAACATAAACATGAAGCCGAAGTCGATCGCGTTATTGCGTATGTTTACCGTTCCTATTTAAAGAGTCTTGGACACTAACATGACAGAGAAAATTGATACTACTGTTGAGCAAATTCTCCAGAAGTTTCAGGACGTGTTTGAGGTATCGATCAATGAAGACAAACCACGCGAAGTATTGGCAGTAGAGTCGCTTACTATCGAGCTGGACGCCTTGATTATTATTCGTTTATGTGAAGATTTGCTTTCTGTATCGAGAGGTTTGAAGGAAAGCTGGTTATTGGGCACAATGAAGGTGAAAACCGGCCAGGAACACGAGGACAAGCGACAATTGGACCAAGTATTTGCCCAGTTCAATGCACTTACAGACCGCATTGCCGAATTAAACGAAAACCACCCTCTAATTACAAAGTAACTTATTTCTAGTGTTGTCATAAACTCATTATTACTATTACAAATTGTGTGATGTGTGTGGGGTTAGGGGTTACCACTTGATCGGAGTACCTGGCCGTGGCGACGTCAGCGGCGACTCCATCCGTTCCTCAAACAAGTTAACGAACTTCTGCACCTTACCGATCTTGATGAACTTGAACTTCTTATCGTCTTTGATATAGGTTGGCACTTGTGGCGACTTGAAGGCATACTCCAATCCCGAATTGTCTTCGTGGTTAATCAATGAAAACGAAGATGCACTCGCAGTGTACTTGTGATGGTTCCGTTTGCTGGGTGAAACAAAGTGGTTTGTGGGTGCTTCGGGACGGAACTCTGTGCTTTCAGGAGAAGACTGCCGTGGCGGCGTATGTGCTTCAACAACGGTCTGAGATGAAGATGGTGGTGATGGTAGAGAAGGAGGAGGTGATTTAATAGCGGAGGAATCGAGCACCACCGCTTCTAGTGCAGCAGTGACGATCTCATGTTCGTTGTGTCGCAAGTTGTTGATGTTAGAGATAAACTCATCTTCATGCTGCAGAGTTTCTAATTCCTCGGTGTCCTCTACCGACTTGAGCGTCGAGGTATCCAGAGTTCTCGACGTATCAAACTCTTTTTCGTGAGTCTCGTCAAAAGTAGACTCGTTGGAGTCAGGAGTGCTGATTGAAATCAGTTTTTCCAACGAGTTTACAGCTAAATTGATTTCAAGGGGCCCTTCAGTGTTGTCCACTAAACTGTTCACGTCTTTTTCGAACGATTTCTGGAATAGGATCTTAATATACTTTTCAATTTCGTCGATCATGCCTTCGTCACATACGAGCAACATGCCGTAGTTTTCGTCCTTGCGGAATTCTACCACGACTTGCTTGTCAATGACGTTGATTTCGAGCACCACCAACACAAGATTGACTATAAGTACGTCGTTATGTTCAAATCGGTTCAAAATTGGTATAACTGCAGGTTCATCAGGGAACATGAGGCGATTGCGACGCCTGGCGCTGTCGTAGCTCGTTTTGCCCAAACATATCAAGTTTTCTTTGAGCAAGTCCGAGGCACGAAGCCGAGGATTTCTCGAGATTAACGAGTTCAATTCGACATTGATGTCGAACTGGATATCATTCCACACTGGTTTCACGTACGGTGAAGCTAACAAAGTCGCTATTTGTTCTGCCACATTGGACAGAAAGACAAAGCTTGGTCGGTATGGGTCGTTGGAGGTGTACTGGAAAGGGCTAAACATGGCATGCTAAGAATAACATAAAGCAAATAACAGAAATAGCAACAAAAATTAATAAAGGAAAGGAACTAATAATGTCCGATGGAGACAAGTGATACAGAATGACAATAATAACAAAGAAATAAACAAATTTGTTCCGGATTTAACATGCACATTTTAAGGCCCCAATTCCCATTCCTATTTATTTACAGGTTACACCAGGTGACTTTTTTTTTTTGCTGGTAGTAATTTTTTCTTCCCTTATTTTCTTTGTGTTCTCAACCAAAATAAAATTGAAAAACCGTATTTACTAAATGCGAGACACCGTCAAAAATACTTCACGCTCAGGTTCACCAAAACCGAATCAGCTGTTTTTTTCTTCTTCTTCTTCCAATATTCATTTTAAACCGTGTTTCTCTTGAAAAGAAATGTCATACTACTTTGCCATTATAGGAACAAGAGATAATCCGCTCTTTGAGCTCGAGTTCGGCTCGTTTAAACAAACCAACAGTATTCCGGGGAAACTGCAGTTTCCTTCCAATATCAAGGAAATTCTTCCGTTTGTTTCGAATTCGTCGCTTGATCTAGTCGAGGATGCTCAATGGTCTACAAACCAGTTCTATTTGGGAAAAATCGACTCATTCTATGGCCTCAACGTCAGTGCATTTATCACTCAGGGCAACATTAAGTTCATCTTGTGCTATGAACAGAGCCAATCGGGCCAGAAGTCAGACGAAAACGCCATCAAACAATTCTTCATCGATTCAAACGAATTATACGTTAAATGCTTGATGAATCCCTTCTACACCGTGAACGACGCCATCACCAGCCCAGATTTCGATATGCGAATCAAATTACTTTCAAAGAAATACTTTTATACATAAATACGAAACTCAGTCGCTAGTTTCCAAGGCCTTTTCCGTCTCGATCTTGAAATCTCCGTTTTCATCTTCCACGATGATTCCTTGTTCCTTTAATGTAACAAACATATCTTGAGGAATCCACCCTCCAGTCGCAGCAAACGGACTCGACACAATCTCCATCTGATACTCTTCCAATTCCTTCTGGTGCTCATCCAAGTAATCAGCAGTATATTCAATAGGGAACTTACTGTTCAGTGGAGCATTGACCAAGTTGTTGGCGACATATGCATCCCACATTGCCTGAAGCTGTACAATGGATCCTTCGACATATAAGTAGTCTTTGTCGTTCTTCAACTCCAATGCTTGTAAGTATGGACTCTTTAAAACCTTAATATGAGGAGATGCAACCGCAATCAAGTCGTGTCTCTTTTCATTGAGCTCGAGCTCCCACAATCTTTCATTTCTGGTCTTATAATACATGAACTGGTACTGCTGCTGTTCCAAGTCGTCCATCTGGCTATATTCAGGAATATCCTCCTCCAAATTGTAGACCTTGGCCCCATGGTACGCCACAAAAGATGGATAACTTGTTAAGATGAATGGCTTAATCGTAGAGTACTCGAAATCAATGAACACTGGCTTGTTGGAATCCTTTCTCACCACAACGTTCAACGGATCCAAATCAGGAGCATACAATCTTGGCTTGGAAAGCTCAGCCACATTCATGATGGCTGTTGATTCGGTGTTGAGCAATTGAGGCGAGATCTTTTCCAAGTTTTCAAACGTAGCTATCTGTTTCTTGATAAGTTTAGTATCTTGGCCGTTAGAGTCAGCCAATGCAAGGTTGTTCTTGGCGGTTTCAACCTCCAATTTGGCGATCGAGGTAAGAACATCCACTGGAGACTTCCATGGACCGCTGAGCTTCTTGATCTGCGATTCAGTCAAGAGATTCTTGTTCTTAGCAAACGACTTTTCGATCGAAGGGCCGATTCTCCATCTATTCTTGAGCAATGGGTTCTCTTCGCCGTCATAAGCAGGTTGGTTGGTATCGACGTCCGATTTGAAGTACAAAGAACCAAACTCATTGAAAGTGATGCTCAACAACTTGTCCTGGAACTCAGCAATAGGCTCAATGACCTTTTTCAATTGTTCGGTGGCTTCTTCAGAGTCAGGAACCAATGGATTCCACTGTTTCATCAACAAATCACCTTCAACATATTCCATCAAGATAAACAGGTTTTCCACTCCGTTCTTCCCTGTACCGTAGGCAAGCACTTTAGGCACCGAAAGACCCAACTTTAAGTCAAGAAAATCAAGCGTAGCTACTTCACTCTTGATCTTCTGGGTGATGGCATAGTCGGATTCCAACTTGTATGGAATACGCAACACAAGCTCTTTGTCCGAAGTCAACGTGATCTTGTAGATCCGATGGTGTTTACCCTCGTGGATACTGGCAATAGTCTTGATGGAAAGTGTATCTTGAACTTCACCAATCAAGTTTGTCGTCAAGTTATGGCCCAACACCACCGATCCATCGGCCAATTGTTCAGGAGCACGCACAAATGGCCCACCACTTTTGTCCACGTTCTTGGAGTTCTGTCTTACCAAATTCAATTCCTGAACCAACTTGTTCACCCCTTCAATCGAGAACTTGGTCTGTCTCTTGGCCTTGTTTTGTTTATCATTCTTTAGCCATGAACCCCACGAATATTGGAAAAAGACATTTCTCTGGGGATCGTTTTCTTCGGAAATTTTCGTATAAATCTCAGTTGGTTTGGAGCTCAATGACTGGAATCTGATGCTTCCAAGAAGCCTGCGTCTCACCTGAACCACCATGGCTCTTTTACCTACTTGGCTAACGGTTCTCAACATGATTTTATGCCTGGCTACTTCAAATCAAAGTGTTGAAAAATTTGTTCCATTTTGGAACATGTTCCACGTGATGCATTATATATCTCCAGACCGCAAAAAAGAAAAAAGAAAACCCATCAGGACCCTAAATTTTCATGAACATTTTTATTTTTAAAAAAAATCCAAAATAAAATATATATAAATATTTATAAAAATAGTAAGAAGACGTGGATTCTAGTCAGATTCATCTCGTGTGTGTCGGAATCAACATCTCAAACTTATCGCTTAGAGTTGGTGTGGTATTATAGTCTCGTGGGAGGTTTTTCTCCAACACTGAAGAGCGGATCTCCTCTGATTCCGACTCGCCGTCCATTTCTGCATTCGTAGATTTGATCGAAATCTGACCAGAACTATAGCCTGCTGCAGGGTCTGTCGTTACTGAATCATAAGATACCAAACCGGCTGTCAGAACGTACCTCTCACTGAGTTTGGTGGGAGGTTTGACAGGTGACTTCTTGAGGGGCACTTTCTCCTGTTGCTGTGAGTTTATCATGTTTGCTATAATGTTACTTGAGTACGGAGTCGGTCCATGACGGTGAAAATGTTTTCCTTCTATGCCGTCTTTGGTTGCGGTGGTTGAGAGACACGAGGTGGTTGAATTGCGTGAGAGGGGCCGTGAGAGGTCGGAAATATCGCCGCTTTCGTTTACCGTATGGAACTGCAGCCCAGACAACCCGGTAAGATTTTTGGAAGTGAAACTGTCGGCTGAATCTGTGCTTAAACGAGAAGACGCATCATCCGGATCATCAATATATTCAAAGTCAGGGGATTGCGTATTGGTCCTTCCGTTGAATATGGACTTAATACTGGCAGCAGGGTGTGACATACCGCGCTAAAGGACTTGGGGGGGGACTAGATTTGCTCACTTTTAATACTGCTGGAGTTATTCGTTTGCTCAACAGTTAATAAAACAAAACCAGAGTCATGGTTATTCCTAAAGTCGTGCACAGTGTCATCTTCAAATTACCCCATATGCCAATACTACCGGCAGGGCTCGTAATTTCAGTCCACCTTTTTGAAAAGGAAAACGAGTAGGAAAAAAATAATTATAAGCACCGAGTTGTCAGGGGCAGGCTTTTTTTTATTTTTATTTTCAAAAATTAAATTTTTGGTTTCGACATCAGTTTAGGTTTTACTTTGCTTCCGTGCGGGCCTCGGTTGCGACAAAGGAAAAAAGAAAGTTCTGTGTCACGAGAATAGCCGCGCTTCAGAAAATTAAATTCCAACTGGGAAAACTGTGGATCCCTCACATCCCCATCGAGGATAGAGGTTATTGGCACTTGACAGTAATTATTATCGCCACAGATCTCGTGTTAGAAATAATTTTGATTCTCTTTTCACAGATGGAGGTACCAAACCCATAGAAACTCTTACTCTTTTCTTTTGATGTCCAATATCCACTCAATTGCAGTTATTGGCGGAGGACCTGCTGGTTTAGCGGCGGCAAAAGCGTTGGCCCTCGAACCTTACGATTTCACAATTGATCTCTACGAAAAAAACGACTCCTTTGGTGGTTTATGGAACTACGATGGATCGGAAAAGAATGCTATTCCTCCTGTGCCATCCACAACCCAGAGATCCTTTCGGGAAGATCCCGCAGTGTCGCCAATGTACGAGTTTTTGGAAACAAATATCTTTGGCAAAATCATGGAATACACCGATTTGCATTTTCCGGTATCTAACAATACGTTCCGAACTCGACATGAAGTATTGCACTATGTACATGCATACGGCAACACA
The DNA here is from genome assembly GCA_030574955.1 of Teunomyces lycoperdinae. Lineage (NCBI taxonomy): Eukaryota > Fungi > Ascomycota > Pichiomycetes > Serinales > Debaryomycetaceae > Teunomyces > Teunomyces lycoperdinae. Next base: position 22,508 of record JAJMFY010000003.1, read on the forward strand.
ATTCCATCATCCGTCAACAAGTTAACTGGCTACAAAGTGGTTTCTGTAGAAAAACTTGACGGAATTTGGCACTTGGTTGCGCAAAAACAGGGCAATCAACCCTCTGATGAAACCATATCGCGTGGTTATGATGCTGTGGTTGTAGCCAATGGCCATTTTGATGTGCCATTCATCCCGGATGTGCCTGGTTTGACGGAATGGAGCCAGAAGGACCCAAAATCAGTGATTCACTCCAAGTACTTTGTCGACGGAGAGAAATACCGAGGAAAAACAGTGTTGGTCATTGGTAATTTAAGTTCAGGACTTGATATATCCATTCAGCTTGCTGTCAGTGCTAAACAGGTATATGTCTCGTCCCGTTCTCCCGAAGAAGGCAGGGAAGTTGATGGACTAAAACATATCGGAGTAATCAAGTCCTACGACATTACTTCGAGATCCTTTATCACTGAGCAGCAAGAAACTTACCACGACATCGATCATATCATCTATGCCACTGGATTTTTGTTCCACTTACCGTTCTTGAAGACTTATGCTGAAGACGTCTTGGACGACGATGGTCAAAGAATCAAGGATTTGTATCTCCATATCTTTTACATCCCTGATCCTACACTCACATTCCTTGCTCTTCCTCGTGATGTTATTCCTATGCCACTTGCAGAGTCTCAGGGAGCCATTCTTGCTCGAGTGTACAGTGGCAGACTTGCGTTACCACTGAAACAAGAGATGGAAGCACTGTACCAAGAAGAACTTGTAGAAAGAGGTGCTAACAAAGGCTTCCACAGTCTCAAATTCCCCAAGGATATTGAGTATCTTCACAAGTTACAAGATATCCTTGACAAACATGGATTGCAGCACGACGGCTTACAGCCACCGGTTTGGGATGAACAACGGGTGGCCGACCGTGCAGCAATGAAGGCCAGAAAGAGCGACCAAATAGCAAGAACTATTTGCCAAGTAAATAAATGGAGAATTTCAGGTGAGCCTTACAGATTAGTAACTGAATAGTTCATTTATGGTTCGATTAGAGTAGATAGAATATTGACTAATGATTTACTATTTAGGTAATAATCGCATTCTAGTGTCCTTTTTTCTTGTGTCTCAAATATTGTCTCAAAGTTGATGGCTGCCAAATCCCCAAATTTGAAATACCACACGCGTTTTATATCCCATAAAAATGCCTCCATTGTCGGCAGTTGAGTCCAAAAGTCTTACAAAGGATCTTATAACTTCCTCAATGAATTCTATTTTGTACCTTCGAAACGCCTTTGCAGAAGAAAATTTCGTAGATGACCGTTTTCGAGTTGGTACTCCAAGCAACCGTTCCACCAAAATCAAGAAACTCATTACAGGAGTCTCCCTCGAGGCTGACCGGCTTCTAAGTTACATAGAAGCAATCAATAAACTGATAGATCACGATTATTTGCATGCAATTCAGTTATGTTTGCTTTCACAAGATCACAAGCCCTTGGAAACATACATGTTCACCATCGACCCCACAAAGGTTAGCAATAATTCAGTGATTGCAACAACTAGCTACGAGGAAACAACAGGAACACTCCTGAATGCCAAAGTCCAAGTCTTTCACTCTTTAAAATCGCTAATTTCCACCACCCAAGAAGTGGCTTTGACCAGCTCACGATATATTTCCCTAAAATTGATGTACACCGACCTGTGCCCTTCAATTTTCAAGCTTGATGATTTTGAAGAAGTTTCAGTACCTATTGAAGGATCTCGTCATATAACATCACCATTCAGTGAATTATCGACCGCCTTTTGCACTGTTTCAACAACCATATCGGTCTCTGGCGATTCAGAGGAACAAAGTCACTTGGAATTCCCCATAACTAACAAGAGAACTTGTATTGATCCCGATTTCTTTTCGACAGGTATTCAATTGCCAGGTGTTCTAAACCAGACACATAAGAATGAATTGCTGGATAGACAAAATCCACTAAGCACCTCAATTGTCTCTGAAACAAGAAGAAGTTACAGCAGTATTAGACAAACTAGTTCAAATACTAAGCACCTGGAAGTAAATGAAAATGCCGTTGAAAGTTCAAATGATATTTTGAAATCAGCTGTAACTAATCGCGCTGAATTTGTTATACCTGATTCACACAGAACCAACCAACTCAGCAATAATTTTCAAATAAATTGTGCCAATTCTCTCAATGACACACACAATAAGCCGATTGATTTTGAAACCCCAGATGTACACAGTGACTATATTTTGAACAATCGTGATGGGAATTTAGACTATCGGAATTTCGAGCCCAACAATTCAGATATTAAGTCAAAGGTTTCAGATAAAAGCAAAATTAAACCCACCAAAGGCTCATTTTATCTGGAAAATAATCAGTTACATTTGGATATTAGTGATGATACTTTTGAACCCGACCATTCTGTCTTGGTTAACAAAACTACATCAAAAAACCATGAAAATGCAAGTTTGGTGGATTATGACTTGGAAAAGGATGCAAGTAATTTAATCGCAGTCCAGAAACCTCTAAAAGATGCTAATTCAAGCAATGGTTTCAGATTTTCACCTAATAGTGTTGCAAATGTAGAAGAATGCAGTGAGATAGCATCGGGATTAATATCTCACAGTATTACCAACAGAACCCCAAATATCCACAACATAATCAGTGAAAGAACTAAGAGGGAATTAAGGTCAGACACTCAGAAGACCAAACTGGACCTGAATAAGTTAAGTCTGAAAGACAAAGTAGTGAATACTAGTGAAATTATTAAACCTCCAATTTGTCGTACTGCAGCAGGAATAAAAAATACATCAAGAGCTAGTTTCGATTCCTCAATTAGTGAAAATGAGGAGCATGAAAGACTCCAAGCTATCAATAACGCTTTAAAAGTGCATGTAAGCGGTCAAAACACTTCTAGCGATAGGGAATTGTCAAGAATTGGTAGTGATTCCATAGTGATGAAAAAAAATTCTCTCCGTCCTGTTGATAAAAATTTAATTACCCATCAATTTAATATAAGCAGTGAAAGATCAACAACCCCCGGCGCTGAAACTGTTCTGATTGATAATCCAAATCTGGATAACACAGAGGCTATTAAGACAGTACATTTATTTGACACCAGAAGCAAAATTCTATCTAATTTTGATCACCCTCGGGTTTTAGGGGGGCCCGAATTGAGGGCAGGAAATATTACTCTGAGTGTGAAAGGGTACCAACTAAATGACTCAAAAATGTCTAGTATCAATGAGAGTAATGGAATTAAACGGAATAATAGTGCTAGGATAAGTGAAAATGAAGTTTCTTCACAGACAAGTCGAAAGAACGCAACCGCGCAGGAAGAAACCATCAAAAATATATCCACCAACAGCAGGACAGCGGAATTTAGTGAAAGCACTCTAATTAGTGATCTGACAGTGGACAAAAGTGTTGGAGAACATCTGGGTAACAAAATATCACTATTTGGGAGTACTTCAGTCAGTAATAACAGCAATGTTGAAGGCTACAATGGTAGAACTACCACGTATGGTGCTCAGATTAGTAATATCCCAACAAAACAAAGAGGAAGAACAAAAGAGAAGTCCCACCAACCTCCACCTCTTTGTGAAATTGATTTAACGTTTCGAATCAGGTGCTCTAAATGCTATCGTGAAATCAATCCAATATGCTATGGAAACGACCCCCAAAACCTCCCTATCAGTTGTACATGTATCAACTGTGTATACACAAGAGGAGTTCATGAAGATGTAGTAGTATTAATGATTTTGAGGTACTTGTGGAACTATTTTAATACGGTGGAAATTCCGGACTTCTCAAAGCTTTACACTATTCTCAGTTTAAAAAAATGTTCAGAAAGTGATTACTTACTCAGAACCACCCTAAACATATTTTTGAAAGATAACGTGTTGATGATAGCCGACAGGCCGTTTTATCAAGATAATTCACTAAATTTTTTACATGGTTGTGGAGAGATGACGCCTAGTATAACAGGTCTAAAAAATTATCGGACTGGTACCGCCTTAGAAATTAATGTCCAATATTACTTTTTATTTGTTCCAAAATTACAGGCACAATTTCACTTCCTCAAATTCAGGGCAGAGATCCAAAATATTTATTTTCCTAATTACAGAATAGTTAGGTCAGACTTAACTCGAAATAACTTAAAGAAGTTTCGGAAGTCATTGGTAATAGAGCCTTTTATCTCGGTGTAAAAGAAATTGTCGGTTTTCACAACAACATACCATTGTAGCATGGTTTTGTCCAATCAACAAAACCCAGAAAAATCAAGTATCGCTTAAATTGACCTGACAATGGTCAAGGTGGTTGTTCTGGACGTTGCATAGCCGAACACAAAAATATATTTCGTATTGAATTAGTCAACTGAAAAGGGAAAATATTAGTCGTGAACCAACCAAAATATTTTTCTTTTACCAAATGAGGTTTTGAGCTTTTAGGGAAGATGGTATTTTTCTCGTTGTACATTTGAGAGTTGGTCAGGGCTCTAACACACAGTCTAGAAAATCATGTCATAATCGAAATTGACTAAAGTCTCTAGACAGCAAGTATTGTCTAATCAATTTCTCATGTAATACTTATTATTTTTTAGTGTATTTTATCCTAAATCCTAGCTTAGCATCTATAAAGGCCAAATTCACTCAAAATACAGTCAGGAATGAAATAAACCAGTTTGGACCCGGACCCATATATGAAATACTAATTTGGGTGAGGGAAGAAGCCATATTTTGAACACAAATTCATCAAGAAAATAATTCAATTTTTGCGGACCTGAACTTCACTTTCAAATATTTTTTTTTAATTGTGAGGATTCTAACAGTCAGAGAACGTCTAACTACTCAAGAATCAATTGCATAGCATCGATAACGTTTTGAGTGAATTTAACTAGGTCTCAAGCACTTAGATTTCAATAAGGTTTCGAGTCATGGGCGTAATTATGCAAACCTGTATGATTTAACTTTGATTGCCTGAATCTTAGAAATATAAAACTCAATTACTTAAAAACTGCCGACAGATCTCGAAAAATTGGAACATGGCCAAACGCACTACAAATAACAAGGCAACAAGAAGGAAACATACAAATTCCAAACTTGGCTGCTCCAACTGCAAGCTGAAGAAGATAAGGTGTGACGAACGCCTTCCAGAATGCACGAACTGTTCCAGAGGAAAACGCAAAGTCTGTTCCTATTTATCGCTTTCAGAAGCGGAGATCAATAAAATTAAATTAACTCATGCGTTACGAAGCAGCCAGAACAAGCTTTTAAGTGATGAATATCACCTTCCGACGTCCTCCAGCTCAAACAAGAGAACACTAACCGCACCGATCTTGGAGTTCAAGTTTGAGTTGAAGGACTATCCCCTTAAGGTCCCATCATTCCGCTATCGTTCACTACAGTTTCATAATATCTCGACATCCAATTTTCTCGAGCAGTTTGAAATTATGAATGGGTCATCTAATGATTCGTTTCTGCCGATCCAGAGACCGTGCTTAAAATTACCAAACTCCCAGTCATTGCCAGTTATGTTTATGGTCTTAAACTATCTGAAAATTCCCAGATGCCTGTTGAATGCTCCAAGTCGAACTGAGTCAATAAGTAGTATGTTTGCCCGAAATCGTGAAATATTATTGAACCACTTTATCTATTTTATTTACAACATGAGATATTCAGATCCGTTTATCGACGTGATCCATGACAGCATCCTTTGCTTTGGATATTCGACAATCTACAATCAATTCAGGCATAATATGCATTATAACGTTTTTGAACCAGCTAATTTCTTACAGAAACTTAAAAGAAACTGTCGTGAACTATGTGTTAGGACTATCATGACTCTAGAGTCAATTCATAAGAACCTTGAACTTGATGAAGCCAGCTTGACCACCAAGAGACTTTACTACTTCACAAGACTATATGGCATAACATCTATTTACATTCTACTTACAATTGTATTATTGGACGTTGAAAGCAGATTAATTTTTAAAAACTTGCACACCAAGTTCCAGGCATTACAGAAATACACCAGTTTAGCAATGACTAGAAAGGACATACTTCCGAATTCATTTTTCAACTTTTTAACGTCGAATGCACAGTTCTTTATCAAATGCATATCGATACCGTCATACAATCCTACATTTCTTCGGGAGATTAATAATAACCTTCAACTATTAAGTCCTATTTATCATCAGCTTGAAACACTTAATATGCCTCGGCATATCCAACTCAGAAATAGAAAAATTAGGTACCAGTTTGACTGTCTACTCAGGTATGTGAGTGAAGTATTGTTACCGGTGGTATTTAATGCTCGTGACGAGGATCTAGTGACTGTTTATTCACCAAAACTTATCTTAGAGCTCTTGAGATCGTTACACACCATTTTTCCAACTGATGACTTTGCCTATCGGTCAAAAGTGAAGGATAGTGCTCCGGAATTATCTGATTTTTTGACTGACTTAGAGACATCACTCCACATGTACTATTATTGTGTTGCCGAAGCCATGGATACTATTATTCCAGCTTGTCGGTATTTGTTTGGGATTGGATTTTCTCCGCCGTTCAACCATCGCTACCGTAATAACGAGACGTTGCTTGTGCATGAAGGCAACGTGTTCCATCAACAATTTCGAACACAAGAAATACTTCAACGGCATAACTATTATTCAATGAGGATTTTTGGATACTTTAAAAGGAGGTTTAACTTTTATCAACAACATGTTGTATGGAGTTCTCCGTATACTCCGAATTTATGGCAAAACAGATTTAAATCGAGAGTCCCTCGAAACTCGGTGGAAATTATGATTAAAGAATTTAACACGACGTTAATTCGTCCTGAAAACTTTCCTAATCAAAACAACAGTGACTTGAAGAGTGTCAAAGGAGAACTGATGTCATTCATGAACCGGGTTGATGAGGCCATATCGCAAAAGTTGTACACTCGTAATATTGAAAAAGTTAATTTCTTTGATATGAATTCCATCTTGCAGTTTGACGTGAACAGCATGCTGCTACTACGTGACTACAGGCCAGGACATGAAGAAGGGGTGGTGTTAACTAATATTAGTATCCAGGAAGTCAGGGAATATTATAATGACCGAGACGTTCTTTTGGAGACGTTAGTGGCGAACTAACCGCAAACTAACTGCCAACTATATGCAGTATTAGCGAGCCCCATTTTAAAATATTTTTTCAACGTATTTTTTTCTATCCGGACTTTTGTAAAACCTTAGGTACCTCAAAAAAAAAACAAAACATTCTAATTTGTAAAGAACGGACATAATTACAGGTTAGTTCAGGTACCCGATAAAGACTGTAAACCCAAAAATCTGCAGATTACCTCAAGTGAACATGCAAAAGTTGTTGTAGCAAACCTGCACTTGAAAAAAAAGAGTTTTGAGATGGAACCCAAAAACACTTACCATAGATTCTACCGACATCCCAACATATGTCACATAAATTAATCATTCCAGGAGATGTTCTCCCCGTGGACACGGATATCAAAACAACCATAGGTCCTGGGATTTACAAGAATCCGAAAACACAGAACATAATACCGACAACTTCGGGGTATTTGAATATCAAGACCAACAAGAATCAAACGAACCAAGTTGTGTATATCGAGTCCAATTCGAAGCGGTACATTCCACAGATCAATGATTTTGTAATTGGGATGGTAATGGGTCTGATTGGAGAGGCCTACAAGGTACAGCTCCAGGATTTTTCGTCTACTGTGATGTTACCGATGATGGCATTTCCTAATGCTACCAAGAAGAACCGGCCGAACTTAAAGGTTGGTCAATGTGTGTATGCTCGTGTTTCGCGGGCGATTCCAGAGATCGAGACTGAACTTGAGTGTATAGATCCAGAGACCGGCAAGGAAGGAGGGTTTGGGCTCTTGGACGAGTCGGGGTATATTTTTGATGTGCAGCTTAACTTTGCGCGTGAGTTGTTGTTTAATGCTGGCAGCGTGTACCTTGAGAAGTTGGCGTCCAAGTGTGCATTTGAGATTGCTGTGGGGATCAATGGAAAGGTGTGGATCAAGTGTGGAGATGGTTTGAAGCTTGAGACCGAGCTGGGGGTGCCGAACGGTAGCTACGTCAAGGATTTGAAACAGACATTGGCAGCTGCACGTTACTTGCAGCAGTGCCAAAGCATCAACGGACCTCAAGAAGCAGACGAGGTATTGGAAGCAGCATTTAGGGTATAGGCATATAGAGAGTAATTCTACAATTTAAGAAATCATCATTGTCATTATCATTGTCAATATCATTGTCATCGCCCATCGCTTCGCTTATCAAATGCTCGCGATGCCCCATTTTTATTTTTTTTTTTAATTTAAGTTTGAAAAATCCAGTTAACATGTCCAAGCCAGTTGATCCCAACGTTGCTGCCAGACAGCGCAAGAAGATCGAAAAAGACAGAAGACGTAAACAGTACGATGACTTGCAAGTGCAGGGAACCAACAACTCGTCGATTGTTTCGAAACGGTCGGTGGAAATGCTCTACACAAAGCAGCTAAATGCCGAATTAGGCGAATGGTTCCAACATTTCGTCAAGAAACCAAAAAGACGGTCGCCTGCGATCAACAGAGGGTATTGGATACGAATGGAATCGATCCGGCGCATGGTGGAACGCATAACTCTGCAAAACAGGGGAAAACGGATCGAAATCGTCAATTTGGGCTGCGGGTTCGACCCGTTGCCGTTCCAACTCCTCAGTTCATCGAACGACAATCTCCAGTTCCTCGATTTTGATTATCCCGAATTGATTCAGAACAAGTTGGCGATGATCGAAGCTGCTCCAGAAATCTTACAGGTGATTGGCGACAAGAAGGAACCCAACACCAAGCTCGGTGTAGTTCTAGCTACAGAAAACTACCAGTTGATTGGATGTGATCTCAAGGACGCGGAATTGTACGGTCATCAGCTACAAGAACTTGTTGGCGATCCCGAATCTGTCAAGATCTTCATTGCCGAAGTGTCGCTTGCATACATGAAGCCGGAATACGCTAATCCAGTGATTGAACATTCGAGTCGAGTTTCCAATTCCCATTTCGTCATTTTGGAACAGCTCTTGCCTGTGACAAGAGATAACTCGTTTGCACAAAAGATGTTGTACCATTTCAGCCACTTGCGGTCGCCATTGCAGTGTGTCGAGACGTATCCACTTGCTACAGACCAGATTAGTCGGTTCAAGCAGTATTACCCGTTTGTAGAGTTAAGGAACTTATTTGAGAACTGGATGCTTTTAATCGACGACGAAAGCAAGCACAGAATTCCCGAAATCGAGCCGTTTGACGAATGGGAAGAGTTTATCATCTTCTGCCAGCACTACGCAATAGTTCATGCCACCAATAGCGACGAACAAATGGTTTATGGCGAAGAAACCTGTTCTGAAACCGAGAAATTGGCAGTGGATTCTGAATATCGGTTTCTGGCTGAAAGTATTGATGCCAGCGACCTCGAGCTCAAGTTCCCGGCCGTGGGGGTTATTGGAGACAAAGTTGTGGTGCATGGCGGGCTTCTGCAGACCAGAAGCAGTGAGTTGTGGCATCTAACGCTGGAGAAGAAGGTTGTGCGGGTCGAGCTTTTGGGCGACGTACCGAGCGCACGCATGTGTCACACGTTGACAGGCGTTGCCAACGGCGGGGCTGCACTTCTTGTGGGAGGCCGGACGGTTCCTGGCCAGCCATTGGCCGATATGTACGTGTTGCAGGATGGGGTGTGGAAGCAGCAGGGAGCTTTACCTGAGAAACGGAGTCGTCACTGTGCCGTGGCACTTGATTCCGAGCGGGTGTTGTTGTTTGGGGGCTTGGAAGACGAGTCCCAGCCGTTGTTTCGGGTGTGCAATGTAACAACCGGCGAAACTACGGCGTTGACGGTTGAAAAAGGAACGATTCCCAACTTGTTGAGTGCGGCTATGGCATACAATGGCAGCTATGGCGTGATTATTGGTGGCATGAGCAGCACAGTGTACCCGACCGTGAGCAGCCGGATGTATAAGTTTGTGGTGTCTGGCAAGGCCGTACGAGTCGAGGTGGTGGCCGAAACCGGTATCTTGCAGCGGATCGGAGCCCACTGTACATTTATGGACCGTTGCGTGATGGTGGTTGGTGGGGTGCTGCCGGTACGGCTTTTCGACCGGTATACGAATGTAATTAGTATTGAGCTCGAGACCCAGCAAGTCAGAAGTATTGAGATATCGTCGGCAGTCCAGCAGCAGACTCCTCCAATTTTTGTCGGGTTTGGGATTGCCGTGCGCACCGAGGATGGAACTCCGGTGCTTAAGGTTGTGGGCGGCGGCGCAGTATGCTACTCGTTTGGGAGCTGCTATAACTCAGTATTTAGCATCACGAAAGTATAGGAATAGAACCACAAGTGCATCGAAGCATAGAAGCCTGCAGACGCATGGAAATTTGTTGAAGCAATAGAAGTTTTGCCTATTCCCGTCGAAAGTCGGAAACGCACCAATGCAGCGGGTCATTTTTGCAGCCAAAATTGGCGTGATCTAGCGCAGGGCTGCTCCACCACCTTGGAAAAAAAAATTAACAATAAAAAAAAAGATAAAGAAAAAGCAAGTGACACCTTACCACTACACCTTACTTTCTTTCCCTCTTCTTCTCTCCCCTCTAGAAAGTATTCCATTGATGATGGTTTGGAGGAGCCAGATATCAACCCACACAATAAAAAGCTTCAATTATATTGCAGCAACCAAATATGTTGCCTGCTTGCAGGCACAGTCTTTTTTTTTATGTTCCATCCTCCGGGAAAAGAATTCTGTGCGCGCGAGATGGAGTCTCAATTATGATTCGATTTATCGGGAGTGATGGAAACTTATTTTTTAATGCAGTTCGGAATCCCACTCGTAATTAGGGGCAGGGAACGAGATATTCTACACGGGGTTGGAATCTGGCACCGGTTTGGGAAACTGCAGCCAAGGTTCTCTGGGTAAAATACCGGGGAACTGACCAGAAGTCGGGTTTACTAAAAATCGGAAGCAACGTCCGATACCTCCCTTCTTCTTTTAGTATATATATTTAGGTACCCTGTCCCTATTGGTATTGGCGTTATTTTGCCGTCTAACGAATTGGTGGTTTATTTGTGTTGCCCTTTTACCCTCATACCCACAGCAATCACACTTTTTTCGGGAACCCTGCCAATTATATATTAAAATAATTTTCCCACCTTTACAAGTACACTTACCCGTACCTTCCCGTTCCCAATTGCTTACCCCCCACTCCTCATCATCCTCCTCCTTCTTTTTCTTTTCCTCCAAAGTTCCCTTGACCCATCCAAATACTTTCTTCAAGTCAGACATCTATTGAGAAATTGCCCAAAAAGAGTTCAAGATTTTTTAAAATTATTATTTACCTGCTCTATTGTTTCTCAATACCCCTCTGGTTCCCTAATTATCCATTGAATAATTTAACTCTATTGGATTTTATCTTAAAGAACCCTTTTTTCCTTAAAATCCTTTGCCCGTGTTGTTGGTTAAACCACCCACATCCCTTAGAGTGACATCTGTCCACACTCAATTGCTCAAAAGCAACAGTCCCTGACCAATATTCATAAAAAAAAAAAAAATTGACACCCCCTGCTTTATATCCACCATCCCTGGTTTATTTCATTTCCACGAACTAGCAATGATAACATCACCACCCTCGAAACCACCACCAACACAAAATTACCTTCACCAACAAGATGAAATCTCCTCCAAGAAACCACAACTGAACCAAGAATCGATTGACTCAACGAAATCGCAGAATAATCACGTCCTCAACCAAATTGGTAACGCGCCTGTGCCACCCCCAAGCACCGCATACAACCTCTTCCATCCACACACACCGGAAAAGAAGAGAGATAGTTTTGCTTGCAAGCTCCGCAACACGCTCACTTCACCTCCACCAAACCATAACGAGCCGGTGCTGCCCACCGACTCCCCCGGCTCCAACTCCGAAGATATCGGCCCCAACGAAGAATACCGCACCGCCAATTCAACCTTTGCAACAAACACTCCTCGCCGCTCCTCCTTCACATACTCTTCTTCACCGGATGAAACCAGCTCACCAGAAACAATACCGCTTTCAATGCGATTTATCCACAAACCATCGCGGTCTTCGGAGTTGCTCGAAAAGGCTTCGGACCCAACAAAGGAAAACAGCCGCAGAAATTCCGTCATGGACTGGGACAATACCCTGCTGCCTCCTGAACCCACCCGATCTCCGGTTGATCTGCCTACTTATGGCAAAAACGAACTTCCAAAACTCGTTCGGAAGAAATCCGGCGAAATCTTAAAACCATCACTCAAAGAACCCTCGGAATACTTCCATGCCAAACGGTCACAATCGTTGCCTACAACTCCAACATACAAACAGGTCCATTTTGGAGGCGATAACGATGTCCGTTATTTCAAAAAGAAGGACCGTCCCACGGCAATCTCGGCCACAAACTCGCCCACATTGAATGGCTCAGACTCGCTCTTCTACCGCAGCAATAACTCCGACTCCGATTCCGATGCCATTGACTCAGATTTAGACGAATTTTCCAGCAATTATGAGCTTGGAGGATATAACCGCAGCAGCTACTCAGATGCCGATGATGATGACTATAACGAGTTCAACTTGAATGCATCAGGGTCCTCAAAGTACCCGAATCCACACCACGGCAAGCTTATCGACTGGAGATTGAGTTTGCTCAACTTTCCTCCGTTATCGTACACGGAACAGATTAATAAAGAAACTCCGGTGTTCCTCGAACGAATCTTTATCACTGCCGACCGCAAGTACTTGTTTGGACACATTGCCGTAAAGAACCTTGCGTTTGAAAAGTACATGACAGTGCGCTATAGCTTGGACCATTGGCTCACTATTATCGAGATCCCCACCGTTTATGCTCCCGAGAGGCCTGATATCTTAAAGAATAATGACTACGATCGGTTTGTATTCCAGATTCCATTAAACAACATGTTCAACAGTTTCCGGTTGAGCAACAGTGATGAGAACCACAAACAAGGCTCCGATGTATTTAGTACTTCTCAGGAGAATGTATACGAGCTTTGCATCAAGTACTATGCCAACGGAAGAGAGTACTGGGACAACAACAACTTCAACAACTACATAGTCAAGTTGCTCAAGACGTTCAAGACACAATCGTCTGTGATCCAGCTGCATTCTTCCAAACCGAAATACTCTTCTTCATATTTGAAAAGACGGGTTTCCGACAGTCAGCTCGAAGTCTCAAAGAAACATACTGAATTATATAAGAACGACAGCTCGACTTCCGATACCAACGATTTTGTTAGTAACAATTACTATTTGTCGTCACCGCTCCTTTCGTCGTTACACGGCAACAAACTAGAAACTTTTGAAAAGTCCAACGATAATAGCGGCAGCAACTCAACCTTACTTTCCCCAGCACCAAACTATTCCAGCAAACACGAATCTAACTTAGAGGTCACCCCAGCGAGTTTCACTTTTGCGTCCAACTACAACTCAAAACCGCAGCAGTTGGACTCGAAATCGTACCAGGAATTGTTGGAAAACTACTGCTTCTTCTCCACCAATGACGACACCAAAGAAGCACCACAACCGACCTCAAGTAAAAAGGAACCGTTTGTAGTCTCCTCCTTTCTCGGATAGTAACCCTAACTTTTGGGTTTTATTTGTTTTCTTTTTATTTCTTTGTATAGTTTTTTATACCTTTGTAATCTCTTTCTTATTTTAGGCTGGCTTTAATACACAATACTTTTTAACATTTTAATATCCCATTTATATCCTTATACATCTATATAAATATCCCCGAAAAAAATTTATCCATTATACTATTTACTCGAAGCAGTACATCTTCACTGCTCCGTTTTCCAAGCCAGCAGCAAAGCTCGAGTCACTCAAGCCAACACAGCTTACACTTGAGTTCGTGCTGAACGTATGCAAACACTTCCCGTTCTGTAAGTCCCATACCTTGATGAGACGATCGTGAGCCCCGCTAATAATCCGGAAAGTATCAGCATTGATCGACCACACGCCTTCAATGTGTCCAAACTGCGTTCTGATACACCGGCCAGTCTTCACGTCCCATAATTTAATCGTATTGTCAAGTGAAGATGTCAACAAGTGCGTAGGATAGTTGGGATTGGCCGGTAACGGTTCCGAGTTGACCGCAGCATCGTTCTCATCGACATTCTCAAATGTAGCTGGTTGACCGGAGTTTGGTGGTCTCAAATTCGCCTCGTTCTCGCTATCGCTCAAATCCTCAATCAACTCATCCTTATAGATAAATGGAATCACACATTGCACCTGTCCAATGTGTCCATTCTTGTCCATACCTCCAAAGATTCTCAAGCACTGGTTGTTGTTAAGATCCCACATTCTGATGGTCGTGTCGTCAGAAGCACTAAAGATCGTGTTCGACAACGCATGGATCTTGACACAATTGACCCAGTCGGTATGTCCCCGTAAAGTATAACACGTTCTCGAGTCCACATGCCACACCTTGACCGTGTGATCAGCAGAACCAGAAACAATCGACTTGTTGGAGAAATCAACTGACACAACGGCATCTTCGTGTCCACGATACGTGGCAATGCACTGTCCCGTGTGGTAATTCCACACCTTGATGGTGGCATCGAGTCCACCAGTGATCAACTTTTGTGAGTCAAACACCAAAGAACGCACTCCTTTGGTATGACCCCCAAGTGTCCTGACACATTCACCAGTGTCAACCTTCCAGATTTTAATGGTGGTATCATATGAACCGGTCATCAAGTACTTGCGGTTGAACTGGAGACATGTAACTCCATCGGTGTGGCCAACAAATGTCTTGCAAGTGTATATTCCGTTACGCCAGTTCTTTTCCAACTTGAATCTTTCCGAATACACCGATTTCCAGGGACGTTTGCGCAACTGCTTCTTGGAGTCCTCCTGTGACACCTTGGCACGCTTGTTTTCGTCTTCTTGGCTGTTACTTTGTTGTTGTTCATCGTCTAATTCTTCAATCTTTCTCTTGGTAGATTTAACGTCTTCTCCTCTCATTTCACGAGCTCTCTTCATATGCATTAGTGGGAGGCCCCAGCCGCAGTTGGGGCACTTTCTATCTATGTGTTGTTCACACATATGATGCCATACCCGATCGTCATCTGCAAGTGACTTCCAATGACGAGAAACTTGGGCAGCATTACAGAGAGAACGGCAGTCCAAGTAACACAAGATCTTGAGGGAGATTTCGATGGGAAGGGTGCTGATGAAATCAATTCTGATCATGGAACTGACTTCTTGTGAGATGAAGGAAAGTTGTGGAAAACAACATTGTGAGAGAAGACCTCGTAAAATGAGCTGGCGATGCTGGACTGGAGCGGCACTGAAGATAGACCACACGTGGGAAATTGCTTCCTGGTCTCTGTTGGGCAATTTTTCCAAGCTGTGCTGGATATTCTTCATCTTGGCCTCATCGGTTTGCTTGTTACATGTCACATCGGGGTTGTGGCGGTAACAGTACTTGTAGAAGTTGTCTTTAGGGATCATATTTTGGTCTGAGATGTGTTTGACCAAGAAAGGTGTGACAACAGAAACGTCATTATTGTTATTGGCGTTTTGGGTGGTGGTTTCGGGTGGCGCCGGTGACTTTTCATGGTTCGATTCAATGTTTTCGATTTTTGTGGAGATATTGGAGCTGTGGTTGGTTTCTTGTGTCTGATGAGATCTGTTAGTGGTGGCTCCAGATAATAAAAAATCATAAGCAACTGGTTCGTTAGACGAACAGCTGTCATGTAGATTCATGGTGGTGGATCGGTGGGGTGTGGGAAAAATGTACAGTTGACTGTTAAGTTTTATTGACAGTGATCTTCTGTGCAGATTTATCTTTTTTGTGATGACAGCTCCACAGCCTTTGTAGGGGTTGTAAGGTCAACTTTCTCGGTTGAGATGTGGAATATTTAAATATATATATGCAAACGTTCCGCTACTAACCACTGTGGTTATATATATTTGAGTGTGGAAGGTACAAAAGAAAGAAGGAAAAAAATTCTAGTTTAGCCACAGTTTTTTTTTCCTTGTTCTTTCTTTTGGATTGTTGGAGACCACCGCGCGGTCTGTGTGCAGGTGTTGGCCGATTTATATTGCAGATCCGTTCGCCTTTTGGCGTGATGGCAAACAAAAAAGGGATACGTAATGTTACTTTGATAAAGTAACGTGGAAGGCATGCAATTGGTTTTTGAGGCTCCCTCCCCCCGATCCGTAACAGGCAATGAAACAACAAAAAAAAGAGAATTTTATCACAATCATGCTACACGAATACAGAACAAAAGTAACTGCAGAAAGTATTTTTGGGCCAATCATTACTGATTCTGCGGTGGTGGCTCCTGGTGCCACAAGCCATCGTTTATCCCTTTTGGTAGTAAGATTTTTTCAAGAAAAAAACAAAGTGTGGGGCGTGACGTACTTAACGAGACAATATTATTTCTTTACTTCACTTTCTTATTGATTTCTTTTTTGGATTTGTTTATTTGCTACTCTTGTTTCTGTTAAACGCATCGTCTACAACTTATTTGGACGGTCGTGGGCGATTCACCAAACCTCAAACTTCAGTATTAGTTCTCTTTAGTTGATGTCAAAACATGTGCATATGCATGATAAAAAAAACGTGACATTTCATATTCTGCTCTTCTCGAATCTCGTAAAGAGGTTGCAGAATCTACTATGGCCTATTCGAGAGTTCCATGACAATAGTATCGCCTTCTTATCTCATCAATGTGGAAATCCAGTAAATGGTTCTTGTTCTAATTCTTGTTGCAATTTTCCAGTTAAAATTAGTCCTTCTCGCTCTTTTAATCTTTTAGTTTTAGGCAACAGTCTTCGAAAACGTTCCATCAAAAGGTAACTTTGTCTTGTACTTTGTTCTTAGACTCATTTCCTGATGTTTTCACTTTACATTTCTCTTTCTTTTTGCAGCTCCTTTTGCTTCTAGTATGTTCCTATCACGAAGGGTCATCGCATCGCATCGCATCGCGTCAACACGTGACTTTCTCAAGATTTTCATCTCTGTATTATTAGACCATCAAGCACCGCCTTTTCTAATGGATAACCACGTCGACAAGAAGCAGAAAACAATGTCGGAC
The DNA here is from genome assembly GCA_030574955.1 of Teunomyces lycoperdinae. Taxonomy (NCBI): domain Eukaryota; kingdom Fungi; phylum Ascomycota; class Pichiomycetes; order Serinales; family Debaryomycetaceae; genus Teunomyces; species Teunomyces lycoperdinae. The sequence goes on from JAJMFY010000003.1 coordinate 39,606, forward strand.
GAAATCTTCACTTCGCTCGGCGAACAGGCTGAACAAACTGCTCATGAAATAACCAACAATGAAGTCAGACAAACCGGTGCTGAAGACGCCGAAGGTCATCCTGTCCAAGAGATCGAATCGTTGTGTATGAACTGCCATGCTAACGGTACTACCAGATTATTGTTGACCAAGATCCCATACTTCAGAGAAGTGATTTTGATGTCATTTGAATGTCCTCACTGTCACTTCAAGAACAGTGAAATCCAGCCAGCTGCCCAGATCGCCGAAAAGGGTTCGAGATACGTCCTCAAGTTGGAGATCAAAGAAGACTTCAACCGTCAAGTCGTCAAGTCCGAAACTGCCACTGTCAAGTTCACCGAATTGGATATTGAAATTCCTCCAAAGAGAGGCCAATTGACCAACGTTGAAGGTTTGTTGGAAGAAATGGTACTGGACTTGGAATCCGACCAGGCTGCCAGAAAGGAATTACAACCCGAAATCTACGAAAAGATTAATGAAGTCATTGCCAAGATTAGATCATTTGTTCTGGCCGAACCAAACACTCTTCCCTTGACTTTCTCCATCGATGATCCTGCTGGAAATTCGTGGATCGAGTATACTCCTGGTGAAGCAGCACACAAATGGGCCATGTATGAATACAACAGAACTGCAGAACAGAACGTCTTTTTGGGATTGATTTCTGCCGATGATGTTGCTCAGCATCAACAACGCGAGCTGGAAACAAAGAAACAGGCCACTTCTGCCAACGTTTCGTCTTCTTTGGCTCAAGAAGACTCGAACCCTAGATCCACTGGGTTTCTTTCTGATGCTACAGATATCGAGAATCTTGCCAACGAAGTCCAGACTTTCTCCGCCACTTGTTCTTCTTGTTACAAGTCTTGTGCTACTCACATGAAAACTGTGAACATTCCTCACTTCAAGGACGTCATTTTGATGTCTACTGTGTGCGACCATTGTGGTTACAAGTCGAACGAAGTCAAGACCGGAGGTGCCATCCCCGATCTTGGAAAGAGAGTCACTCTCAAAATCACCGATCCAGAAGATTTGGCCAGAGACATTCTTAAGAGTGAGACTTGTTCCATGACCATCCCTGAATTGAGCTTGGACTTGACATCGGGTACCTTGGGAGGCAGATTCACTACCATCGAAGGGTTGTTAACTCAGGTATATGAAGAATTACACTCTCGTGTCTTCACTCAGACCTCAGACTCGATGGATGATGCAACCAAGACCAGATGGACCACCTTCTTCGCCAGATTGCAAGATGCTATTGATGGTAAAATTACATTCACTATTGTGATGGAAGATCCATTGGCTTCTTCTTACATTCAAAACGTCTACGCTCCCGACAACGATCCAAACATGGTCATTGAAGAATACGAAAGATCCCACGAACAGAACGAAGACTTGGGTTTGAACGATATGAAAACGGACTAAATAAAAGTTTCCATAAATAAAAATGTACTTTAGAGTTAATGCCTTATGTTTCTATATATCTTCTATTCCTCTTTGTCGGGAGGGTCACTCTGATCATGCTTCACTTCCCTTAAAGCTTCACCCCACGACGAAAGCTGCAATGTCTGTCCCAACGTCGAAAAGTCCATCAAGGACACGTTTGTATCGGACTCTGGTGAATCCATGTATGGGGACCGACCTTCGTCACTGAAAGGATTGGTTCCAATGGCAGCCCCCACAGTGGGACTGCCCAGCCCTACCGAGCTCCGATTGGGAATTTCGATGTAAAGCTTCGGTTGATTCTTTTTCTGTTCCACCTGGCTCTTCCGTTTGTTCTTCTTCTCCGGTGATAAGTGGTTTCGGTTCCTTGACTTGAAAATATTCAACGGTGATTTAGGAATGTACACTCCGCTGGTCTGGACACTGTCATCCTTCTCCAGCATATCTTTTTCGACTTCGTATTTGATATCGTCACTCACATCTGATCCTTCGTCGCTCGACAGATCAGCCACAAATATCGAAGGCGCATTCCGAGGCAAGCTGGCGTTTGCCAAGTAACTTCTTCTCTGCAATTCGCTATCAAAAGCAATGTTGGTATCCCTGATACCCAAACGCTGGTCCTTCTTATATTTCCAGCGACTGGCATAAGCAGCAATCGTCTCAAAGACTCGCTTGGTCTTTAATCTCTTTTCTACTTTCTGGGATAACAATCTTCTTTCCAAGAAATCAATCAAGTTAAGACACTTTCCTGCTTCAAACGTCGAGTAAATCGGCAACTGCAATAGAATTCTTGTGAATGAAATCCCTGGATCGTTGTTCAACTCCATATTCAACAAGGCTTCCTCCACAAACATCTCGTACGCCAACCGCCTTTCTCTAATCTTGGCGATATCCATATTATCCAACGTCTCCTGGATCTTGTCATAATGTACCACAATATCGTAAGGATCGTTCGGATTGTTTCTCGTAAACCATTTCTTTGTTAACACGGGAACCTCAAGAGATCCCGTGTAGAAATGGAATGAAAAAGAGCCGGTAAGTGAGTGAAGCAACTTGGGTAAATGAATGGGCTTGATGTATCCAGTACCGTTGGGGTCAAACTGTATCCATGTTCGTTTGAACTTTCTGATTTCTTCTCTCTCAATCAACTTACTATATGGGGAATTGTGTTTGACAAAACTGAAACTGTCCAAGATCAATGACACGAACATATTGACAAAGATGTACATGGAAATGATGTTCCAGGCTATGAAGAGAATGTATGCATATTGTTTGCTTCCGCAGTCCGAATCGTCAATACTTCCGTCGGCAGTACAGAATGGAGCGGCCAACATAAAGTCATCCATGATATAGTTCCATCCTTCACCAAAACTGCATCTGAATAACACAATCAATGCCTTTGGAACCGATCTCAAGTTGAGGTTTCCGGTTCCGTTTGGTCCAATCTTGGTTAATCCAAAGATCTGGTTCATGGCAATGGCAAACGTCAAAAACATCACCATCCAAGTGAACGATAATGCAAGGATTGTAGGTAAACTTGCTGATGCAAACCGCAATAACTGACTCAATCTGTTACTTCTAGGAATAATAAACGTAAGGATACCAACCAAGAACAACTTGGAAATATTAATAAACACACTGTCCGCTTCAATAAATATACCGATTACGGTAGTAATAAAAGCACCCGTAGACACGAACAAATTGAATAGGTTCCATTTGTACTGTAAAAAGGTCTTTCCTTGGGCGACAACCAACATAAGAACATTGATCAAAAAGCATGCCGACGCAATCACATACATGACCTGTCTGGCAATTTCAACGGCTCTTTCAGTCGGGAAATATTCCAATAACAAAGATATGACATGCAAAAATAACACAAAATTCAAGAACTTAACCCAATATTTGTTCTTTTCCACTGTCATCTTGTAACAGAAGGTCCTGAAGGTGCTGAGCTGTTCGTAGTTCCGTCTCTTTGAGGGTTTCACTTGGATAAGAATCTTTTTCACCTGGTACCAAGTTGTCTGCTCGTTTGTCATAAAAGCTCTCCCAGTACTTCTAGAATAATTGCTAATAATCACGGAAACAAACAATGTCAAGATGAAAACCATACTGGTAAAATTAAAAAGGATAACAAAAAAACCATTAAATGGATTAGCGTTTGTACTTGGAACGGTGCCGATACCAGTACTCTTCATGACATTGAGCAATAAATCAACCCAACCTTCAAGAGAAATAATCTCAAAGAGAGTCGAAAAGGACTTTGCAAACCGGTTGAACTGCAATGGTGGATTGACATAGACATTTGGACTCATGACATCCCAATTGAACACTGTGTTTTGGTACTCGTTATAACAGGCGTCATATGGTGATACATTATCAACACAGTAACCCAATCTTCCGTTGAAGATATTCAACCCCCAGATGGAAAATGGGAACAACAAACAAAGAGAAATCACACCAGCACTCAAAATCTTACCAAACCCAGAAATCATGGTGTTCTGAAAGTTGTTCTTGGCCGTCTCACTGATTGTCAACAATCTAAGGGCTCTCAAAGCCTTTAATCCTCTCACAAACCGCGATAAAGAGCCGTCATTTCTCATGAATGCAATGAATTCGATCCATAATGCGATCAACACACATAGATCAATAAAATTCCATGAGGAACGAAGGTATGCATTAGGAGTAAAGATAAAGCCATCAGCGATGATTCTAATCAAGAATTCAAAACTGAAAATAATAATAAACCCAATTTCCATCCAGAAAATCCAATTGTAAACTTCGTTACCTTTGATGTTCTGCCATCTGTATAATGGTGTAAGGTAACAGGCAGAAACCACCAAGGCAATTGTAGCGAAAAACATAAGCACGACGTACAATTCCGAAATGGGTCTGTATGGTTCAGTTCCATCAATTCTTTCACCATAAGGAGGTTTTACTAACTTCTGACAAAGTCTTCTCAACGGATGACGAGGTGTCAACACGTAAAATACATTATTAAAGTTTGGGTTTTCTTCCAAAAACAGATTCTGTTCCGAGATCAAAATGTTTCTTTCACGGATGATTGTTCTTGCAAAGTTAGCTGGATCGAAATTGTTGATGACATTCTTTCTGCTCTTATTTCGTGACGTATAGAATGGATTCATGAAGAAGTCCACTGCTCGTTGGTAATTGACATGCCACCAACGTTTCCATGACGACGTGGGGAGGTTCTTGATTTCTTCTTCGTCTTCAATATATTCGTTTGCTTCCAAGAATTCATTGACTGCGGTTCCACTAAGAAGCAAATTCACCACAGCTTTCTCCAATTCATCCTTCACAGTGTTCTTTTTAAATATCTTGGCTTTGATCTTGTGTAGCATTCCTGGTTCAGCCTCGATGGTTTGAAGTCTTTCAGTCATATTGTCGATAAACTGAAGAAGTTGCTCTTTACGTTTTCCTTCCTCTGAAACTTCCAACGTTCTGGCAATCACAGAAATAAAAATGTTCATAATAACCATATAGGTTAGGAAAAACCAAAAGAATAAGAAAAACACCCCAAAAGCTCGGTACGAAGTGGTTGTAGCATACTCTTGCAATGGATAAACAATTTCTGTCCAGTTTTCTGAGGATGTAATAACATAAAGAGCAACAAAGACATCGGGCAAAGTATTCATACCAAAGTCTGCGGAGGATACTTCATCTGCTGGAATCGCACCTTCAAAGTAACGGGCCATCATAATGGAGTACAAGAAAAGGAGGATGAAGTAAAACAACGCCAAATCGTAAATAGCCTTAATATTTCCAAAGATCTTCAACCACAATGTTCTGGTGATACTTGTAGCCAAAACCACTCTGTAAAATCTCATGATCTGGAAAACTGTGAGCCAATAGTAAGCTTGGCCAAGAGCATCTTTAACAGGACCAATGATTATGACTCCGGTGATCGTAGCAAGAAACAAATCAAAGCAGTTTCTTCTTGAGCGGAAGAATAGTCTCCAGTTGGGGAAATGAATGAAGAAACGAATGACAATCTCAGCAACAAGTGTAGATGTAAATGCAATTTCAAACCGGAACAATGTATGTCTTCTGTCTTCAGACATATCGTATTTTCTAAAACATTGGACAAACAAGTCCGTCATGATCAATATAGGAAAGATAAATTCAATGTTGTAGTAGTATCTCAAGAAACGGTTTCTATATTTCAATTGGTTAATTCGTTCCTGATAAACTGCGTGCGATGTGGGCTCGATGAAACGGATGAACCTCTTGCTCTTGTTCGTTTCCTCGACTTCTTCGCTGATTGCATTGAACGAAGCCACGATAATTGCCACAAAGACGTTGATTAACCAAACCGTCATGATAAAAATACAAAAGATAAAGAACAAACACGAAGCCATATTGTCTGAATCCATGGTATAGTACATGATATCGGTGAAGGTGTTGGCACTCATGATCACAAACACCAATTCCATTGACTGGAGCACATTATCAAAATTGAGCGTTCCGCTGTAGGGGTTTTCTCCGCTGATGCACTGTGAATACATGGGACACCTAAAACCTTTGATATACAGCGAATGTTTCCCATCACGTTTGATGTACGGTTGAGCATGTCCATTTAGATCAATGTATGATCCGCAGAATTGCATTGAATTGATGTACGTGTCGGATGCATCTTCTGGGTTGGTCCACACACACTGACGGCTCAATGATGACTTGAATGACTGGACCCCGATGATTCCAAACAACAACAAGAAACACAAGATGAAAATGGAAATGTCCATGAGTTGTGGAATGGCGAATTGTACCGACTGAAGAATCGTGGTCGTACCAGTAGTAAGGTTCAACAATCTCAAGATACGAATACAACTGATGGAACGGAACAACATGATCTGGTGTTTTGCATCGTATCTGTCGATTGAGAGAAACATCGAGATCCAAAAGAATATCATGGATAGAAAATCGACTTTATGCCAGTTGTTCTTTAAGTATGCTCGATTGAGATGGAGTTCGTCTAGTGAGAGCTTTTCCTTTTGAATCATAAGTGTATTTTTGGATTCAAGACGTTGTGAAGGATGAATATCAATGTTGGAGAGTTCTTCAGCGCGTTTTGGTTCATGATGAGAGCTGAAATCACGGTACTTGTGTCTCAAGTCGTACAGATCGACATTGAACTCGACTTTCTTGGCGGTATTACTATTATGTGTGTGCGTTCCATCGGCTTTTATGCCATCTATACTGATTTCGTCCACGTCAAAGTCTTCAGCAGAAGGATCTTCGATATTCGTGGCCACGTATTTTGGTCTATTGTGAAAGATTTGACGAAATGATCTCCAGAGTTTTGCAAGTGGCATATCCCGGATGTACATGTTTTTGGTTTCGTTTTCAGGATAATCGAGTCCCAATTCTTTAAACATGACATGGTCATTGATGAGGCCATAAGCCACAATCTTAGCCAACACTTCGACGGTATATATAATGTTGATCACCATGAGAACATAATCGGCCCAGTTATTGCCCTTATAGTAGTAACCACCTAAAGCCAGGGGGTTCCATTGACGGTATGAAAGCAAGATGATCTGTAAGAATAAAAGCCCCAACAACAAGTAGTTGGTTGCCTTGTGGTTCGAGAGTTGATAGCACAAGATTCTGATCTTGGATTCGGGTGCAAAGAACTTGAGCGATTTCCCAAAAAGGTAAATTGAATCAGGCCGTTGCAATGGTTTTTCTGAATGTAGTTTGTTATAAATAGGGTTTTCTGGTAGCTGTGTTGAAGGAGATGGTGGTCGTGAAGTTTTTGACGAAGTGGGATCCAAGCGAATACCAAGACCATCCGCTGTGTCAAAGTTGACACTGACGGTATCGTTATTTTCATCCATAATGGTGACATTAGGGATTGTTTGTGGTAGAGACACAAAGCTGTGGTCAGTACTATAGGAAGTATGTTTCTTGGATGAAGCTTTTACCAGCGACGTTTCTTCAGCGTCTCTGAAAAGGGAAAACTTGCCGCTTAACGGCGATGCCAATGGTTTTTCCAGACCCTTGTCATCTAATTTCGGGGTAGAGTCAGGTCCAGCGCCAGCCACACGATCTGTGAGTCGGGAGAGCAAATCGGTAAATTTGGTAGGCGATGGAGGGTGTACCAGAACGGAGATTCCGGGTTCCAAGTCGTCGTTCTTTGCCTGTTTGGTGTTAGAATCGGCAAACGGTGAGGTAGAGCTGCCAAATACATCTAGAGGAATGGTTTCGGCAAACTCTTCAGCGGAAGGAAGTGATTCTTTGGTTTTGATGCTGGCATTACTTGGTTTGGGGTCGGAATCTTTCATGGGAAACCATTCAGCGTGCTTTTCGTGGGTCCCCAAAGCAAAACTGAGTCCTTCTTTGATGGCATCTATATCAGTTTCGGCTGCTTCATCTATAATCAGTCGGGAAACCGGAGCGATTGAGTCTTGTGGCGATACAGATGGTGCTGTTTGGTTTGTATGGAGATCGGAATCTGACAACGGCCGCAGCGACCGTTCATGGGTTCTCGAAGAACCTTCCACCGGTTCATAGCGTTTGTTGGGGTCGTAATTTTCAATATAGTCAGAACCAGACGAATATCGTTTAGTAAACAGGTCCATTCTGGGGTCTGGTTCTTTATTTCCCAGTCAATTAGTATTAAAAATTAATAGTTCAGTCTGTACGGAAACAAAAGAAAAGAAAAGAAAAGTGTTTGTGTTTGTGTATGTGTTCCAATTTTCTCTCTGTTCTGTTTGGTTCTGTCAGAACTGTACAAATAATCACGCTACCAACGCCTATTTGTTATCTGTAGCGGTTAGAAAGTGAACGGTGATGCCAGTAAGCTTGCCGCAGTAGCTACTATTGGTATATGCATGATCTGGCACGTGATGATTTAATTACTGTTATTATTATCATTATTATATTTTTTTTGTTTCTATTAAGCTAAGTTAATTAAATTCCCATCCCAAATCTATTTTTGTCCCATTCCAGTTTAAGCTTTGTCCACATAATGCAGTTGCATTACTTATACCTGAAATTTCTCCTATTTATTGGACAAAAATTATTGTTTTCCCCATCAAAGAAAATTTACCTTCTTTAGTCATACTGTTTTCGTATTGCTAAAATCTGTCAAAAATACTTTGTCTTTATTTCTTTGTCTGTTTCTTTATATATATAAATTTTATTGGTTGGTGCACGACCACTCGGTTTCTTTTGTTTGATTTTTTGTATTTTTCATGAACGTCTTGACTTTTCACCTCGTTCAATGTCTTCCATATTAAAGAAATTGCCTACCCAGGAAAGAATAAACCAGGCAAAACAGTTGAGTGCATCGATCTTTGGCCAAGTCTGGAACCCAAACAATAGCAGAAACGGTGCAAAGATCTTGCGTGCTCCATTAAAGGGACCAGAAGTTTCATCATATTACGGCGACAACAACTCGATGCCGACATTTAAAGACTTTAAGAAATGGTTCCCTGAATTACAGTTGGTGGATCCAAAGGAAGCCTACAGATTACATATGGTGAAGGACAGAAAGAAGAGAAATAAGGGTGCTCCAAAAAAGAAAAAGGAATAATGATTCGTGTAAATAGTAATACAAAATGAATGGAATATTAATGTATGGCTGTTGTAGCTGCTGCTGCGGCTGCGGCTGCGGCTGCAGCTGCGACTGCTGTAGATGATTTGCGTCTCTTTCTCATGTTGAAGGTATCGGTGATTTCTTCCATGTTGCTAGTGTTCATTAATCGTAACGGATCCCGAGGCCGTTTCTTGTCGTTGAGGATTTGCACCTCCCAGTCGCGGAACAGCGCTTCTCTCGTTAGCGATGCGGTCCGGATAATCAACTGGACTTGCTGCTGAGCCTCCGGATCAACTAAACAGTATGCATCTTCTATCCGCTGCTTTAAGCTCGTGTGCACGATTTCCAAGTAACCCAGATCTAGATTATACATCGCTATGTGGTCTGGACAAGTTATCATCAACTTCTCAAGCTCACTGACTAATTTGATATTGATAATTTGTGTAGATGAAATACACCCCACCAACTGGTATGCTGTGCCTTGTAGGCGATAAACCACCAATCCCATGTCAAGACGGAGACATATCCACGGCTTCATAACGTGTACTTGCCTTATGCGGGCCCATTTCCACGGAAATATGGCGTTAAACTTGCGGTATTGTCTGTTGGAGTATTTCCAGTACGCCAGTGGGGGCTGTACAACTGTAGTGTCGGTTATGCGGAGCAAGTTCATCGATATCAGCACGAGATGTAACTTTCCAAGGGATATGCTGGCAACCAAGTAGTTGTCTTCAATCCAAGCACCCAGGTGAAAGAGAGAAGATAAGATGGTATTATCGCTGGTGATGTTTACAAGTGGTTTCCCGGTAGGAGTATCAGTTCCCAATGATCCCAATATGGAGAATGCTTTGAAATTGAATCCGTAAAGCAGTTCCTGGTTGAGTACCCCGAGCCATTTGCCTGATTTCGACCATTGGATCGTGGGATTCAGCACCGCTTCCGGTAAACGGAACAGTTGAATGAGCGTGCTCATAGAGCCCTGGTTAATAAAGTTGTAGACTACTGGAGCTGCACGGTACTCCAATGTCGATGCAATGACTGTCCACACCAAGTTGGACTTGTTCGGACGCATAATGATGTGAGGAACAAGTGGTTTGAGGATGGTGCAAAGGACATAGGTGCAATCCAATGAGTAGAGCTTGAGATGGAGATTATTTTTGGTAAAGATGACAAACTGTTTGGCATTGGTATAAGCACCTTCGTTGGCCGTGGCCGTGGCTGTGGCTGTGGCTGTGGTGGCCGTTGGCGGGATCCATTCGAGATGGTCAATCCCTTCAGCCTGCTGGACCAAAACAGGTTCGTTTCCACGGATATCCAAGATAACTGCAATATTACAACTATCGACCACGAATGCTAGCTTGGTACTTACTGAGTTCTCGACAATCGGTTCCCAAACAGTTTGTGATGTGCGGATCGATGGCAGAATCCTGGCAGTGCCAAAATGTGCGCGCAAAATGCGGTGGAGATCATACTGTCGATGAAACTGAGTGTGAAGACCATTTATATCGACCATACCAGCCAGCACCGTGGCCACGTAATGGCCACATGCAGAAATTACCATGAAAAAAATGGGTGTTTATTGAGTAGTCGCTTTGTAATGTGTGGGCATTTTTTTGTGTGTTTGAAAGCATGATATTGTTTGTTTTCTGGTCCACGCACGACCAATGTATCCTATCCATCAAAAAAAAACCACAACAATAAAACACTATAGAAAGCACAATGCCGCCACGAAAACGTACAGAAAAGAAACTGGTGCTGGCAAAAAAACTGCTTGATTTGTTGCCTCCCATGAACGGCACTCTGAGTGTGTCCAGTGCCCCACTTCTTGGACGCAAAAACAAGCTCAATGACCTTCTTTCTACCAAACGCAAGAAATCTCGTGCCAGCAACTCGTTTGAAGAAGACGATGGATTTGTTTACAAGCGAAGCCAGGAATCTCGCAAGAAACTTGGACCCATTGCTCAGTTGGATGCAGAGATCCGACGGATCTCTCACGACAACGACGATAATGACGATATATTGGACTTGAGGCCGCGGAAACCACTGGCGAAGTCTGCGCCCAAATACGATTTCTTGGACGAATCGAGTGTCCATGGAGGCGTGGATCCCGAGCCTGTGGACGGATATGTGGAGCAGGTTTCCCATCACAAGATCACGTTGAGTGACGGCAAGAAGACACGAAGAACAGCACTTTACAACCGCGGAAAACGGGTGCTGTCGATAGGAAATGGGTTTGCGGGCGAGCCACATCGTGATGTTTCTGCTGGAGACTACTTCAAGCTCTTGGACACGTCATTGCCGGAGCCAGACCGCATGAGACAGCTTTTGGTGTGGTGTTTCAAGAAGAAACTAGAACAAGAAGAAAAAGAAGGAAATGACGCCAGCGAAGAGGACCAAACGGTGGCCAATATTGCCAAGGTCATTAAGGAGGAAACTCTCCGTGACTTGATGGACAAACAGATCACTACGAGTTGGTACAATAACCAAGTGGAAGAAGAAGTCGGTAAGGAAATCTTGGTGCCGAACCCGCTCAATGTCTCGAACCTCGAAAATATCGAGAAGTATTCTGAGAAGCTTGACCGGATACGAAGAGAAAAGCAGGAATGGCAGCGGGCATACGATCGGGCGGTGCCGCCGCCGCAGATCGCGATGCATAGCAGTGCCGTAGACCGCAAAGAGTTACAGCAGTATGTCAAGGACGAGTACCGAGCCGTGATTGACGATAGTAAGATCGATGGACTTGAGCGGACCGAAACTGGGATTCTGATGCGGGTGCTGGACGAGGTCGAGTCGCTGGTGGATAAGCTTTTCCATACGTCGTACCAGCTTCAGCAAGCCCTGAAGCTTGTCAGTAAGATCCAGCAGGCTTCATTTGGGCCACGGATCTCGGCATTGGTGAAAAGTTACGTCACCAAAGACCAGCAGCGTAAACAGGTGCGGAAATCATCATCATCATCATCATCATCATCGCGGCTCTGGCCCGGAAAAACTAAGCCGATTGATTCACACCGTTTGTTGCGTGCAATTTCTCGTTTGGAGTCTGCCAAGAAGAGATAGGGTTGCGTGCCCCTGGTATTTTTGTATTATAATGTAATTCTCGGAAACAAAGACGGAAAAATATTCCTCCTGAGTTCCCCTTATTCCCTGTTCATCCCCTCCTTATATAGAGAAAATAGTAGCGAGAAAGTCTAGATCGATGTCTCCCCACAAAAATTTGTTGGGGTGGGGGGGGGGGGAGGAAACAATGCAGGGTTTTGCCATTATCGGTGGTGTGACGTTGTTCGTAGGGCACTTATTTTTAGGTCTACCCCCAAGTGTAATGTGGATATATAATGAGGGACGGCTCATCTTTGTATTTCCCTTTATCATCATGCTTCTGGTCACAGTAAGTTTATTGCTTGTACTCCAGATCTTTCTGGATACGGTTTTTGCCTCGCCAGTGCCAACAGTCAATAATGTTGCAAACCGCTCGAGTCTCGAACAACTCGTTTCTTCACCAGCAAACCGCGAGGTTTTTGCCCAGTTGAAATATTCCGTGGGTGCCTTCTACGATACCGATACCAACACGGTTGGTACCATCGAATATGCTGCTGCAAATCAGTACCAACGCCAGCCGTACGTCGCTAACGGATACATTGGCTCCAGAATCCCCAACTTGGGCCAAGGATTTACATATGACCAGCTTTCGGATGAACATGACGCTGTAGCAGACGATTTGTCCAATGGATGGCCGTTGTTTAACCACAGGTACAGTGGTGCTTTTGTTGCTGGATTCTTTGACATCCAAAAAAATACGTCAGGTACAAATTTCCCCGAACTTTTGGAAAACGGATACGAATCGGTGATTGCAGCCGTTCCTCAATGGACCTCACTCCAGATCTCAACCGTGGTTAACGGAACCTCGTATACGTTGGACCCGGCACAAACCAACACTTCTGCAGTTGGTTTAATTACGAATTACGCTCAAAACTTGTCGCTTTCACATGGTATTGTTGCGACAGAATATACCTGGCTTGACTCGCTCCAGGTCAAGATCCAAGTATTGGCCCACCGCAAGGAAATCAACTTGGGATTGGTCCAAGCCGATATCATCAATCTATCCAACAAGACCATTGACTTTGAAGTTTCGGACATTCTCGATTACAAATCGGCACAACGGTGCCAATTGATTGAAACTGGCTCGCAAAAGGGCGGGATTTACGTTACTTTCCAACCCAACGAAATTAATTATGTTTACGGCGCCATTTTCTCGAAATTCAGCGCATCTGCCAACGTCAAGACCAACCACAGCACGAATCTGGTGTCGCAATCGGCCAAAATCAGTTTGGAACCAGGAAAATCAACTACAGTAACGAAGTTTGTCGGTATTGCTTCATCCGATTTGGACCCAGAGTCTTATAAAGACGCTGCCAGTGTCTTGAAGACGGCAAGAGAAGTTGCATTGAAACATCACGACTTTGAATCTCTTGTAAAATCTCATAAAATCGCCTGGGACCAGACTCTCGAATCGACTCCAGCTGTCACTTTCCCCAATGATCTCTTGTTAACAATGGCTACCAGAGCCTCAATCTTCCACTTGGCAGCCAATTCTCGTCCAGATGCTCAGGGTGTCACCGGTGCCTTTTCGGTGGGTGGTTTGAGTTCCGATAGTTATGCCGGTTTGGTGTTTTGGGACGCTGATTTGTGGATTTTTGGCGGATTGTTACCGTTCCTTCCTGACCATGCAAAGAGTATTGTGAATTACCGTCTCCACACTCACCAGCAGGCACAAAAGAACTTGCCTGAAGGCTACAACGGTGCGGTTTACCCATGGACCAGTGGCCGGTTTGGCAACTGTACTGCTACCGGTCCTTGTATGGACTATGAATATCACATCAACATGGCAGTAGCTTATTCTGCCTGGCAACTCTATGTTAGTGGTGCTGCCGACGACCACTACTTGGAAAACGTTGCATACCCATTGATCAACGATGCTGCTACCTTTTTCTCTGACTACGTCAAGTATAACTCCTCCACCAGAAGTTACATGACTCACAACTTGACGGATCCAGACGAATACGCCAACCATGTCGATAATGGTGCGTATACCAACGGAGCCATTTCCCAGGTGATGAAGTTGGCCATTGCTATTGGAAACCACTTGCAAAAGAATGTCTCGAGCCAGTTTTCAGAAATTGCTGGACACATGTACATGCCTTTCTCGGAAAACGACGAAGATATCATCTTGGAATACACTGGTATGAACTCTTCGGTTGGTATCAAGCAGGCTGACGTGATCATGTTGACTTATCCATTGGAGAACGAAATGATCGACAACGATATCGCCTTGAACAACTTGGAGTTCTATGCCATGAAACAGGTGAATTATGGTCCTGCAATGACGTTCCCGATCTTCTCCATTGCTGCTTCCAACTTGTCTCCACAGGGCTGTGCTTCTCAGCTGTACCTCCAGAAATCGGTGCAGCCATTCTTGCGTGGTCCATTTGCCCAGTTTTCTGAACAGAATAACGATAACTTCTTGACTAACGGAGGTACTCATCCTGCCTTTCCCTTTATGACGGCCCATGGGGGCTTCCTTCAGGCGGTGTTGCAGGGTTTGACTGGGTTACGTTTTGGTTACACCATCGAACATAACAAAATTGTTCGGGTATTGACGCTTGATCCCGTGGCTCTAACTTGTTTGCCAGGCGGAGTTCTTTTCGAAGACTTCAAGTACGATAATCATACATTCTCGATTGCTATCAATGATACCTCCCTTATTGTCACCAACAATGGACCAGTCCATAAAAGTGCTAATGATCACATCACCATTCTGCTTGCGGACAGAAATGAAGGACACGGCACCTACACCTTGCAGGACGGAGAAACCAAAGTGTTTTCACTCTTTGTACCTGACCTCAGCTACAAGAACTCGATCTCAGAATGTGGTGGTGCCAAGTTCACCAATATCACCGCTGGTGCCTATGGTGACTCACCATACTCGATCAACGACGGTGACAACTCGACCCATTACCAAATCCAGTCAAATTCAACGGTAGGAAAGGTTCTTGTGGACTTGAAACAAACCAAGAATATCTCACGGATCCTTCTTAACTGGGGAGATAAGCCACCGTTAAACTGGACATTGTCAACATACAACTTACACCATTCGTTTGCCGAAACCGTAGACTTTTTGACAAAGGTGGACTTTGACGCAAACCTCTCCAACTACAACAGCGGCAACAAACAACTGTTGTATCCTCAGAATGACGTATTTGATGTAGTGGTGTCAGAAAATGTCACCATCAGCGCTCCATTCAATGCCAAAGAATTCTCCCAGGTGATGCTTCCATCAGCAGCCAACACCACGGTATACGAAAAGTCACTTACCGCACGTTTCCTTTTGCTTGAAGTCCAGGGGATCCACAACACTGAACCTATCGATGGTGATATTGGAGGAGCAAAGATTGCTGAAATGGTGTTCTTTTAATTGGGTTTCTATAAAAAAATAGATTCATATACATGTCAAAATTATGAATACAAAACGACTTATGCTAGTACATAGCCTCAGCCATAGTAATAAGTCTCTTGATACCGGTGTGCCAGTCGCCAAGCTCGTCGCTGTGCTTGGTGGCAATGTCTACATTAAGGTCAGCAGCGGCAGTAAAGTTCTTAGCCTCAAGCGACTGACTGAGCTGATTCAACTTGGCAATAACCCCGTCACTCAACAAATCTTCGTTGTTCAAGTGATCAAAAAGAATATTAAGTCTCCGGTCCATATCCTGAGCATGTCTCGCATACTTTTCTGGAATATCTGGCTTGATGGTATCGTGAACCTTGCTCAAAGATTCGTAGATAGGCAATGACGAGGCAGGAATGTGACTACGATCACCCTTTGGATACTTAGGAGCTGCTGGAGCCGCTGGTGGAGGGGTTGGTGCTACTGGTGGAGCGCTAGGAGTAGCCTTGAATCCTGGAGATGGTGCTAATTGACCCTGTGGAGGTGGTGGAATGCTGCCTTGAGCTGCTGCTGCTGCTGCTGCTGGTGGAGCAAACCCACCTTGAGCAGGTGGAGGTGCAAATCCACTGACTTGTCTTGGAGGTGGAATAATTCCCGTAGAATTAACACCATTGCTAGGAGGTGGAGCGTATGGGTTTTTTGGTGGGGCTAATGGAACAGCTGGCGAGGAAGGACTGTATGCTGGTTGAGCTGGTGGAGGAATAAATGGAGATTGAGCTGGTGGAGCGTACGGAGATCCTACAGCTGGATTACCAGTAGCACTTGGAGCATATGGGTTCTTCTTTGGTGGAGGTGGAGCAGGAGAAGATGCGACAATTGGGGGGGCATTAAATCCAGAATTCAACTTAGGAGTAGCTGGTGCTTCAAAAACCTTTGGAGCATAGCGGTTGTTCTGGTGAACTGGAGCAGGACGAGGTTCCTTGTGGATTTGAACCGAAGCCAACGACGAAGTCGATGGCGTACGGCTACCTGCCTTTGGAGGTGCAGGTGCAGAGAATCCAGAAGTCACAGGGGCAAAGCCAGTACCTTGAGGGGTGACAACTGCAGCCGCAGCGGCAGCAGCAGCTGGTGCAGCACGACGGGATGCAGTCTTGGACTTGAAAGCGTCAGGAAGATCGTTCCATCCTTCGGTTTCCTCCTTGTATGACTTGGCTGGAGCTGCTGGTGGTGGAGCGACCATCACTGAGGCAGTTGGCGCAAGAGGAGCAACTGGTGCTGCTGGTGCAATTGGGGCTGCTATGTTGGCTTGAGGAGCATATGGGTTGGCAATAGCTCTAGCATATGGGTTGGTTGGAGCAGCTGGCGTAGATGTGGCAACTGGAATAGCAGTTGGAGTAATTTGCTGGCCAGGGTATTGTCTTCCTGGAGCAGCTGGACCTGTAGGAACACCTGGAACATTTGGAGCAGGTACAAATGGCTTGGCTATAGTTGGATTTGGAGAAGCAACAGGAGCGTAAGCTGGTGTTGCAGCAGTAGCTCTAGCATACTGGTTACGGCCGGTGGTGGTTCTAGTCTTCTTGACAATAGGACTTGTAGCTGTGGAGCTCGAAGAATCAGTGGCCCTGTTAATACGTTCCTTTTCGCTGCCAGCAAACTCGCTTGGTAACAACTGTAAGAACTTTTCTGCCAATCCAAACTCACCAGAACCAGCAACGATATTGGCATATTCTAAAATGGCATGAGCAATTGGTTCAATGGATGGACCCGAGAGCTCACCGGTGATGTTAGAGATCGATCTGTAAGTGACAATCTTTTGGACAAAGTTAGTCAAAGATTCGAGACGAGCATCTGAAGGCGAGGTAACTGAGTCGAGGCCAAGGTTCAAAAGCTTGGATTCAAATTCGGGCAATTCCGAAAGCCAAATCTTGGCAATTCTGTCCAAAGCATTACCAGCCAAGTAACACTTGATGGCATTGTCTCTCTGATCCTGACCAGAAGCGAGAACACGGTCACCAAGAGCAGTAATTTTGTCATTGTAATCCTTGGAGTTGGATTCAGTGAATGCAGCAATGCTGGCGGCGATTTCCTTCCAGTTAGAAACATCAGCATTGTTAACAATGTCAGAAACGTTTTTGGCGGAAACACTATACAAGACTCTGGCAAAGCGGTCTTCGCTATTCTTTTTAAAGTAAGCTTCCTTGGTCTTTTGCTTCACTTCGTCAGAGCCATCCAAGGCCAAGACTAAGGCTTCAAGCAACTTGTCTTCCTTCAAACAAGTGGAGACAGCTTCTCCAATCTTGTTGTTCAAAACCAATTTGAACAACTTCTTCTTTTCGGCGGAGTCCTTTTTGTTTATTATCTTGAATGAACCAGAAGGAACGTATTTGTCTTCGGGAGTTTCAATTGTGCCATTGCCCAACTTGTCAAAAAATGAATCATCAGCGCTGATTGGATCCTCTTCCTTTTGCTTTGGTTCTTCGGCAATTTCTTCCTTGACTGGTTCACCAAAGATCTGGTTCTTACCAGTGTCAGACAAAGTCTTCAAAAGTTCCCAATCAGACTTGTTGCTGTCACTGTAGAGGTCTGAGTCTAATTTGGAAGATAAGATCGACTTAATGTCGTTGTTCTTCAAAGATTCAAAGAACGCACCAGAAGTCTCGGAGTTTTTGGTGGTAAACTTTTGAATGTTGATAACGGACTTACCTGATTCATCCTTTTTGATTGAGACCAACTTGGATCCAAAACCAAAGCTAACACTTGAAGGACGCTTCAACCAGCTTGGAGCCTGTTGGACTTCAAAGATTGGCTGTTGAGTATCAGTCGAGGAAATTTGGTTCCAAAAGACACTGTCGTCGTTGGAGGTAACCTTTTGAGAAACTGGAGGAGAGGTGTCTTGGAGCGATTGGACAACAATCTTACCATCAAACGAGGCAGTAGAGAATACATCAGGAGCAGCGGGGGCAAACTTGGTTTGGAAAGCCCAGTTGGCCGAGGTAGGGTATTCACCGAGTCTCTGGCCAGTTATTGGGTTCCATAATAATGTGACGTTGTCCTTGCCACTGGAGATCAACAACTCTGGGTCTTGCTTACACCAGTCCAATGACAAAACACCCTTCTTGTGGCCCTCCAAGATCTTTTCTGGTGCATTGGAGTTTCGTAAGTCCCAAGTTAAGATCAAAGGACATGTGTCGTTATCACTGGCGGTGATCAACTTGGTGGATTGGGATGGGTGCCAGGCAACGTGTGAGAAGTTGGCTCTGCCGGTTGGACCTGAGTATTGCAAGTGCAAGACTTCCCTCTTGGACTTCAAGTCCCAGATCGAGGTGTAGCCACCGATTCCTGTGGAGGCAAAGATGTGGCTGACGGAGTTGTTCCAAGCAACGGACGTGATTTCGTCCATAGGAGTCATGGCGGTGCCAGGATGTGTTGGTTCGGCAAACGACTTGGTGTCCCAGATGAATATCTGGCCCTTGGCGCCGCCGGTGACCAAGACGTGATTCTGGAGCGGGTTGAATTGCAAGCATTTCACGGGACCTGAGTGTTTGTTGGATTTGTGGACCGAAGCCTTTTCGAGGTCCTTGGATTTGAGCAACAGATCGGCGTCCCAGAATTCGACGGTGCCGTCTTCAAAGGCGCCAACGAGCAAACCTTTGGGTCTGCCTTCAAATGGTTTGGACCAAGCCAAAGCGTAGAATCTGTTGGTGACAGTGGCGGAAAACACTGGTTCGTCTGGGTTTAAAAATATGTCCCATACTTCCAACGACGACGACGAATTGAAGTTGGCGTCAACGGCGCCTGCGACGGTACCGGTAGCGAGGAGCGGCAAGCTGTCTGAGCTCCAGGCAAAAGTGGCAGTGCATTTTATCTCGGTGATTTTGACCATGCTGGAATTGGAAGGTATTCAATAGGGAGGAGGTCAGAAAGCAAAGTACCGTAGATATAAGCGGTGTTCTTTTTTTTTATAACTGAAGTGGAGTTTTTTTGGATGATTTTGAAAGACCAGGTTTGTTTTTTTTTTTTGATTTGACCAACGTAGCCATAAAGAAAGTCACGTGGAGAGAAACCACTTTTTTTTTTGATGGAGTTTTCTCGCTTGTTTATCTGCAGTACAAATTAAGACCCTCGGTTCCCAAACCTTGAAGAAAATTTAACTTGGAGAACGCTAAAACGAGAAATAAAAATTCAATTGTCAGGATTGATCTGCAGGAAATCTCACCTTTAAGATTTAATTTATCACAGGCTTAGTTAAAGGTTTATGTTATGTTTTGTTATTAGTTTGAAGGTGGCTCGGCTCCGTTTTATTCCCTAAAATTACACCAAATATTTTTGTTTTGTATTGTCAACCATTTGCTGCTTCCTAAGAAATGAACACGGCACTCCAAAGAAAGAACTTGAGCAAACTCATTATCCAGAAATTGAGTGCTCTGATTGTGCGGCCGTCGGCAAAAGCGTTCTTTTTTGCTTATTTATACGTGGTTCTTCCTCGAATCATCAATTATCTTACGGTCTCGATCCGCAAAAGACGCCCATTAAAAGAAATCGCTGGCCGTGTTTCTAGAATTTTGACTCGAGCCTTGCATCTCCAGAAATTCCCCATGTTTGCCGGTAACTTGGTGCTTGGAATCAATATTCTTGAACCAGTCATCTACCGATTCTTCCACAGCTACTACCATCTTGGAAAGAGCTCAAACTTGTTTGTTTCCACGTTGGCTGCGTCGTTTTTGTCGGCTCTCGTCGCATTTCCCGCGTTCCAGAACCACATCATTGGCTACGGCCGTTTCTACTCCCTCGATTTGACGCTTTTGGTGGCTACCAGAGCAATGGATACAGCATTGCTGTCGACATTGGCAAAAGTGGCTTCACCAGTACTTGCTGCTTACGGTGACAGCGGTTTGTTCATTGTTTCGTGCACCTTGATCATGTATGCCTGGTTCTTTGAACCACTCAAGTTGCCTCCAGCGTACCGTAACTGGATTACGTCCGCCGCAAATATGGATAACGAGATTGTACACGCTCTCAAGGCACTCCGGGACCGCACGTTGGTGTACGGCGATGATTCATGTCCCGACCGTGACATTTTGGTGGATTTCTGCAAACGGTATGACCAGGACCCCAAACGGGCCGATCCCGTGCTCAACCAGCCGTTTGATTGTGAAGTGGTGCATGCTTTCCGGACCAAAAATTGTGAGGTGCATGCGTTGTGGCGGTTTTACCGAGGCTTTGTGTTTGCAGCCAAGATCTACGGTCCGTTGAATGCGTTTATGCTTTTGTTTCCATCGAATGTGAAGATGGGAGCACGGATTGTTCGAGCATTCAAGTCGACTATCCGTTCTTCATGTTTCTTGGGGACATTTATTGGGTTGTACTGGTATGCTGTGTGTTTGGCGAGACGGAGACTTTTCCCCAAACTCTTTCCCCAGGTACCGAAGACACGGTGGGATCAAACCATTGCTCCTACAGCGGGTGCAGTGGCGTGTGGTTTTTCTAGTTTTGTTGAATCCGCGCAGCGTCGGAAGGAATTGGCGCTTTTCGTGGCACCACGGGCTTTAGGAACGCTTGTTTCTGCCGAACCAACACCAAAGAACTTGAGAATCGAAAGTTTGGTCTTTTCGTTGAGCATGGCGGTTTTGGTGGCATATTCCAAGAACGATGCGCTGAAAGTTAGAGGGATTTTCGGTAAGGGTTTAAAGCAGGTATTTAATCTGTTGAATTAATTTCAAAATTTTTAGAGAAATATAGAAAATTAGATATAAAAAAAAGTAATTGATAAAAAGAACAAGAATTGTGCAATTCCAATTCTTCTTGAATTCTTCTTGAATTCTTCTTGAATTCTTCATAAATTCTTCATAAATTCTTCTTCATTTTATAGAATTCTTTTTTTTTGTAATTCTCGATGTTTAATCTTTTTGTTCTCACATTACCAATTTTCCGCATTCAGCGTTAAAGTCCATGCGATGCAAAGCGCAATGGAACCAACAGCATCAACAGGGCCTCGGCCGATGTATTTCAAGAAGAAACATCAGGAAATCTCCAAGTTTTTCTTTCACTTTGAAAACGATGATGATGAATTATCTTTTGCCTTCACCACACTCTACACGCTTTGCGACCCATACACTCAACCCGAAGACGACGAGATCCAAGTGTTGAGTGTCGATTGCATCTCCGATTTACTCATAACATTGGTCTACGCATGGTACATCCAACAAAATCAACAGAACTCCAACAATGATGATGAGCAGGAACAATTGGCGCCAGAAATCGTCAAGTTCGAAATCTCCACCATTTTCTTCCGTCTTCTTATGGTTATCCACAAGGTTCTACTGATCCAAGACGAACTTCGACTACGCTACATCGAAAACGATGAAGAAGACTACAAGGAAAACCTCTTAGCATGGACACCATTACTTCGAGACATCGATGCTGTCCGCGATACCTACGCGATGGTATGTGTGTTGCTTATGGCACTCCACAAGTTGTTTGTACCGCCAGCTCCTGCCCAGGCTAATCTCCTGCTCAATCCGTACCTCCATCAATTTCTCAAGCTCTGGAAATGCCACACCAACGCCATTCTTCTTGGCCTCGAGATCGACCGCCGAGTCGAACACAACAACACCACGTTGGGTAAACCACTCTTTGAAACGCCAGAAATCGTCAAAGAAGTACTAAAAGGTTCTTCCTCGGTCCGTTACATCTTAGCTTGGATCCTCAATCACAATCCGTCACTGGAAGGCGACGAAAACCCGCGCCAACTCTTGGTAAACCACCTTTATCTGCACCACGACATTACAAAAGAGTCACTCATCAACTTTGTCCAGCCACTTTCCCGTAAAAAGATCAACGGAGGAGCACTTCTGGTCGATATGCGCTTGTTTATAGTCGCCATGGTGATTCTCAACTCCGGCACCCGTTGCACCAGCGTTTCGTCTGCTCGCCTGCCAGAATTCTTGAACAAAGAACATGAAAACCGCTGGAAAGCCCAGACAACCCCAATGCTTGAGTTGGGTGATATCTTGATTGATTTGGAGTACGAAGACCGTTTTGATGAGGATATTCGATACATCTGCGAACTTGATCTCGAAGACTCTGAAGGTGAAGGTGAATGGCTGGATGTCGAAGAATCACCACAAGAACACGAACATGAACATGACCATAAACACGAACACCTCAATAAGGAGATTGACGGAGCAGTAAGGTCAAGTGAAGAAACTCTAGAATTCGATTCACAGGGCCGTGATTGGCGAGATTTGCCTCGTGGAGCCAACGGCCAATTCACGCCAGAGTTTATCGATAAAGTCAAGCAATACGATCAACTGGAAGATAAACAAAACTCAAATATCTTTTATTCTAGTTTGGATTCACTCCTGGTTGCCATGGTGACATTTGCCCTAATCCCCATTGAATATGACTTGGCTGAAACCAAGAGACGTGGCCAGCTTGTGCTCGATACAATTGCCAAAGCGATCTATGACGAATTGAACGAAACGGGTTCTGAAATCACCCCGGACGCCATCTACAGTTTCTGGTGTCTGCCGGCACCCAAAGATACGGTGGAAATATTGCGGACGAAGTCGAACGTGATTCTACGCGACAGAGTGTCGTTATTTGACGTGTTATTTTATCTTAGCAACAAGCTTGCACGGTGTATGATGGACGAGATGTTGATGTGCAAGGGCTACCGCCGGGTATTGATCTGGTACCTTACCAATGCGTTTCTGATCTCGCTGCATTATATTGAATATGTGTTTGAGCTTTTGTCAGGTATGCGTGGTAATCACGATGCCTCGGAGCCGTACGTGTTTTCACGGCAGGGAGACAAGTTGGAGTTAAGTGACGTTGAGCTGCTGATGTTGCTCCACGAGTTTTTGACCCGCAGTGCGCCGCTTTTGACTCCAGCCGGTCAAGGAGAGGACTCGATACAACAAAAGTGTATTTCGATGATGTGCCTCATGATCAACCAATTGGTTAACAAAGGTATTATCAGTGTTGAAAATCCCAAGGACGAGATCCATGACTACAAGGTCGATATCCAGGCGTTATTGATTAACTGGCTTCATGTTCCCGAAGCACGCAAGATCTTTTTCCTGTTCAATAATTATGGCGAGAATCAGAATCAGGAAAAGAAGTACGAGTATGACGGCGAAGCCGAAATCAAGCTTATTGCTGAGTACGCAGATCTTGAAACCAGCGACATAGCGGCAGATTTGGCCACCAACAGACAGAATTTGGCTGTTGTCGATGGATTTGCAAAGCGGATCGAGTACCATACCAAAGTAGTGTGCGGGGTGGTTCCTAAAGACGACAATTTAGAGCATATGCAGCATGATTTCGATTTCTTCTTACGGCACTTCAACACTTTGTGCAAGATCGAGCATCTTGCTGAAGTATTATTTGATAAGTTGGAGTTTATCTTTAGTCCTGGCGAGCCTGAGGAGCCGGAACTGGAACCGGCAAAAACGGAATTGGTGGACGCCGAATTCAGCAACGAATTTCTTGCAGGCGAAATAGAAAAGAGTTCTGATTCCAAGAAGAAAAAGAAGAAAAAGAAGAAAAAGGATAAGAAGAAGTAGAAGAAGTATTAATGCATGTCATGAACGAGTTGTAATTCGTAGATGTTTCTTACATTTTCTTGCATTTTCTTGCATTTTTTTGCAACTTTACTTTTGGCCATGAGCTCGCGCGCGCATGTAACCGAAGTCAAAAAAAACGAGTCCAACTTTTGTCCCCTCCCTAAAACCACCAAGTTATGTTCAATTCTGCACGTTCTGCCGCAAGATCAATTGTCACTAAAAGAATGTCTTCTTCTATCACACCAGTATGTAAACCATGTTGAACAAAACAGATCTCAATTGGGCCACATAAAGCAAAGAAGAGCCCCCCCCCCAAAAAAAAAGAAGAGAATGATAAACTAACGTCACCAGGTTCAAACCGCCAACGCTCCTCCACCAGCTGCTTCCTACTCTCAAGCAATCAAAGTTAACGGTACGTAACAATCGCTACAAAGTGATAAATGGAAAAGAAGTTGGTACTAACTCAACTCCAGGTTTTATCTACGTTTCAGGTCAGATCCCTTACACCCCACAAAACAAGCCATTGGAAGGTACTCCTACCATCCAGCAACAGGCCGAACAGGTTATCCAGAACGTCTCGAACATCTTGGAAGCCTCAAACTCGTCCTTACAACACATCGTCAAGGCCAACATCTTCTTGACTGACATGAAGAACCAGTTTGCTCCTTTCAACGAGGTCTACGGTAAGTACTTTTCTGCCCACAAGCCAGCCAGATCCTGTGTTGCCGTTAAGGAATTGCCTTTGGGCGTTGACCTCGAAATGGAAGTCGTTGCCATCGAAAAGGATAGCTCCAAATTATAGATGAATATATGCTCTACTCTCTAGTAACTAACGATAAACGGGTATAATACAGGTTTCTAATAGAGAGGTACTTTTTTGGCTTGAGGACGACAAATATGTATGAATTAGGGCTGAGCCCTATATCTCATCTTATAAACGTGACTTATTCATTCTACCTGCAGTCGCCGGGAGCTCAGAAAAATTAAAAATTTTCAAACTGAGGGAATACCGTCGCATTCGATATATAGTTTTTCAAAAGTTCTTTTTGATACACCTATAGCATATACATCTTCAAAATGGCTCAACGTGTTACTTACAGAAGAAGAAATCCATGTATGTAGAATACAGCAGAAATACAAGACAAGACAAGAGAACCACGATGCATTTACCAACATCCGAAGAAACTGGACCGATTGGAAAAAGTTTTCTTCCCTCATCCATTCCAACAAACATCTTGACCATGAACAAAAAACAACAACCATGAAATAACCTTAACAAATGCATCTATTGTGTGGTTGTCGTAGTTTTTAACAAGACATTATACTAACAATTATAGACAACACCAGATCTAACAAGATCAAGGTCGTCAAGACCCCAGGTGGTAAGTTGGTTGCTCAACACGTCAAGAAGCAAGCTTCCAGAGTCAAGTGTGGTGACTGTGGTACCGCTTTGGCTGGTATCTCCACCTTGAGACCAAGAGAATACGCTCAAGTCTCCAAGACCCACAAAACCGTTCAAAGATCTTACGGTGGTTCCAGATGTGCCAACTGTGTCAAGGAAAGAATCGTCAGAGCTTTCTTGATTGAAGAACAAAAGATTGTCAAGAGAGTCTTGAAGGAACAACAAGAAAAGGAAAAGAAGGCTGCTACCAAATCTAAGAAGTAAACTCTCTAGATACTGTACATTTGCTATCTCTTTAATACATATAACGTTGACAATATTAGTTGTAGATTTTTTAGAACTCTATGAACAGTGTTTACAGGAAAATAAACGATTCATCGGTGCTTGCTTCCTTTGGAGGTTGGGCTTTCGTCATAGCAACTACTGAAGGTGACGGCAGAGGATGTGCCGCACGTCTGATTCCCATGTACGAAATATCCGTTTTTCCAAAAAGGATATACGGGTGCAAAAAGATGTTTAATGCGCATGTCAAAAACACCATCAATGCATCCAACGTCATCACAAACGCCTCATGGGTGATAAGGTAGCCTGTCCAGCCCTGTGAGAGTTCGACTAGCCGGTAAATGCACCGGATATAGATGAATATGACTGATACAAAGATGGCGAGTGGTGACCAGTTGAAGCAGAATGTAGCACGAGCATCGGTATATTTCCGGTCGTAGCCAGTCTCACACTGCCGTTTCAAATGAGATCCTTGTGGGGTATTAAGGAACATGTGCCAGAAGTTGCGAAGCGAGTAAGGGACCTCGCTGGTTGCCATAAAGAAGGTTCGGTGAATGAAATCAACCAAGAACCCGAGAAAAAGCGTCATGGTAAATACCTGGAAAGCAATACCAGCCACCATGATATGGGTTCCATCGCGTGTACTGTCTCCCAGAACAAGGTTGGTTGCAGCCACACCACCTCCAATGGCCTGGATCACCAAGCTCAAGACGTCGCAGATAACAAAAATGTATGAGAACCAAAGTGGTTTAAGGACCGAGTACAGCCGGCCGTGAAGCACGATTAGTTGAGCCAACAAGTAGTAAATTCCGGCCATAACGAAGGTTGGAGCAATAGTCAAGCAAATGATCTGGCACAAGTAAAGCAGTTCGTTTGATTGGTTACCGTAAGCCGCTATCATTCGCGATAAGTAACCGGCGAACTCGAGGCCCAGACCGATAAAGAGACACACGCCAAAGTAGTAGTAGCGGGCCCAACCAGCCAAAACAAAATGGCAGAGCATGCACAACACAAACAAGATGGTGTACAACATATTGGCGGCGCGGTTGGGGTTGAAAAGGTGGCCCGAGACTTCCAAGTTTTCGAGATTTAGCGTGGCATTGAAGATGGCTTGACTAGCAACAGGAAACCATTGAGTGGCCGTTGCCGTGGCAAGGAACTGTTCGGCCTCGATAATCGTAAGTGAAGCTTGGGCTCCTCGAAGACTCCTTGATAAGAAATGGAGCGAAAGTCGGTTAGTTTCAGTAACTGCGGCAGCCGTCACCAGTGCCACAATGGCGTACAACTCACTACGTGAATCGGTGCTAATGACACTAAGCAGCGTCGAGGTTGGAAGTGGCGTTGTAGGTGTCCATGAACTGAGAAACTCCATCTCGGTTGCAATATCCACCCTCTTTTACTCTCCGGTGGTTCCACTTTTAAACCGTTTTAAGAGTAATGGGTGCCAGGGCTAAAAACGTCTTTAATGGTAAACAACTCATCTTGATGCAAGTTCCATCGGAACCATGAGATCTTTACAAAAGCACGAATGCTAAAACATAAAATTCGGTTTTATAATGCAAGAAAGTACTAGAGAAATAAATGTTCAGTGGTTTTGGTGGGTCTTGGGACCTACTTCTTTTCTTTTGAGGGGGGAGGAGGAGTAAGTTTCTTTTATTTATTTTTATCAAGCAATTCATTGGTGATCTGTTCACGTTTCCAGAACCGTAACAACAAGTCCCCGTAGTTCTGGAGATCCTCCACCGTGATCATCAACTTAAAGTCAAGCAAGAGTAAAAACTGTAACTCCAAGTAATTGAGTTCCTCCAACGGTAATCCACCGACCTTGGCGTACCGTAAGTTCTTGTAGAAGATGTCGGAAAAGAACTTCGACGACACCGTGATTCCCGAGATAATCAATCTATGAATATTGTAGGAGTCCATTACAAACAACTGCTCGGCGTCGAGTTCGCTATCGTTGCTGTTGTCGTTGTTGTTGTTGCTGTTATCGCCGCCATTCTTCTTCCGCTGCTTCAAGTGGTTGGCCTTCTTTGCTATTCGGTCAAAATACACCAATAACGAAAGAAACACCTCGTTGGTCACCGGACAGTACTTGAGGACCCGCGCCAAGTACGCATGCAACGAGATCCCTGGTACGTTCGTCCCGTGAAACGCAAGCACGTTGGCAAGGTACTTGTTCTTCATCTCATCTTCAAAGTCATCTTCGTCGTCGTCGTTGTTATCATTATCGACGGCTTCGCCTCGACTATGATCGGTGGCAATATCGACTTCAATCAGGTCCTCTTCACGAGCCTTCGCGGTCCGCTGGAGCTTTTTTAACCGTTTTTCTTCCTTCAATTTCTGGCGATTGGCAATCGTGTTATCAAAGTGGTTTGGGTGGAGCTTATCGTTGGCCTCGATGATTTTGGTGAGGAGGCACGAAAGCATGAGAATCAAGTCGTTGACGGGATAGTCGACGACGTTGAGGTGTTCATCATAGGAGTTGTCGTCCAGCAGGTCTTTTTCCTTGAGTGATAGATTATGGAGAAACTCTTTGTAGGTCATGTAATGGTCGGGCTCGCTGTTGGTGGAGTAAGATTGTTGCGACAGTGATGGTGTCATACGCTGCAGGCCGTTGAACGACTGGCGTGGGTACAGAAACGACAGCGACGATGCAAAGCCGGGGTTGGCGGGATATGAGTTCGGCAAGCGGTCGGAGGTGTTGGTACCAAAAAGTTTCTGGTGCTGGTGCTGTGAGTTGCGGGCGTGGGGGATGTATACCGATGCAGAGTGGGGCTGTGCTGGTTTGTGTTGGTGCTGGTGGTGGGAGAACGAGGAGGAGGCTGACAGAAACGATTCGTGGTGGTGATAACTGGAGCTAGTGGTAGCCGAGTCCATTGAGATGTTTGTGGTGGGGACTGAGTTGGGGACGATGCCCGAAGCCTTGTATGAGGACAGAAACGGCTGCAGAATGAAGTTGTTGGAGGACTGCGACGGGGTGTATGAGTGGTTTGAGGAGTAGGACTTGCTGACGACGTTGGGGGTGTTGTGGCTGGAGGGAATGTAGTTAATGGAGTCGGTGGGTGTGGCGTACTGGTGGAAGCTGCTGCTACTGCTCTGACGCAATGACAGTGACTGGTACGGAATGCTGTGGGGATTGTGGTACTCTTTCGGGGTCGGTATGTACTTCGAGGAAGCCATTGAGTTGGAGTAGCTGGGTGGATCGGGCGAGGGATCACCGTGTGACGGGCTGATGGTGGATTTTGGAAGTGACTGTGGTGCCTGTGGAGGATCCAACAGAGGAGGAGAAGCTGCCACCAGCAACAGCAGCAGCAACAAGTTTCTCGTCAAGTTTGAGATTTGCGGTTGTTGGTGGTGTTGGTGCTGGTGTTGGTGTTGGTGATGCTGGTGAGGTTGTGGTGGCGGCTTGGTGTGGAAGGATGTTTCTGTGTCCAGATTGAACAGATCGGGGTCGCTAAAGTGACTCATGGCAGGTTTGGCACGGGGACAGGGGCGGCAACGACGATTGGTGCGTGGTGTGGGTGTTCTTTTGGTAAGTTTATAGCTTAGAAACGGTGCTGAGCGAATCAGAAAGTGTGTTGTTTTTTTTTGGGATGGAATTCTGTCTCGAGATGCTGGGACCAGACGCAGGGCGTATTTTTATACAACCGTGCTTCGTGGGTGTGTGGCTAAGCGCTTGGATGTGGTTGGAGCGACGATGTTTTTTTGGACCATTTTTTTCTCCTTAGCTGCGAATATTTGTGTCGCGCGCCGGTCCGCTCGAGTCCATTCATTACAAAAAAAAAACAACAATTAGAAAAAATTCATTAAACCGGACTCTGAAAATGATAAAAAAATCTGATCATAAAAAAAAAATTTTGATAATGACAATCATAAGTTTCTGGACTTTCTTGACTTTTTGGACTTTCTATGTTAATTGTATTTCACAGGATCTGACTGTTTTCTTTTTGTCTTTTTTCTATTTCTTTCTCTATCTCTCTCTCTCTCTCTCTCTGTTTCTGTCTCTGTTCCTGTCTCTCTTGTACCTCCCCTTGTTTATATACACTCCCCGTACTACATATTCAAAAAAAATCCCCCCCAAGGGAAAATTAACTCTCCAAAAAATGTCTACTGCCTCAAAAGTTACGTTTGCTGCCTCGTGTGTGTCTGCTGTTGGCGCATTTGCGTTTATTAACTGGTCTCAGCAAATAGAAAGAGAAGCTTTGAGACAAGGTCCCATTAAGGATGCTGCT
The DNA here is from genome assembly GCA_030574955.1 of Teunomyces lycoperdinae. Taxonomy (NCBI): domain Eukaryota; kingdom Fungi; phylum Ascomycota; class Pichiomycetes; order Serinales; family Debaryomycetaceae; genus Teunomyces; species Teunomyces lycoperdinae. The sequence continues at coordinate 69,541 of JAJMFY010000003.1, forward strand.
CGGATCAAGGCGAAACACGAACAACGTGAGTTGACCAAGAAACAATTGACCAATGAATTGGAACACCAGGAACAGAAAGAACTCCGGGAAAAGTATGCCAGTGTCCAACCTTTAAACTCAGAAATCATCCGTGCTGAAGAATAACTACAAAAAAAATCCCCACAAAAGGACCACAAAAAGCCCAACTTACATATTTCCTTGTATATAGCAATACTACATCTTCATCTACAAAAATGTCTGTGTTCTTGGAGACACCAGAAAGTAACGTGTTTAGTTTGTTCTCTGATGTACTATGATGCACTCGTTTCTTCTCCAACCAAATCGTGTCAGAATTAATCTCGCCTCAAGGGACTTACCAAAACGGTTCGTACCCACAGAAGATATCGGGCCCCGTGATAGGACTACACCAAGACACTGAACACAGCTGGTTGTGATATACAAAAAGAAGAAAAAATTGTATCGGTGCGGGAAAAATTTAGCTCTTTATATACCCTTTATTATGTGCAGGTTTCTCTGTGCACTTATCTATACTTCTATTCCATTTTCCCTATAACTTCGTCAAAAGACTCATCTTCAAACGGACGATCTTCCTCAACAACCGATGGTGACCGACTGATCCGTAGCCGTGGTGTGTCCAAGTATCCACCAGTGAGCAGCAGAGTTCCGTGAGAATCGCTGGCACGGCGTACTTGCGGCGGATACTGCGATACCGAGTTGGATCGCATATGGTTAAAGTACTGTGGCCGCTCGTTGTTATCTCCATACATGTATCGTGGATGCGATGGTGGAGAAAACGGCGTCGATCCAAATTCTACCGAGGAATTTCGCCGTGCCGGTCCCATACTCTCTTCGTTCATTCCTACCAAGATACTGGCAGCCTCCAAGAGCTGTACTTGCTGATGTTTCGAGATAAGAAGCTTCTTGGTGACGTTCCATTCCGGTGTATGTTCCCAGAGATGTTTGGCAAGCGAGGAAATGTGCTTGTATCCTTTGCCACACGCCTCACACTGGAGCTCTTCTTTGAGACGGCCGGTTTCACCTTCGCTGATCCGCCGAACAACAAACTCACGCGAAAGTGTCGGCTCAGAAGACAGCAACTCCTTTAAAGGCTTATCTTTCTTCGGTACTGTATATGGACTCACGCTGTTGCGCCTGCTGCTATGACTATAGTGAGTAGCAGTCATTTTATTTTGGGGGTTGGATGGTTTTGTGGGGTAACCTTTGACTTTGGAAAGGCAGGCCCGTGATTATAATTGCAAACGGGAAACTTCGTTGTTTCTATAAAAGCCTCCTTTTCGTTCCAAATGAATAAATAGAGTCGCTATCTCCCTTTCAAAGTGGCTGGTTCTCGGGTATGGTGTATAGTTTTTACTTAAAAGATGAATTTTCATTCTGGTAAATTTTTCAAAAAAAGATTTTTGGTGACTTCACATATGCAGGCGATGGCCATGGATGAAACTTTGGTTTTGGACCCTACAAACGTCGCAACTAAAAGAAAGAGAGAAATACCACAAATTGCGGGCTGTTTTTTTTTCTTGGCCTTCAAGTGATTCGGTCTCCTTTTATGTTTGCTGTAACTTTGACTTAACCTTCGTATTTTTTTGCTACCCGTTTTGATATTAACTATTAGTACTTTCTTTTCATCTATTCATTTTCTCACTCCGAAACGAGAAATTGCTGCAACCGAAGAGACAGAAAAAAAAATATGTTTTTCCACTCATTTTTTTTAGCAATTTTCGGGCAAAGAGTTTCTCGCTACGCGCGCGTGCAGAGTGCAGGAAATCCTACTCGTAATAATCTTCTTTTGTATTGTCGATGCCAGACATTATATAAATCTATATTTTGGAAAAGGGCAAATTAAAATGATTCGTCGTCAAGTAAATCACTATTGGTTTCATGGTTCTCTTCTGTCACCTGGAATCCCTCTTCGGTAGAATATAAAATGCTCTGGATATTCTTGGTCATCTCGATCACCGTCAAATCCTTCAATTCGTCAAAGTTATTCGAATCAATTGAATCATTGATTCCCTGTATCATGATCTCAATCTCCCGTAACTTGTTAAAGTAGAAGTTCCGCTCGGTCTGGAACGTTTCTGCAGAAAGCCTATACTCCTGCAACTCTTCAACGAGCTGCTCATTCTCCAATACCGCGTCGTTTAGCTCTTTGGTCAATTGCATCACTTTTGGTGGCTGTGGAGTCGTGCCAGGCGTCCCAGACGCGTTCCGTGATGGTGTTTGCGCCCTGTTACCACCTGAAACCACCCGTGCACTGCTGCTTCTGGGAGTTACAGTGCTGCGACGCGACGTAGGTGCCAGGGTAGCGCCCAGTGATGCTCGCGATCTCGCTACATTTAGGACCGGAGACGCGTTGTTGTTGGTGGTAACAACACTTCCACGTTTGGATTTGGCATCGTATTTCTCATTGTAGCCTTTATTCTCGCTCCAGAGTTTCTTGAACCACTGCAAGAGCTCCAAGTTGTCCTGCAACCGACACTTGATCAAACGTTCCACGTCAATCACACGCGTAATTCGGTGTTTGTTAAATTCTGCTTGCACAATCTTCCAGTTGTGACGGTAATCGTATTCAGTTCTGGCCAGTTCGAACTTGACTTTGTTCAAGGGCACGCCGCCGTAAACGCTATCAAGAAGTTGGCAAAAAGCCGCTCCCGTGCCACATTCTTCCACTTTGGCGTAATTGAGGTCAAGTGTCTCATTGAGCCACGCCAAAAGTTCCGTTCTGGACTCGCCAACCACCATTTTTTGCTGGTTACCGCTGTTTGTTGTGGGAAGGTTTTGATTTCGCCTTGAAACCGTGGGTTACTTCTGGGACTGCATAATTGTCCCTAGTGGGAATTTTTCTATTCTGTGCGTGAGGAAGCCTCCTTTTTCCTACACGACGAAAGGAAAATCACTAGAGAACGACGGTTCAAAAATCTACGTGCTCGTGACTTTAAGTAGTGACGAGGTGAACCGTCACCTGTAAAACACACATTTCTACAACTGACTTTTATCGTTCTCTAATTTGAATGTTACTGTTCAATCTAAGTTATTTATCTTTTTCAATAGTAGATTTATCCTCTCACACGACTTTTGTTTTTAACGGTCTCTTTTCTATGTTTTTTTTTTTGCAGGAAATACATTTTACCCGGACACATAACTGAAAATTTTCCATCAACCAAAATCAAACCGGCCATACTCTTCAAAGACTATTAACTACAAAATGGATTCCAAAACCCCAGTTACCTTAGCTAAAGTCATCAAAGTTTTAGGCAGAACCGGCTCCAGAGGTGGTGTCACCCAAGTCAGAGTTGAATTCTTGGAAGACTCTTCCAGAACCATTGTCAGAAACGTCAAGGGCCCAGTCAGAGAAAACGACATCTTGTGCTTGATGGAATCTGAACGTGAAGCCAGAAGATTGCGTTAAGTCTAGCATAGTCTGTATCAATAGTTAATGTATATCAAGTTTTAAACCGTCTTTAACGATGTAGTTTCGCTTATTTGGGGGGAGTGAGGAGGACATTAAACAATTATCATTAAAAAAGAACTATACAAAATATCTTACTTCTTTTGCTTCTTCGAAACACTGCGGCTTCTCGAAGCCAGTTTCAGTGAAGAGGTCGGTTTATCGCTGGCCAGCTCATCAGATTTCGATTTAATAGAACTAAATGCAGTTTTGATGGAATTTGTAGCACTCTTGATAGAACTGGTTCCACTCTTGATACTTGAATTTGAGGCTGAAAGAACTCGAGACGATTTGCTGGACTTCAAGCTCGAATTAGACTTGATACTGGGCGATTTCTTGAGCGTTTTGGATTTTTCACCGTCTTCTGACAAAGGATGTGAAACAGTCGGAACAATTGGTTTGGAGATTGCTTCTGCCACGGGTTCAGGTACATTCTCAACATCTGGTTCAACTTCCTCCTTTGTAGTTGGTTCAGGTTCCTTCTTAGTAATGGGCTCAACTTGTTTCTTAGCAACTGGTTCAGCTGTTTTTTTGACTGTTATTGGAGTTGTAACTGGAATAGTTCCCATTTCGTTTTGTTTCTTTTCAACTGCCTTGCTTTCCGTTTTTGCTGGTTCTGGTTCAGATTCCGATTCCTGAATAACTCTGTCTCCACTTGGTTTACGGGACATGGGGATGTGGAAGCTGTTCAACTTCCAGATGTAGTACTGAACAAGGCTCTCGAAAGCCACCTTGTCTTTACGGAACAAGTTGGCCAGGTCAATGTTGAGAGGCGAATCAGGTTCAGGATCATCCAACAACATCAAGATTGCCACCACCAAATACTGGAGGTTCCATGCTGGCGACCAGTTGTCTGCTTTTAGTATATCCAAGCAGATTTCGCCTGTTTCAAAGTTGATATTGGGATGGACAATGGGCGTTTCAAACTTGATGGTGGGTGGCTTGATTGGGTATTGTTTGTCAACGGTGATCAGGAGTCGCCATTGACCATTGTAATAATATGAAGAATCGCGTCTCAGCGGTTTGGCGATAATGGCCGTCCAGCGGTAAATGTCCAACTCCGGAGTCTCGACTGGCGCAAGACTAACGATCTGATGGTTTGCAAGGGAAGGGGAAGATTTCTGGTACTGATTGTACTCCTTAAAAAGTCTCTTATCGGACATTAGCGAGTATTTATATGTATTGTGATTTTCAGAAAAACTGGGGTAGCACCGTTATATATCAAGAAGTCATACCTCGGCTGGTAAGGTACATCGCGGGGCGAAGTGACCGATTGCGCACGTGAGTTTCGGGGAAGCAACGTTTTTTTTTTCTTCAAGATTTTTTTCTTAAGGTTCAGCGCCTGAAGTCTTAAGCCGAAGCAGTGAGACTTTAGCGAAGGAAAATAACAACATGCGGAGGTTAATTTTTGCAGGTTTGGATTAATACGTCCACGTGATAAGATTTCGGCAGCTGTATCAGTAACACGTCGCGATTACCTAAACTCGCGCGATGATTGGTGTATGATTGATGTGGTACCTGTACATAGAGCTCCGGTACAGGACCTAACTACCAAGTGAAAAATTGAGATCTTTCAAAAGCCAAAAAAGCTTAATTCATATCAACAAATTACTTGACAATGTCGCTTTTGAAGGCCGTATCTGTGAAGAAAGGATTGAGATCCTTCTCGCAAACAGCAGCAAACTATGAAAAGAAGTTGAACAAATACTCCGCCATTGTTACACAGCCAAAATCCCAAGGTGCCTCGCAAGCGATGCTCTATGCTACTGGGTTCACCGAGAGCGATATGGACAAGGCCCAAGTCGGTGTTGGTTCCGTGTGGTGGTCAGGTAACCCATGTAACATGCACTTGATGGACTTGAATGACAAATGTAACGCTTCGGTCAACAAGGCTGGCTTGAAAGGTATGCAATTCAACTCGATCGGTGTCAGTGACGGGATCACCAATGGGACTGATGGGATGAGATACTCGTTACAGTCGCGTGAAATCATTGCTGACTCGTTTGAAACCATGATCATGGCTCAGATGTACGATGCCAACATCGCCATTCCTTCGTGTGACAAGAACATGCCTGGTACGCTTATGGCGATGGGTAGACACAACAGACCTTCGATCATGGTTTACGGTGGTACCATCATGCCTGGATCGCCTTCCTGTGGTGCCACGGCTGCCATTCCAGAAAAGATTGATATCATCTCGGCTTTCCAGACTTACGGCCAAGTTTTGGCGAAGGAAATCACCGAAGAACAAAGAGTCGACGTCATTAAGCACGCCTGTCCAGGTCCTGGTGCCTGTGGTGGTATGTACACCGCTAATACCATGGCTTCTGCTGCTGAAGTGATGGGTATGACCATGCCATATTCTTCTTCTGCTCCAGCCATCTCTAAGGAAAAGGAACATGAATGTAACACCGTTGGTGATGCCATCAAGAACTTGTTGGTGATGGACTTGAAGCCAAGAGACATCATGACCAAGAAGGCTTTTGAGAATGCTATCACATACATCATTGCCACTGGTGGTTCTACCAATGCCGTGTTGCATCTCATTGCCATTGCGCTGTCGGTTGGTGTTGAGTTGACCGTCGACGATTTCCAGAGAATCTCTGACTCCACGCCATTGTTGGCCGACTTCAAGCCTTCTGGTAAGTACGTCATGGCCGACTTGCAAGCCTACGGTGGTACTCCAGCCGTGATGAAGTACTTGTTGGCTGAGGGCCTCATTGACGGTGACCAGTACACCGTTACTGGTAAGACCATCAAGGAAAACTTGAGTAAGACTCCTGGTTTACCAGACCACCAGGACATTGTCAGAAAAGTCTCTAACCCATTAAAGTCTAGCGGACACTTGCAGATCTTGAAGGGTAACCTTGCACCAGGTTCTGCTGTTGGTAAGATTACTGGTAAGGAAGGTACCTACTTCAAGGGTAAGGCTAGAGTCTATGACGATGAAGCTGCGTTCATTACTTCATTGGAAAACGGAGAGATCAAGAAGGGCGAAAAGACTGTATGTGTCATTAGATACGAAGGTCCTAAAGGTGGTCCAGGTATGCCAGAGATGTTGAAGCCAAGTTCTGCACTTATGGGTTATGGTTTGGGTAAAGACGTGGCTCTTTTGACCGACGGTAGATTCAGCGGTGGTTCTCATGGGTTCCTTATTGGCCACATTGTGCCTGAAGCTGCTGTTGGTGGTCCAATTGCTCTTGTTGAAGATGGGGACACCATTGTCATTGATGCCGAAAACAACAAGATTGATGTTTTGGTCGACGAAGCTGTTTTGGCTGACAGAAAAACCCGCTGGACGCCTCCTCCTCCTAAATACCAAAGAGGAACTTTGGCCAAGTACAGTAGATTGGTGAGTGACGCTGCTTCTGGTTGTGTTACCGACTTGCCATAGAACCTTCTCTCCTCCGACGCTTTTTTTCCTTAAAAAAGAGCGAGCATGAGCAGTCTGTTGTCGTTGAATGATATAGGCATGCTTTATATATCTGTTAATCTATAAAACGTGAAAGAAGTTGTAGGATCCAGATCCGATCGTCGTCCAACCCAGGATAAGTCCAGTCCGAATGGGTGCAAAAAAATGGCACTTTTGCTGCTGCGAGCATTTCCTGCGTTTTGATCGCCATGGCGCGCGAATAAAAGTAAACTCCTTCGTCGTACTTACCGAGCTCGGCGTCATGCTGTTCACGGTGCTGGCTCAATTCGTTGGCAAGCATCGTGGCCTTAATCACCTGGAGTTTCAGAGGATGGTAACCCTCGGTCTTTTTGGTGATACGATTCTGGATCTGCAACACCGTATCGTCATATCGCGCCACTATTTGTGCCCGGTCGCGCGCCCACTGGCGCTGGGCTTCGTGGTGGGCCCGGATTTCCTGCTCGATCTCGTCCCGATGGCTCGATTTCGTCACCACTTGCTCCACATACTCGCGTGCATGTTGCCGATTGGTGATATACATCGGCTGTGGACCACCATACTCATTACCTGTGCTTGGTTTCACGGCTTTACGATGTTCAACTGGCCCCTGGCCCAGACCCAGGACCAGACCCAACGCCCGTTCCAATACCCGATTCATCTTCTGTACGTAGTACTCTCGTTTGCTCAGAATCTCCGCCACCTCGGCCTGGAGCTTTGCATCATTTCGCACAAGCTCTGTCAACCGCACTTCGTTCTGCCGGTTCACATGACTTCCGTTTCGCCGCGACTCATTATCTTTCACGGCCTGGTGAACATTTCCCCAAACTTTATCCATACTTTTTTTGCCTCAAATTCTTTTCTGGTGAGTTTTTTTTTTTCTTTGATATTTCACTTTCTACTACGGTTCTTCCGTTGTACTTGCTCTTTTATTATTCGTCAATCTCTACTTTCTATCTACTTGGTTCTTACCGTGTAATCCTCACCACTCTGCGTAATGTACCGCACCCACGGATAACTTTGGTACTGCAACTTTGGCTCGTTGATACGCAAGTATCTCACCTGAATTCCACTGGTGGTGAAGTACGGAATGGAAAACTTGACCTTAATCGGCTTCTTCAGTAAAACATCTTCGGGATCATTCACTGGAGGCAACCCCAATTCGGCCCGCATATGGTACTGCTTTCCTCCGGGGAACGTCTTGAGCTTCCACACCAAACACGATTTCTCCGGAATCCACTTCACGGAACCGTACTCCGGCGTAAACTTGGGGGTATCTGCATCGTCAGGAATAGGTATGATGACCTCGACATTGTTGGCAGTTGACTTCTTCTTAATTTGGGTCTTGACCGAACAAAGAATCTCGATTCTCGAGTGCTTGTGGACCTTGGTCTTGCAGTTGACAAGAATCAAAGGCTTCATAAGGAACTGTGCCGATGACAACCGGTACGACATCAAGGTAAACTCGCCATCGGGTGGAATAAATGTGATTATTCTTTCGTTTTCAAACTTACTCAACCGCACACATTGATGAAACTTGATATCTTCCATCTCAATGCCTTTGCTATTGGTAGGTGCTGGCGTTTCCGAGTTGTCGTCGGGAGCCAGGAAGATTCCCTTGTCGTTTAAGCCCAATCTCAAGTCGGGCATACCACTCAAGTGGGACTTGATCTTGATTTCGCCCAAGATCTCGGAGTTGAGGACCTGGCCCGAGCTGTTAATCAACATGTTGATCGACTCGACCACGTCTAAAAATGCCTCATTCTTCTTGTAGAAGATACCGTCTTTTCTCCAGCTGACAGCGTTGGTAACGGCGTTTGGAGGCTGTACAAGGCGAGTAGCCGACTTCTTGATCAACTTGTAGTAGTCCTGGGTGATATACTCCTTTAATATTTTGGTATCTGTGGTCTGTGGAACTCCGTAGTCCATCATTTCGTCTAGGAGCTCGTAGATGATGACAAAGTTGTCTCGGATAGATTCTTCCTCCAAGCTCTTGAAGTATTGAGTCAATACTTCGATGATCTTCAGCAAGAATATAATGATTGCCATGATATTTTCGTTCTTTCTTGTCAATGCACAGAGATATAAGTTGTTGTGGTTTATGTAGATGTAATTGATGCCCTGGCTGTTGATGAAAGGCTTGTAGTCGCCGTCCTCCATGTTGTTTTCCATTTCAAGAAGAAGAAGTGGAAACTTCTCAATCGTATTTGCCGGAATATCTCCCTTATAGTCTCGGGAAAGAAGTGTCTTTCCCTTGATGTCGAGGAAATGGATTTGGGAAGCCATGGTTGTTAATGGATAAACACGAATCAAGTTTTTGGTGAGGTGAAATATTTGTTGTTGTATGCAGGATCGTTGAACAAGGGAGAACAAAGCAAAAATGGCGGTTAAAATGGAAAATAAAGGAAAACAGAAAAAGAAAGAGAAATGTAGAATGATTATGGAAGAAAGGTTTGGGAGGGATTTGGGTTGATAAGAAATAAAATATTGATTTTTTGTTAAATAAAAAAAACCGTGAAATCTTGTAAATGTCCCAAAAAAGGGGAAAAAAGACAAAAGGAGGTCCTGACAAGAATTGTTCAGTCACCGAAGATTAGGATAAAAATATAGAAAGATAAGTCAAGAAACAGATTTAAAAGAAAAAAGATGAATAGAACACAATAATTTTACTGAAAGACGGCAAGGCTGTGTAATGAGCAGAGGGAGAAGGGAACAGGGAGCAGGGATAATTGGAAGGATGGATCGGTAAAAGAATATGAGTCACCCGTGCCGCAGTACATAGTGCGCGATTTACCTAAAAAGTTAGACGGGTGGCCCAAGAATCCCGTGAGTGGTCCCATGAGTTACTAAGAAAAAATCCAGGCTGAGATTTTGTGTCCAGAATACCCGCGCAGCGCAAGCCTCTCTTTTTTTCCACCCCCCGGATTCTGCAGAGAGGCGTGCATTTTGTTTGTTTATTTGTTTATTTAATTGTTACGAGCGCGCGAAACCCGCATGGAAGCATGCTCCAAGGGTTCAGAAGTAGCACCATAGGTAATGGTGGGGAAAATGGACAAAAAGAAAGTATACAAAGTCTTTGATCATTGTTGGCAGTAGAAAGTCAAGCTTTTGTTTGTATCCTGCTGTTTGTCAATAGGGCACGTTCGTATGTTTTTGTTGATGCGTGCCGAGCCGTTTTGCCCAGCCCTCAGCCTCGAATGGTTGGAACATGCTCGGCTTTCCTCTGGCCAGCCAAAAATAAAAAATAGGACAACGTTTACTTTTTATTATATAAACCACTCCGTAGATTGGTGTAGTTTAGTAGTGTGCGATCATCCGGTATTTTCTTTTTTTGTTTTGCTGCCTATATTTTCCCGCCAAATATATAAAGCCTGGATAAGCCCATCTTTAGTTTATTGTTTTGTGCCTGCCCCGTCCCTCGCTTGATAATGTTATTTCAACCCCTTACACTCCTTTCCCTCGCACTCACTGCATTCGCTATCGACCCCATCGAAGTCAAGGGCAACGCTTTCTTTGTCAAGGACAAGGAAGAACGTTTCTACATCCGTGGTGTCGATTACCAGCCCGGCGGCTCCTCCAACTTGGTTGATCCGTTAGCAGACCCTGCCACATGTGAACGTGACATCAAGTACTTTAGCGACTTAGGTGTCAACACCATCAGAGTCTACTCCATCGACAACACCGCAGACCACGACGAGTGCATGGAAAAGTTGGCCGATGCTGGCATCTACGTCATTCTTGACGTCAACATCCCTAAAGCCTCGATCTCTCGTTCCGATGCCGAGTGCTCCTACAACACCATGTACTTGAACGAAGTCTTTGCCACGGTTCTCAAGATGGCCAAGTACGACAACACCCTCGGTTACTTTGCAGGCAACGAAGTCATTAATGACGAATCCTCCACTGCCGCTGCCGCCTACGTCAAGGCCGTGGTTAGAGACATAAAGAAGTTTATTGACGCCAGAGACTTGCGTGCCATCCCTGTCGGTTACTCCGCCGCCGATGTCGAAGAAAACAGATTGGACACTGCCAACTACTTCAACTGTGGTGACGATGACATGGCCAGAGTCGATATGTTTGGTTTCAATGACTACTCGTGGTGTGGTAAAGCCAGTTTCAAGACTTCTGGTTACGACAAGAAGGTTGAACAATACGCCAACTACTCGGTTCCACTCTTCCTCTCGGAATTTGGCTGTAACGAAATCACTCCAAGACCTTTCAACGAAATCGAATCCATCTACTCCACCGACATGTCCCAAGTTTTCTCGGGTGGTTTAGTTTATGAATACTCCGAAGAAGAAAACAAATACGGTTTGGTTAAGATCAACTCCAATTCTATCAGTACCAATGCCGACTACGACAACTTGAAGCTGGAATGGGCCAAAACCAAGGACCCATCAGGTGACGGTGGCTACCAATCTGACTTGCCATACTCCAAGTGTCCTCCTATCTCCAGCACCTGGAACGCTTCCTCTACCATTCCAGACACCCCCAAGTACGCCTTAAACTTTATCAATGGTAACAGAGACCCTAAGGGTAACGGTTTCAATGCATCTACCCAATGGGCTTGTACCATGGAAAAGGCCAATGGTGACAATGTCGGTACTCCAGGCACATCCACGCGTTCTGGCTCATCTACCAAGTCGGGCTCATCGTCGTCTTCTTCATCTTCCTCGTCGTCTAGTGCGTCTTCTACTTCCACCAAGAAGTCGTCCGCCAACAAGATCTCTGCTGCCAAGCTTAACTTGATAAACGGAATTGCTTTGGTTGGTGTTGCTGCTGGGTTTGCTTTAATTTAGTGTGAGGCTTTTTTGTAACTTTTAAAAATATATTTAATAAACTAGTTTTGTTGTTTGATGCCATACATCATTTCTTCCTTGTTGATCAAGTGGCCAATGCTATCCACTTCTTCCAACAACTTATCGACATCGTAACACCAGTCGTTCAACAACTCGTTGATGTGGTTGTCGCTAACACGCGACAGTTTGGGCGTGGTGCTCTTGGTTTTGTCAAACTTAATGATGCCCTGTGGACGGTTGATCTTGGCTGAAATCATTCCCAGGTTGACCAACTCACTAACTGCGGTTTCGGCATCATCAACTGACAACTGAAGTAAGTATGCCAATCTGTCTAACTTGATCAACTGGTAGTACTTGTTTATGATTCTCAAGTTGTGTTCAACGATTCTCTTCTGTAAGTTCTTGTAGTTAGTCTCCAGATCAAAGATCTTGGACTTGCTGAAGTAGTTTGCCTTGTATAAGGACTCGATGTTAGACCAGTGTATCAACTCGTTTGTAGTAAAAATCTCCAATAGCTTGAAGATCTGGACATCAACTTGCTTGCTGATCACAGGGTTTTGCTTGATCTTGTTGATCAAGTCAAACTGGTGTGGATCGTGAGGAGATAAGATAATATAGTACACGATCGACACCAAGTAGTCGGCGTATTCAGGCGATTCTTTGATCAAAGGGATGTCGATCAACAAAAGAGTGTTCTTGACAATCTCAATGTACTCGTTCTCAAACACTCCAATATCTATCAAGTATTTGAGGTAAGTTGCCTTGTAAGCGTCGGCCTTATCGAACCCCTTTAAGGACTTCAACAAGATTTTACGACTCAAGATCTTACCCTGACCAAAGTCACCCTTTTGGAGGGTTAACTTGATTTGATCCAAGATAAATTCGATCTTTTCTCTGAATGGCATCATGGAGTAAGTTTCCACTTGTAAGTCACACAAGATATCCACGGCCTTGTCCAAGTCATTGAATTTGTAGAGGTGGATCTCCGCCAACTTCTTGGAAACAATGGCTCTTTCGACTTCAACGAAGATCTTTTTGTCAGTGACAGTTCTTATAGTTTCAATGAGCTTGATCTTGGTATCAAGTTCCTTCTTGTTATCTTCGTTCAACTCATCCAAGTGTTCAATCACCTTCTTAATTAATGTCTGGATGGCTGACTTCAATTGTCCATGTTTCTTCGACAACACAACAATCAAATCATTAAGATAATCCCAGTCACTGTTTTTGGACAACGTGTCGACGATTCTCTCCAACACTCTTTTCGAAGACGACACATCTGAAGACTGTCTCGTTTGCTTCTCCAATAACAAGTACTTATCAATGGCGGCTTTGTAGTCACCAAGTTTCTCAATAATAGGAAATTGTTCGTCCAACGTGGCCGAAAAGTCCTTTTCTGCCTTCAATGGATCTTCTCTCGACATATTTCTTCCCTGGTTAGTGCTTCTATTAAATTTGTATGTGGATTGAGTGTTGGTGGCAATTGATCGGGAGAGAATTAGTAAAGTCGTGCGCGGATCAATACATCTCTTCCTAAGTTATAATCTACCATACTACTATTTTATACTTAAAGAAGATATCGTGGACAAAAAGACTGGCCGTGTGGTAAAGCAAATGATTTCTCAAGCTTCAATATGTGGGACATTGAATGCCTTTTATTTTTGGCCCAATCTTTTTATTTATTGAATTCTTCAATTAGCTGCGAAAAGTACTTCGTACAAATTCCTGATTTCGCCATTAACTAGAATTTACCAAGCTTTCCTCGAAATTACACAGTTTGAGGTTAAAAACAAGATACATGCAGAATAAATTACAAGAACTTCTTTTTACTTGAATCTTGTGTATGATTTCGTTCTCCAAAACATTTTTGTGAGGCAAGTCCATCTTCATAATTTATTGCTATTCAAATTATTGATCCAAAGCAAGATAATATCTACTAAACAGTTGCTTATTTACTGAATTATAAAAGAGATATGTCTTTAAGAAGTAATTTTACTGGATGTCTGATTAAATAAATCCGAGTTACTGAAAATTCAAATCAACTACAGGAATATACTTACAATAAAACATGTGCTGCCATCCTTATCCACTTCCAATGGAAGCGCACCTTCACAATTGACAATTAACGGAGAGATCAACTTTTCAAGTGACAGAGCAAAAATTCATCTGGTGACTCAACCAAATTTAATTTTTGGAACTATTATTGTTCCCGGATCTGTCTTGAATGTATTGTATGGTGTCAAAGAAACTCTTGTTGTAACACCGTTCTCGCGTAGTTCCGTTGACAGCCTGAAGACCGAATTGTTGTTTATAATCACCAAACTCCCAATTATCTGCAAAAGACCAAGCTAAGATACCGATGATGTTTACGCCATCCTCATGATGAGCATTCAATGATGCATCCAAGAAAGATCTGTAGTAAATCGATCTGGCTTGGTCATATAGCTGATCTCCTAATTCCTTTTCATGTTCTCTCCATTCTGGGAAGCCAAATTCAACATAAGAATCGGCGCCTTCCATGTCTTCTAAATGTAGTTCATGTACTCCCGATGTTGGACAGGGGTAATGTAGATAAAGCTTTGGGAACGGTATCCCTCTTTCCATCCATCATCTCTAACAGCAGTTGTGTTAGCACAGTATGGCAATAATGGATTCCATGGATTCTTTTGACAAGCTTCAATACCACCAATGGGAAGGTTGTAACCAAAGAAATGTATGGGTCAATTCCAAAGAAACCACACCTATTGTTCAAAGTTTGAATTTCCTACTTAGACATCAAAATTCGTTTTTAGTGTCCAAAGTTCCATTGTAACTTGTGAAGGTATCAATCCAACTTTGTGAGTGGTCTTTCCCTAAGGAAGCGGGTTAGCAAAAGATCCCAAAAGCATCTCATTATTTCTGTTTGCAGCCACAACATCATCAGGATTAATGGCATTTCTTGGGACATAGAACTTGTCACTAAGTTTAATACCAAACATTCCAGTACCCCCAATGTCTTCGTGATAGAAATTGTGAAGTTGGGTAGTGGCATTGACCACATTTTTAACACCTAATGGATAAGCTGCAAAAATTATAGGTTCATTAAATCCAATAAAGATTGGAACTCTGTCAGCAAAATGGGTCAAGACAATCTTGCTGTAGTTAACAAATGATTCAACAAACGGTTCATTAAAGTAACCAACATTAGCTATAAATGGATAGGTTCTATTCTGGGTTGACATCATCATTGGACTAGTGGTTGGAAATTCATCTGAAACGAATGCAAAGCGGCGAGTCAAAGTGATCACCGGCTTGATTCCATATTCCAAGCAGGTGTTCACAAGATCATCGTAGTGGTCAAGTACCAATTTATTTACAGGTGTTCCAGGGAAGAAAAATGGAAGAATTCTGGACCAAGGAATCGAAAAAGAATAATATTCAGCACCCATGGCAGCAAGATGGACGATGTCTTGCTTATAAAGGTTGTAGTTCTCGTTGGTAACCCAAATTTCAGGGCGGGAATCCTCCAAAATACGTTCTAAAATAGTAGGAATTTTACCTTCTTCTGCAGCAGCGCCTTCGATGTGACCAGCGGATCCAAAAACACCAATAATAAAACCTCCTGGAAAAGTGAAATTAATGTCAAAGTAAAATGGATCTTCTGGAGGTCTAATGAGTTATTCTGTTGGAATAGGAGTCGGTTGAACTGTGTAGAATAGATACCAGTAGTGAAGTTGTAAACTGAGGCAGAGCTCCACAACATTGTCCAGGAATAATTTCCTTAAAGGATCATCTTTATCGGTAGCAGTTGGGCTCGCATTTGGGTTCTAGTTTTTCCACTGCCTGGTGGACAATGGTGTAGAAAACATAAGTGAGCTCAGAATAAGGAGGAGCGTATGTCAGTGGTTTTGCTGTAGGTTTTGGAACAGGTGTTGCATAATACCTAGTTGTTTCGACTGCGAAAGTAAAATTATTATCACTTGAGGCCAATGCCAAAGAGGCACATAAAACTAATGAGAAATACTGCATTAGAGATGAGTGGCTAAAAGTAACAGAATATTAACTATATCATTTTCATTGAATTCTTGGGGTAAATGTGGGCCCGATTAGTCGTTCGCCATGACTAAAGGGTAGTAGACTGAAGTCTTTGTAAGCATCTTCCCCCCTGCATTACTAGAAAATAGTTCAGTACCCTCCTTCACGCCAGAGACAGTCAATGAATAATATCAGGTTGCAATTTTCCACATGGGAACGCATATTATCTGCACCTAGGAATGAAGAGCAAACAGCTGATGGTCTAACTCTCTTGAATCTAACGACAATTCGTGAACCTCGAGAAATATAACACGAATATGTTGCATGGCCTAACACAAGCATTTGATTGTTTGATATCACGATAAAAAACAATACAAAATTAATGAATGCATACTAGGAATTAAGCAGGAATGTTATCAAGTAAGTTTGATTGTATTATTTTTGCTGGAATGCTTACAGAGTCCAAGGTGATGCCCTCAAGCTCGCAAGTCTCAAAATGGTGCGATCGGCTTCAGGAGGTTGCAAAAATAAGAAAGTGACATAAATTCTCGAGTCAATAACACAAACAAGACAAACATCTGTTTGCAAAACATGCTTGAAACCTGGGGGAACCTAATTAAAAATTAAATTGGTGAGCCACGTTATCTTTCATTGTTGAGGCATGGCTTGCGGTGCTGGAGAAAAGCTTTTCCTTCATGAGAAGAATAGCATCTTTTCGAAGTTTAAAACTAAAATGCTTCACTTTGGCATGCTATGGTGCGATGTAACTCTATTATTATCAAGTAACTTCCATATCACTTCCCTGTTACCGTATTATTTGCTAAAATTGCTGATTGTAATTATTAAAAATTTAAAGGAGTCAGGACTTCCGTTTATCCACAACTTTCAGACAACGTGCTTCATTATTTTATATCTCTTTGTGAAAAATACTACAACAAGCTTGTAACAATCGTTGAATGGCAAAAATCGTTTTCGAAATTGCGCCTTGTAGCCACGTTCAGTAGTACCTTGCCAATCAAGAAATAGTTATGTTTGCTTCAAATGGCTGTACCAGTAATAGGTATTGGGGCACCGATAAATAAAGTGTTTTGGCGGATTAGTTGTACAGGTAACGTTATATATAAGGAGAGACAAATGGTACAAATAGATACACTAACACGTCGCAAAAAATGGAAATTAAGTTTAATCGAATATATTTACTACAGTGGCTACATAAAATGACTAATTGGTTGTATAGTGTAGTGGTTATCACGCTCGGTTTTGATCCGGACAACCCCGGTTCGAATCCGGGTACGACCTGTTTTTTTGCTTCTTCTCTGGCTTAAACCACCATGCTTTTTTTATCAACTTAATCTCATCGACAGAATACTGCACATAGTTGCAACACAAATACTTCCTTACAAAGAAGCTGCCACTTTCCAAGGGCAAAATGGAACAAGACCAACTTAAAAGGTTGGCTGAATGTGTCAAGAAGTATCTTGGAGTTCCTGATGACGACTTATCGGTCTCGGGATTTGTCAAGAGTTTATATGAGAAGCCACAAGTCAACCACAATAAAGAGTCATTCAAAAAGGTTTTGAAGGAGAATGGCGGAGAAAGTTTCCCAGCTGAGTTTATAGACTCGTGCTTTGAAATACTAAAAGTTGTAATTAAGAATGAAGTAACAGTCAAGCAAGAGTTCAGTGGTTTGAGTATCCCCAATACACCAATGATCAAATCAGACCCTGATATCAAGACAGAGGTACCGATCAAACAGGAACCAGTGATAAAGAAAGAAAACTCATCCACAGAATTGAAAGTGGGGCAAGTTTATCGGGGATATGTTAGCAATCTCACGTCATATGGGGCATTTATCAAGCTTAACGATCCCCGGTTTTTCCATACGGGGCTCTGTCATGTTTCCAAGATCTCTTTTGATGGCAGAACCCGAATACAATCACCATCACAGGTGCTAAAGCATAATCAAGAAGTTTTCGTCAAAGTCATGGATATAGAACCACAACAGGAAAGAAGACAACGCGAGAAGATCACACTAACAATGAGAGGCATAGACCAGGATACCGGGCTTGATAAAAGCGAGGAATTAAGATTACAGCAAGAGGAAGAACGTAAGAGTCGATCTACCATGCGAGAAAACTACCGGGAAACACTTAATCGAGGGGTTAAGAGACGTCTTACTTCCCCAGAACGCTGGGAAATACGACAACTTATTGCTTCAGGGGCGGCTTCAGCAGAGGATTACCCTGAACTAGACTCATATGACGACCCCAATGCAGCATTTGTAAACGAAGCTACCAAGGAAGGTGAAGTTGAGGTGGAAATTGAGTTGAACCACAAGGAACCCAAGTTCTTAGCAGGACAGACAAACAATTCAATAGATTTGGCTCCAGTGAAAGTGTTCAAAAATCCTGAAGGGTCTCTCAACCGTTCTGCAATGAACGGATCCAAATTGGCTCGTGAGTATAAAGAAGAACGTACAAAGGAGAAGACAGAGAAGGACCGAGCAAAGAGACGAGAAAATGGCGGACACAACTCCCATGACCCTCTCAATAAACCTCGTAATGAAGAAATTGTTCAGGAAGAAGTGATATCAGGGTGGAAGAAGGCACAAATGGACAAGAATATTGAGTACGGAAAGCGAACTAAACTATCTATTCCTGAACAAAGACGTACTCTCCCTGTTTACTCGATGAGAGAACAATTGGTGCAAGCAGTGAGAGATAACCAGTTTCTTGTGGTTGTTGGTGAAACTGGTTCGGGGAAAACTACACAAATCGTACAGTACTTGATGGAGGAAGGATTCAATGAAACAGGCCAAGGAACCAAAATTATTGGTTGTACTCAACCTCGTCGAGTTGCTGCAATTTCTGTTGCAAAGAGAGTTTCTGAAGAAGTTGGGTGTCAAGTAGGAACTACAGTTGGGTACAATGTGAGATTTGATGATCTGACAAGTAGCCTGACAAAAATCAAGTACTTGACTGACGGTATGTTGCTAAGAGAAGCGATGAGTGATACATTTATGACGAAATACTCGGTCATTATGTTGGATGAAGCTCACGAAAGAACCATTTCTACTGATGTGCTATTTGCTTTGCTCAAACAAGCGGCACAAAACAATCCCGATTTGAAGATTATTTCGACATCAGCAACCCTTGATTCAGACAAGTTCAGTCGCTATTTTAATAACTGTCCGGTAATGAAGATTCCTGGAAGAACATTTCCGGTTGAAATACTTTATACCAAGGAGCCAGAAATGGACTACTTGGCCGCAGCATTGGATTCAGTAATCCAAATACACATCTCAGAACCTGAAGGTGACATCCTCGTTTTCTTGACAGGTCAAGAAGAAATCGATACGAGTTGTGAGGTGTTATTTGAGCGGATGAAAAAGTTGGGTAATACGGTACCTGAACTAATTATTCTTCCGGTATACTCGGCATTACCGTCGGAAATGCAATCGAGGATCTTTGAACCCGCTCCGAAGAGATCCCGTAAAGTTATTCTTGCTACAAATATTGCTGAAACGTCGATTACCATAGATGGAATTTACTACGTGGTGGATCCTGGGTTTGTCAAGATTAATGCGTATGATTCAAAGCTTGGTATGGATTTGTTGATGGTATCTCCAATTTCTCAGGCGCAGGCAAACCAAAGAAGTGGAAGAGCGGGAAGAACAGGTCCGGGGAAATGTTATCGTCTTTATACAGAGGCAGCATATCGGACCGAAATGTTACCCAATACGATTCCCGAGATCCAGCGTCAGAACTTATCACATACAATTTTGATGTTGAAAGCTATGGGTATCAATGATTTGCTCAATTTTGAGTTTATGGATCCTCCTCCCACCACCACCATGCTAACTGCATTACAGGAATTGTACACGCTTTCTGCGCTTGACGAAGAGGGATTCTTGACGCAATTGGGTAAGCAGATGGCTGAGTTGCCAATGCAGCCCACATTGGCCAAGACATTGATTGCATCTGTTGAATTTGGATGTACCGATGAGATTCTTACTATCATTGCAATGGTTTCGGTGCAAACGGTATTTTATCGTCCCAAGGATAAACAGACAGCGGCTGACCAGCGTAAAGCGCGATTCCATCATCCTCATGGAGACCATCTTACGATGTTGAACGTGTACCGGGCATGGGTGCTCAACAACAACAGCAAAGGTTGGTGCCTGGAGAATTTCATTCAGGAGCGGAGTATGAGGCGGGCGCAGGAGGTGAGACGACAGTTGGTGTCGATAATGCGGCGTTACGATCGTGAAATTGAATCGTGTGGAGCCAGTTTGGATAAGGTTCGGCGAGCGCTTGTGGCTGGGTTCTTTAAGAACACTGCCAAGCGTAGTCCACAGGAAGGTGGATACAAGACGGTGGTGGAGGAAACGCCGGTGTTTTTGCACCCATCGTCGTCGGTGTTTGGCAAGACTCCCGAATACTTACTTTATCATACACTTTTGCTTACTTCCCGTGAGTATATGCACTGTGTGAGTGTGATTGATCCGCGGTGGCTTGCAGAATTGGCACCCAACTTTTTCAAGGAGTCGGATGGCACTAAATTGAGCGAGAGTAAAAAGAGGCAGAAGATTGTGCCGTTGTACAACAAGTTTTCCAAGAACCAGGATGAGTGGCGGTTGAGCGCCCAGAACCTGAAGAAGATCCGGGCGTTGGAAAAGGCCAACGAGGAACGGTGAGTCTCCCGATATAAGTTTTTGTCCCAATGCGGAAAATTGCTGCACCGACTTTTTATAGGCATAGAAATGTAACAAATAAAAAAAAAAGTTGCGTGTGATCGAAAGAAAACGAGGGGGAATCACGAGGGGAAGTTACGGCTTAAGGTTTTTCTTAGCGGTAGAAACATGGGAACGATTTCCCGAATTGGGATTGAAAAAGCTTTTGATAAATCACAATTACAACTACAATTACAATTGTGACACAATTGGTTTAATAGAGAGGCAATATATACTTTTCTGTGGGTGGTGATGATAATGGCTGGGAAGATCCGTGGACATTCGCTTAGCAAAGGAACTGAACGTGAAGTTTTCTCCGCGTTTTCAGGGCATTTTTTTTTATTTTTATTTTGTTTTTTTGGTAGCATCTTGTTAAGCACATTACTTTGACCAGAGAGCCCAAATGAACACGATGAAGAGCGCTCGAGATGCTCGAGATGCCATTTCAGAACGGTTGGCTTTGTACCTGACACCGTCTTCCACCACATCAACGCTACAGACGGCGAAACTCAAGCATCTCCGGCGCAAATATTCCAACGGCTTTATAGTCGCAGCTACAAACACCAATGAAGACAGTATCATGGACTGTTCACCGCTCGAGACCGACGGCTGTGGCAACTTTGTTGATTCCCAGAACCGCAAAATTACCCTCAAAGGCATCAACATGGACAGTTCCATGAAACTCCCGGCGTCGCCGAACATGCCGCTGCACTATGGTGACGCCAGCGACCCCAATAGCATTTTTTTTGAAGGCGACACCGTGTCGTTTGTCGGTAGACCATTTCCTCTAGAGGAAGCACTGCTGCATTTCACCCGGATCAAGTCCTGGGGCTACAATACCGTGAGATACTTGTTGACATGGGAAGCGATTGAACACGCCGGGCCGGGAATCTACGACGACGATTTTGTCGACTACACAGTGCAGATCCTCCGTATCCTACACCAAGTGGGTGGCTTGTATGTGTTTTTGGAGTTCCACCAAGACGTGTGGTCGCGGTTTAGCGGCGGTAGTGGCGCTCCGATGTGGACTTTGTATGCTGCCGGTCTCGATCCACGGTCATTTGTCGCAACCGAAGCCGCTATATTGCACAACCAGGCATGCTATCATGCCGAAGAGAACCCTGAGGTGTACCACAAGATGCTCTGGACGTCAAACTACAAGCGGTTGGCTGCAATGGTGATGTTCACGCTCTTCTTCTCAGGGAACACTTACTTCTCCAACTTCACCCTCAATGACGAGACAGTGCTGGACTACTTACAGAGACACTATTTGGAAGCCATTCAGTACATCTGGACCGCAGTTCACACCCAATTGCCTGAAATGTTTGAGGACGGCACCATACTCGGGTTTGAGCTGATGAACGAACCCAATATCGGGATTGTTGGACATCCAGACTTGGGTAAGATTCCGGCACTGCAGCAGCTCCGTGTTGGCACTACCCCGACGGCTTTCCAAGCGATGATGTTAGGAATGGGCTACAAGTGCGACGTTGATGAGTACAGAATCAGCGTTACTGGACCACAGAAGTTTGGAACACGTACCATTGATCCCCAGGGCGTTAGAGCGTGGCTTCAACCGGAACAAGCAGCCAAAATCGATGCGAAATACGGCTGGAAACGTGGATCTAACTGGAAAGTGGGCGAGTGCTTGTTTGCTCAACAGGGTATCTGGAGCTGGCAGGAAGGAGGAACCGCAGAACAATGTAAGTTGCTCAAGCCACAATACTTCTGTCAGCACCCCACGAAACCAGAAGTGACGGTTGACTGTGAATATTTCATCAACCATCAGTTCATAGATCTTTACCTCAAGTTCAAGAAGGTGGTGCGTGATGTTGTCCCCAACGTGTTTGTGATGATGCAGCCTCCGGTGCTTGAGATCCCTCCTAATGTCAAGACAGATCCACGGCACATCATCGACTCGAAAACAATATATTGTCCACACTACTACGACGGGATGTCGTTGATGTTCAAGAGCTGGAACAGCAAATACAATGTCGATACCTTTGGAATTATGCGTGGCTGCTACCTCAACCCGGTGCTAGGCATTGTTTTTGGGGAACGGGCGATCCGCAACTGCATGAAGAAACAGTTCCTCTCTATTAAGAAAGAGTGCCATACGTACTTGGGCACGATTCCGGTTTTGATGTCGGAAACGGGGATGCCATTTGACATGGATGACAAACGGGCGTACACAACATCGAAGTACGTATCTCAAACTGCAGCGTTGGACTGTCTCAGCAACGCATTGGACGGGCTGAACATGTCGCACACGTACTGGTGCTACACCAGCATCAACAACCATACTTGGGGCGACCAATGGAATCACGAGGACTTTTCGTTCTGGTCACCGGATGACCGTAACCTCCCCGTCGATTCAGCTCCGCCTTCCCGTCGTGGCAGTTTGATGCGTATGGCAAAGTCAACCGTAAAGAAGCTCCAGTCTCAACTGCCAACATCCATAAGAATCACCCCTCTGAACAGTGAAACTCGAAGCCTACGCGGCGAATTCGGCAGATTATCAGTCAGCAGCGATACTAGAAGTATTCATGGAGAATATAGTCGTCTTGGATCGCAAGTAAGCGAGTCTCGAAGCATTAACGGCGACTCTCCGATCTTCAATAGCAACTTTTCCTTTGATAGAGACAACGAATCGGTCTCAGACAGCCAGTCAACGGTGATTCCGCTGTCGAACGATCGTATTCTGATCAAACACACTCGCAGACGGTATCCAACTCCAGACGGAGTCCGTGCTCCTTCCGCTGTCATTAGACCGTACGTGATGGCTACAAAGGGCGAGATCCAGAACATGGAGTTTGAACTCAGTGCACACAAGTTTACGGTATCTATTACCCTTGACTATGAAGACGACTCGGTGAGCAAAATTCCCACCATTATATATGTGCCTAGATGGCATTATCCGTCTTTGGACTACGGAGATATCTACTTGACCTCTGGCCACGTCAGGTACAATTACCAGTTGGAATTCTTGGAATGGTACCATGATAATGAGCTCGATGAAGAGTCTACCGCTCCTCTTGCTGCTACCCGTACTGAAACGTTGATCGTTAAAAATAACAGCGGCACGCTTGACGATGAAAAGCGCAAGGATGCGTCGATGTTGTTGCGTGGAACCGATCTCTCCTGCCCCATTCAGTAGACTTTCCTCTCCTCCTTCTCCTCCTCCTCCTCCTCCTCCTTTGTTTTTCTTTACTCTTTTATATTCAATACAAGTCATCATCTCTTTCTCGTTTGGATACTCCTTTCAACTCTTCGCGTGTCAATTCGTTAACGAACTTGGCAAAGTACTCGACGTACGGCTTCAAACTCGTCTTTTCGTAGTCGGAAAAGCGAGGTGCAGCCTCACCTTCTTCGTCAACAGGTTGACTTGAATCGCGGTTGATCCTTTTGGCTTCCCAAACCTCCAACTCGTTCTGTAACTGTCTCAAGTTGGGAGCATTCATTGGATTGAACCCGTAAGCATCATCGTCGACATTATCACTCAAGTTTCTCAAGGGATCAAACGGAACACACACGTTACCTGTTCCAGGGTGAATACAAAATGGCGATTTCAACAAGTGGATGATTTGTCGAGACACTTCAATATCCAATCTCGGGTACATGTAATAAAGAATGATTTCCTTCTTGGCTTCATTGAGAATATTGACTTGTGCCTGTGACTTCAACACTTTCTTTGCCAACGTGTTGATATCCTCCCACTTTGTCTTGGACGTCACAGTGCCAGCCAGTGCCTTCCACTTGGCAAGCAATTCAGCTTGTAGATCTTTGTCAGGAACAAACAGGAGCAATTCCTTTGTTTGTTCCCAGCCCTTGGAATCTTCCAGCATATCGGGTGTAGTAAGCCACGGATCTTGATCATGGAGGATGATATCAACAAACTCCGACTTGACGATATTGAAGGACCGTTCCACGTGAGGATGAAATGGTTTCTTGAGGTTCAACAGCTTCTTGTTGTTGAAGCGTTGTTGTTTCGCTCCCAACACGTCCAAGTACTCAACAATGGATTTACGGGTCGATTCGTCCAATGAACGGGCTCTTGTGTCACTGATCCAACAATGGGCCCCTCTTCTTCCCGAGAAAACCCATACCAAGTGAGTGAAGCCAAAGTCTTCTCTTAGCGCGGCCTCTAAAATACGTGAACCGACCTGAATGAACTTCCAGCATTTTTGGCAAATATCGGTCTTTTGGCAGCAGGTTCTGATATCGTCGTAATCGGTCAAATCGATATCAAACACCAATTCTTTGGATTCAGGCTTGATTGCCAGTTTGGGAAGCGTCTTTCTGTCCTTAAGATTGACCGAATACACCGCTCCAATTTCAAAACGGCTCGGATTGGCTTTTACCACTGCACGCTTGAACTCTTCTTGCGAACCGTACGAATTGTATCTCTGGTATGCGCCGGATCGATACTCGAACGCAAACTCACGCATGGTAAAGTCCTTGGTGGGTTTGGGCGAGTGGCTCAACCATTGAAAAATGTAGCGAAATGGAAGCAACCGTTCATAGAAAAAGTGCATATCTGCCTCTGATAACTTCGATGAAACCGTAACATCGTTAACAGGTTCGGTTTCTGTCATGGTTTAATGTTATATATAAAAGTTAACGCGTCTGTTGCTGTAAAAACTGTGCGTGTGCGCTGAAAAAGTATCAAAATTTATGGAACTGTTCCTGCAGATACGCATACGCATACAAAGTAATTTTCATTTTTATGTTTAGTTTTTGCACCCATTAATATACAATCTATTCGTGGTAAAATACCAAAGAAACACCTTCATCACCAGCAGTCACCAACTTCTTGCCGTTGTCCACAATGGCAAAGTCCAAAACACCCATGTTGTGACCAAGACCAACAAACAACTCTGTGCCGGTTCTGGCATCCCATTTGTGGATTCTGCCGTCCATACTAGAACCAACCAATACCGGAGTACCGTCGATAAACTGTAACTTGGTAATGGCATCTTCGGCCTTGATGGTGGAACGTAATCTCCACTGAGCAGTTTCAAACAAGAGAACATCGCCAGAAACCAAGCCCACGGCCAACAAATTGAGACCAGGAGCAGTACACCAACTCAATGCTTCAATCGATAACTCGGCAACGTCCTCGACATTGTCCAATGCCTTCAAGCTGTGCACGGCCTTACCGTTATCGTTGTTGATAATGGTCAATTGACCGTCTCTACCACCCACAGCAATGACATTCTTGTGCACCTTTATCGAGACCCATGGCGATTCGACACCACGGAAATCGTCATGTGGCTGCAACTTGTAGTTGGTTTCACCCGTGAAACAGTTCCAATTGACCACAGTCCCGTCTTCAGAGATCGTGACCAACGTCAACTCGTTCTCATCCTTGCCTTCAATGAAAACACCCCCGTTACATTCAAGAGTATGCGAAAAGCCAGACATCATCTGCACCAAAGACTTGGAGTCCTTGTCAATCTGATACACCCATACAGAACCGTCGTTAGCACCAAAGGCAAAGTATGGCAAGGTAGGATGGGTGGAAATCCATAACACTTCTTCGACCTCGTCCAACTCATCAAACTTTACCCATTTTCCACCTCCTTTGGTGGCATTGTGCACCTGAATAAGACCCTCCATGTCCCCAGTGATGGCATATTGGCCATCTGCAGTAAATGCAGCAGCAATGACCGATTCCTTGTGACCCAGGAACTGGCCCACGAACCGAGGTGGTTGGGTGTGCGTGGTCCACAAGAACGCGGTGTTGTCTCCACCGCCAGTAATGACCATAGGGAGTTTGGGGTGACTCACAACAGTAAACACACTATCCTTGTGCTGGTCAAAGTACGCCCACGAGTTGTTCGACATGTCAATCTCAATGCTCTCGGTGTTGGGGTCGTTCAAATCACCATCCATCTCCTCGTCATCGGAAGGTGGCTGTTCGTTCTGGCCGTCGTCATTCACTTCTTCTGCAACTTCGTTCAACTCCAAAAAGTCTTCATGTTCAGGCTGATGATCCTGTTCTTCCTGGTGGTGTTCTTGTTCTGACATGACAGTAAGTTATTGATTAATAATTGCAACCGATGAGATGGAAAAATTTGAGATATTTATGGGTTTTGTGACTATATACAGGTGTCACTGTCACCCAAATCCATCAAATTGCCACCATTTTAGAACCGTCTGGAATGATAGAGATACTTGCTTGTGGCTCTAATGGGCAGTATCAGCTTGGAAAGGGACACGATGAGGATGAAAATGTGCTAAGTCCGGTTTTATTTGCCGATAAACATCATGCGGCTGGGAAACCCACAATTGTATGCGGAGGCAACCATACTTTGCTTCTTTTTGAGAATGGTGATGTCTACAGTACTGGAGATAATTCTCATGGGCAGTGTGGGTTTCCTAAGGGTGGAAATGTTAAAGAGTTTACGAAAGTCCCGGAAAAATGGGTCCATGTAGCAGCAGGATGGGAATTTTCTATCTTGATCAACGCCAATAACGAAATCTACGCGTGTGGTTTGGGTCTCAAGGGCGAATTGGGCTTAAATACAACCACTACCCAATTAGATCTATGTAAGGTATATAACCTTGACAAGGATTTGAAGGTGCTTCTGCTAAAAGCGTCCCTTGGCCATACTGTGGTGCAGCTCTCAACGGGTCAGTGGCTTGGTTGGGGCAGTTGTCGTCGCGGGCAGTTAGGAACGGTGGGTTTAAAAGCAAATAAGAAACCTGTTCTGGTGATATGGACACCGACGGTACTTGCATGGGAGTTTGAGGCCGATTTCAACCCAGTATCGTTTGCTGTGGGTCGGGACTACACGGTTTTCTGGACCAGCACAAGTTACAAGGTATTTGGCAAGACGTTTGATCCGGTATCTACCATGTCTATACGACTTATTGAAGCTATGTGGTCGCTGATTCATATACTTGGCGATTCAGAGTCGATGGTGCTTGCATCTACCGGAAATAATAGTCACGGCCAGATCCTGAATCCTGGTGATCTTGACGAGTTTGTTACTGGTAGTGAACATGGCGTTCTCCGCCGACACAACAAGGTGTATGCATGGGGCTGGGGTGAACACGGTAACTGTGGGGTACCGAGCACCACCCCAAGTGGTGATACCGAGACGTTTGATTACGCCAACCTCATCTACAACCATAGTAGCACGGTGGTGGGTCTTGGTGCGGGCTGTGCCACAACTTGGGTCATCATAGAGAAACTATAGATAGAGAGAATAAATATAAAATGAATGTCACGAAGTATCTTTCCCATATTCATCTATTGCACGATAAAAAGGAATCTTGCTCAAAGATGGAAAATATGTTCAACGTATTCACTATAGGACGATTGTATCGATAATTAACCAATGGACTGGAAAGAAAAAATATTCCACAAAACACAATAAGAAGGAACTCCAACATGGTTAACTACCTTCTTGATCATCCACGGAAACTATAGGCTGGATCCCAAACCTTTGTTATCGAGGCTATAGCTTCTCGAAGGTGCTCGAAAAATTTAGGAAAAATCTCCTAAAATTTATATGGTCCCCCCGAGGGAGATGCCGGCCGGGTAACTATGGTTTATTAAACTAAAGCCAAGTCCCGCAATTTACTGACCAGTCAACCCTCCACAAATAATGTTTGGAGCCGTTTGTTCAGGAAGACCGATACAATTGGCAAACCAGGTTGAACCTACGAAATATGTTGTGACGATTCCCAATGCATCCAACGTGAATTTTGTCACGGTATTTCTCTTGCCCAACTCGGAGTTTATCGATGTTCAGTATACGGCTTTAATCTACTTCCAACTACCCAACTCGAGCGAGTTCCGGCTTCTTGGAGGAATCAATCCCAACAAACAATCAGCTATTTATCGTCTTAACAATACGGTTCGTACTGCTGGTGACGATATGAACATTGACGATTCTATCATCAATGCCAACGACAATACCACTATCAGTATCGGGATCTCGATCGAGCGCACAGAACAGGCAGAAATCTTGTTGCAAAATGAACGCAATTCGAGCAAATCGCAGGCATTGGTGCCTGCATCGGCACCGGCGTCTGTTGCGAAACCCAACGAAATTGCGGGGTTGGCCAATAAGATCGTGGGACACGCGTACAACTATTTGGCTTCATTCATCGATGATTCTGGCAAAGTACCGATCAAGGCGTTTGATAATTGGTGGGACAAATTCAAGACAAAGTTGGCCAATAACCCCAACTTCTTGAAGGAACTACAACAGTGAGACTGGAAACGATCTTCGGAATGTGTTTACTAATCGTGAATGAATTTTATGGGTGTTTTTTTGGCTACGATTAATTAATAAGCTGGTGGTTAGACGATTGTTGCTTTTGGCAGCTAAAATAAGCAACCGGTGCTTAAACCCCGAAATAGTCACGCCTAGAAAAGCAATCCAAAACTGTGGCGTCTTTCGCTTAACCATTCGAACACACAACAAATTTCTTTTTTCGAAGACATCGCATCGGAAATCCCGAAAAAAAAAAAGATGAAAAAACTGTGGTTGGGGGGTCCTGCAGGAGATGCTGAGAAATCATCATGGCCATATATATATATAGACGGTTGGCCCAGTTTTGAAACTGCACGTTAAACACAAAACACTTTTAATTACTATTATAATGACAATTGATAACAAGTCTCAACAATACGGTTTTGGTACCAAGGCTATCCATGCCGGTTCGGAAATTGACGAACGCACTGGTGCTGTCATTGCTCCAATCTCCTTATCCACCACGTTTGCTCAATCCGAGCCTTCGAAGCCAATTGGTATCTACGAATACTCAAGATCCGCCAACCCAAACAGAGACAACTTCGAAACCGCTGTTGCTACCTTGGAAAACGCTAAGCATGCTCTTGCCATTGCCTCGGGCTCTGCTTCCACTGCCTTGATTATCCAATCGTTGCCAGTCAACTCTCACATCATCTCTGGTGCCGATGTCTACGGTGGTACCCACAGATACTTCACCCAAGTTGCTAACACCCATGGTGTTGAAGCTACTTTTGTTGCTGACTTGGCTTCCGATGTCGAAGCCAACATTAAGGAAAACACCAAGTTGGTGTGGTTGGAAACTCCTTCCAACCCAACTTTGTACGTCACCGACATCGCCAAGGTCGCTGGCGTCTTGAAGCAACACGAACAAAAGACCGGCAACAAGATCTTGTTGGTGGTTGACAACACCTTCTTATCCCCATACATTTCCAACCCATTGGACCACGGTGCTGATGCTGTTGTTCACTCCGTTACCAAGTACATCAACGGTCACTCTGATGTTGTCATGGGTGTCATTGCTGTCAACCTGGACGAATTGCACTCCAGATTCAGATTCTTGCAAAACGCCATTGGTTCCGTTCCTTCTCCTTTTGACTCCTGGTTGGCTCACAGAGGTTTGAAAACCTTGCACTTGAGAGTCAGACAAGCTGCTACCACCGCACAAAAGCTTGCTGAGTACTTGGTGTCGCACCCAGCTGTGTCCCACGTCAACTACCCTGGCTTGAAGTCTCATCCTAACCACGATGTCGTGTTGAGACAACACAGAGACGGCTTGGGTGGTGGTATGATCTCCTTCAGAATCAACGGTGGTGCCAAGGCTGCTTCTGTATTCACCTCGTCCACCAAGATCTTCACCTTGGCCGAATCCTTGGGTGGTATTGAATCGTTGGTTGAAGTGCCAGCTGTCATGACCCATGGCGGTATTCCAAAGGCTTCGAGAGAAGCTGTTGGTGTTTTTGACGACTTGATCAGAGTCTCGGTCGGTATCGAAGAGACTGACGACTTGCTTGCCGACGTTAAGCAAGCCATTGAAGCAGCTACTGCTTAAATTGTATAATGTAATATAAAAACAGGGATTATGTGCAGGTATAAATGCTGACGTAGTTAAGTTTTGTTTTTTTTCTGTAGTGCGCGCGGGATTCTAGACGTTTATTTAACTTAACTCAGACTTACGTGTTTAGTATGAGACTTAGATATATCGGGTTTCTAGGAGTTATAGCGTGTGCTGCGGCTCTGATTATTGATACTTTCGAAGATCTTATTTGTGACGAACAAAATCCGTACGATTGTTATCCGCGGATTTTTATTCCCACGACCGAGTGGCAAACTATACGTAAAGGACAAGATATTCCTGCTGGTTTACACGTCAGACTAAATATAGATACGTTGCAGAGAGAAGCGAAGCTCATGGACCCACTGGAATCTGAAGAGGCTGTGGATCATGCTGTTGTGGTCCATGAAGACCACCAGCAACAGCATCAGCAACAGCCACAGAAAAAGCCACCTAAGGCCTCGAGTCAAGATATTAACAGCTTTGACGCTGCTGTCGAGGAAATTCTTGCTTATAATGGCAACGATAACCTCTTATCGCAGGCATTGGATACCTTGGAAGAACTCTCTCACGACATCGAGTTCGGCCAGCAATTGACTGCCGATCCCGCCATATTTGAAAGGTTGGTGGCCATCACCAAAGATTCCTCAGCAAAGACTTCAGAAAGAGTTTTCAGAATCATGGGCTCGGCCTTAAGAAATAATCCTGAAGCCGCACAAAACGCCTTGTTTCATTTATCACCAGATTTCTTATCTTACTTGTACTCACGATTGCCAGTACTGTCTGATATTGTCCAAAAGAGAATCTTGGGTGTGTTTCAGGGATTAATCCAAGATCAACACTTTGCTGCCAAGTTCTTTAACGACGCTAGTGATGCTACAAGTTCCGGTTTACGGAACTTACTTGGTGTTTACCTGAGTCTTGGTAAAGACTCAAAGGACAGACTTCTCAATATTTTCGAAGACTTGGAGCTTATAAAGATTGCCAGCAATGTCAGAGACAAGAGATCGGTCACAGAGTCCCAGGATTCTGATCTCCAGTTCTCCAAGTATCTCCAAAACAAATTGGTTAGTCAACAGGTGTCACCTGAACAGTTCAAGACATTTTTCAATCAGTTGAAAGAGATTCATACCGACAATCTGGAATTAAAACCAACGCCAGAGTTCATGTCGTGGTTGGCAGAGCAAGTTGAGGGCCACAAGGAATTACGTAAGAGAGGCGAGTTGCCAGACCCCGAGTTTGCCTCGGAGATGCTTCGTGCAAGACACGAAGTGTTCGGCAATCCTCTTGGCCTTAGAAAGGCTATAGCAGACGAATTGTAACGTATATATTAAAGGTTTTTATGAGGAGTTATCTAATCGAACAAACCGAAACCCATGTCATCGTCAGATTCTTCCTTTTCTTCTTCAGCAGCTTCTTCAGCAGCTGGAGCGTCACCAGAAGCGGCAGCAGCACCACCAGCTGGGGCAGCACCACCGGATGGGACAGAAGACAACTTTTCGGTACCTTCAGCGATCAATTCTTCGACGTTCTTACCTTCGACTTCAGCCAACAACTTGGTGATCTTTTCTTCTTCGACTTCGATGGAAACGGATTCCAAGACAGTCTTGATGTCAGCGGCAGATGGGGAGGCGTTACCGGCGTTGACCAATAATAAGTAGGCAGCTAAGTATTTCACTAGGTTTTGTTAGTACTCAATTCTCTTGTACAAAGACATGTATTAGCATGGCTCGAGGCTTGATAAAAAGATGTCTTCTCAAGACACGCCCTGAGTTTCATCATATCCTCTTAAATCTCGATCCAAATTTTCAGGGTATTAATCTTTCACTCTGCTCACACCATATCCCACTAATGCACGTCTTGTAGTATTCCGCTTTCACATACTTTTCTTCAATAGTATATGTAACTGTAAATAAGCTCGTTGGTGAAATAAATCTACATGGTTGAAAAAAAATTTCAAAAAAATGCGACTCGAGGGCTAGAGCCCCGCGTGTCACGTGTTATTGGATACTCCTATTTACTTTGAAAGACTTGGAACCAACCACTTGTATCGTGAATTCAACTCCAATTTACGATATAAGCCATCATTATCTTGAATAACAGTGCTATAACAGAATACTGCTCTTTGCTTTTAGCACATAGCTGGAACAAATTTTCACACATTTGGGTGCAAAAATCGTAAACCAGTAGCAAGCAAACAAACTTTATAGGAAACTTATTCTCAGTATTTCCTGATTAATGTATCATTATGAAACAATTTAGGCAGTTTCTAGCTTTGAAACACTTGATCGCTCAATATTTCATCATATCTCTCTTTTGCAGTGATTTTCGTTAATCATCACTTCTTGAGTTCCTTTGCCGCCTCAATGCCAGTAATGTTTAAAAGGGTTGAAACCTTGTAATAAATCAACTCAAAAATTGTTTGGTTGCCATCACTTTCCATCAATTCACTTTCATTCATCCAATCCGTTATCTTCTGGTTGTCGTTATCTTTATCAGCCACACTTTCTTGTATACAGTACACAGTGTATTACTAAACAATGTCCATCAAGTAACATTAAACTACACGATGTCGAAACCCTTTCCAGAGTTATCTTCCGAACAGGAAGCACATTTGACCCAATCGTTGTTACAATGGTCACTTGCCAACGGTTTGGTGATGTACCCACCTAACTTCAGCGAATACAGCGCTAACAGTGCCCCCATCACACTTTTTCCGACACCTTTCCCCAAAAGTGCATTCCAGAACGCCCAGGATGTCCAGCAGGGATTCAATGAGTTGTACATCAACACTGTCACCAAGAAGAGAGACTGGTTAGTAAAAATTCTTGTTGAATTATCTCGTTTTGACCCAGATTTTACTGGAAAGTTGTTTGAAACCTACAACAAAGTCTTGGAACAAAGTCCAGATAACAAGTTGGTTCAGCCACTTTCCTTGGGATTTTTTAGATCAGATTACATGATTGATACCAAGAATCCGGATCCACTGATCAAACAGATTGAATTTAACACTGTCAGTGTCTCGTTTGGAGGCTTGTCTTCCAAAGTGGGCCAGTTGCACAATTACTTGAATAAATCGGGCGAGTACGATAATAAATACTCCTACCAGTACTATGAAGATAACGAGATTCCTATTTCAAATTCTTCTAATGAATTGGCTGCAGCATTGGCCGAGGCAGATGCCGCTTACAGTTCCTCCAATACCATCATCTTGTTTGTGGTTCAGAATGGCGAAAGAAATGCATTTGATCAAAGACACATTGAGTATGCTCTCTTGCAGAACCACGGTGTCAAGTCATTACGGTTGAGTCTTGAAGAAATTGAAGCCAACATCACTCAACGAGATCACAAATTGTACATAAAGTCAACTATGGACGAAGTGTCGGTAGTGTATTATAGATCAGGATATGCTCCATCGGACTATGAATCTGACCCTGAAACCACTTGGAGTGCTCGGTTGTTCTTGGAAAAGTCTGCTGCTATCAAGTGCCCTTCGGTGTTGACTCAATTGTCTGGTGCCAAAAAGATCCAGCAAATCTTGACCAAAAAGGATATCATTCAAGACTTTGTGCCTCGTCTTTCGGAAGATGAAACCAACAAGTTGTTGTCTACGTTTGTAAAGATTTATCCCTTGGATGACTCGGAGGAAGGTAAGTTAGCAAAGAAATTAGCATTCGAACAACCAGAAAACTTTGTTTTAAAACCACAAAGAGAGGGTGGTGGTAACAATATCTATAAGGAAAACATACCGGGATTCTTGAAAAATATTAACGAGGAAGAATGGGATGCGTATATCTTGATGGAGTTGATCGATGCACCGACTTTCAAGAACAAAATTATTAGAAACAGCGAGATCTTCAATGAAGATATCATCTCTGAACTTGGAATCTTTGGCACCATCTTATTCAACGAGCAAACCGGCGAAATAGTTTCCAACAAGAACGCCGGGTGGTTATTGAGATCCAAATTCAGTTCGAGCAATGAAGGTGGTGTGGCCGCTGGTTTCGGTTGTGTTGACAATATCTATTTGTACTAATCGGATTTATCTTGAATACATAACTCAATGGTTTTAAATGTGAATTGGGAAGTAATCTGAAGATCGGATTTCTTCTCGATATTGGCAATCCATAATGCTGCTCCTAACTTATTAGTAAATAACAATAGCATGTTGAAGAGTGGGATTTGTTCCACGAGACTCGAAGCAATCCCGTATCCCAAGTAGGATCCAGTATTTTCGTTATAGATACTTTTAATCTGACGAGGTTTGATATTTTTAACTTTAAAGAATCTTGCGTGTGCCTGAACTCCCTTTGTTGGTGCAGCAAGTATGATAGCTAAGCAAGGGCCGGCAATTGGAATCAAATTGACAACTGCCAAAAGGCCGGCTTTTGTGAGAGCATAAGGAAATACTGCGTAAGGTGGAAGTTCTGTCACATAATTGAAACAAACAGCAATAAACGGAACTTTGTTGATTGAATGTAATCTGGAAATGAACACTGGGTCATAAGGAATCTCCTTGGTTAGGACCGAATCAAAGGCGAGCTTCAGGATCCGGGGAAGTAGAAGAAGCTTTATCACAAATAATGCAATCATGTTGGCCTGTTGAACAACTAAGATCCAAGCAGTAATAAGGGCAAATGGACCAGCAAATATCAGTGCCACCAAGGCAACTATAGGGAAAATAGTAAAGATAACCACGGTGTAGATAATAAGCGTTAAAAGTATTTGTGGTATTAGTATTGTGAGGTATAATAGCCAGAGTTTAGGGTGGGTGATGTAGTAGAAAACTCCCTGGAGTTAGTTAATTCCTTTTTGAAGTGGCTGATACTTACAAATAATGGATAGAAATACGTTCCTGAACGTGTTATTTCGTATGGTAAGAGAAAAAGGTTCATGGCGCTAGACTGGTACTTTGTTTGGTTGCAAAAAATTTTGAGATAAATATCGAGAAACACTACAAAATTTAATAATTTAACTTTTATAAACGTGGATTGAAATCTCTTTTGTAGTTATCATTTACTTGTATACATATAGTACAACTGTATTATCCTTATTTGATATATGTTATTGATATTTAATATACTTTCAGGTTTGTCGTGATTCTCGGATGTTGCAAGCTTTTTATTAACTTTAAAAATCAGAGAACATTGTGCTTCAAGAAACGGTCCCTTGGCCCAGTTGGTTAAGGCGTGGTGCTAATAACGCCAAGATCAGCAGTTCGATCCTGCTAGGGACCACTTCTTCCAATCGGGCGTGTGGCGTAGTTGGTAGCGCGTTCGCTTAGCATGCGAAAGGTCTCCGGTTCGACTCCGGACTCGTCCATAATTTTTTAATTGAATAGTGAACTCTAAGCACAGTTAACAACATTCTTTCTTTTTTATCCTTTCTCTGGACACCTTTCGTTTTGTCAGCTAACCTTTTTCATATTCTTTACAGTACAATAATTCATTTTTCTGTTATGACGTTAATTTATTATATTTACAGGACTTGAATTATGCAGACATCTAGATCTTGTATCTGTCTAATCTGTTCAACTTCTTCGCAGTAGAAGCGTTGTTTCTGGTTCCTTGACCACGGACAGGCAAGCCCTGAGCGTGTCTGTGACCAGCAAACGAACCGACATCTCTCTTCAACTTAATGTCGTTATTAATCTTCTGTTTCAAGTGACCTTCAACTAAAAGTTCAGATATTTCCTTGTTCAAGTCCAAGATTTGGGGTTCTGTCAATTGGTTCATTCTCATTTGTGGATATATGCCAACTTTGGCGCATATTCTTTGGGCAGTTTGTGGACCAATACCAAAGATAGTTTTGGCTAAACCTAACTGATTCGTGTTAGTAAATACGATTTTTTTGGATATCGTTTCAAAAGCAAGTTTGCAGAGAAGCACATACGGTAACTAAGGAATTATGTTTGATAGATTTACCAAAGACGTGAACACCCATGGTAGTATTTGTGGTAAGAATCTGTTGGTAGAGGAGACAACCAAAATTTTTCAGGTGAGTTTGATATTGAGGAAAGAATTAATCTGTAAAACTAGAAACCTGTAAAAAAAATACTAGTACTCACCAAGACTCATTTTCTGATCACTATCAAAAAGAAGGAATTTATACCAAACATGAGTTCAGTTTTAGCGCACGGTTCGATACCCCTGACATCAGCTTTCACATGTAATACCTGTGGAATAACGTTTGTGACTGCTGAGTTGCAGAGACAGCACATGAAAACTGACTGGCATCGGTACAATCTCAAGAGAAGGGTTGCTCAGTTGCCCCTGATCAGTTCCGAGGTTTTTGCGGAAAAAGTATTGATGCTGAAGAATACTGATGAGCAGAATGATGAAGATGAGTATGGGTTCTATGTCCACAGAAAGAAAAGTGCCAGTGAAAACCGTCAGACGACGAAGAAATTATTAAAGAGACTAGAAAAACTTCAAGAAGTGAAGGACCGTGAGGCGCAGAACGACCAGTCCAACAATCTTGAACGCACAGTGAGTCCCGTTGGTTCAGTTGCTTCTGAGTTTTCACAGTTTTCGATACATTCTACTACGGAATATGAGTCTGGCTTGGAAACTGGGTCGGAGTTGAACTATACCGAGTCGGATTTTACCGATTTGGACGGCGAGTTCATCGAGGATGACGAAAGTGAAGATGATTCTGAGTTGGAAGATGGAGAGATTCTTACGGCAGTTCCTATCACCCATTGTTTCTATTGCGGTACTAATAACCACGAGAAGGAAGCTAATGTGAGGCACATGTTCTCGAAGCATGGCTTGTATATCCCTGAAAGATCGTATTTGACAGACTTGGAAGGTCTTTTGACGTATTTGAGTGAAGCAGTGTCTTTGGATCACGAGTGCTTAGTGTGTGGATTTGAAGGCAAGAACTTGGAGAGCATCCGGCAACACATGTCTTCGAAGGGTCATTGCAGGATACCGTATGAAACCAAGGATGAAAAGGTGGCAATTTCCGAGTTTTATGACTTTTATGAGGGAGAAGAAAGACCTAAGAAGAAGAGTGGTAAGAAGGTTGCATTTGAGGCTGTTGAAGAGCCTGTATCAGACGATGAATCCGAAGAATCAGACAATGGAATCAACGATAATTATACTTTGGTGCATGTGGATAGAAGCGGGGTAGAATTGACGTTACCTACGGGCCTGAGGATCGGGCACCGGACGATGGCGAAGTACTACCGCCAAAATCTTGCTGGGGTGCGCGAATGGTCTGATCTGGAGAAGACTGTTGCTTTAGTTGACCGGCGGTTTGCATCGGGTATAACTGTACACCAGGTTCTGAAGCAAGAGAAGGAAACTAGACGGGCTGAACAGAAACAACGGAACAATTATCACCGGAAGACCAAGTCACAAAGGGCAAACTTCCAGAAACATTATCGCGACGAGTTGTTAGGAACTGCAGCCTAGACATATTCTTTTTTTTTTTGCAGCCTAAAATGGCACACTTATCTATTACATAAGCGTAGAACAAAATCGAAAATTCCATGATGCTTGAGAAACGCATCCCACGATATATAGGGCTACAATCGGGCCAT
This sequence comes from Teunomyces lycoperdinae, assembly GCA_030574955.1. Lineage (NCBI taxonomy): Eukaryota > Fungi > Ascomycota > Pichiomycetes > Serinales > Debaryomycetaceae > Teunomyces > Teunomyces lycoperdinae. The sequence continues at coordinate 107,323 of JAJMFY010000003.1, forward strand.
TAATCCCATTACAGAGCGGCGATGGTGGTAGAAACGCATTTCTACGATATACTTACGGTTTCAAAGGATGCCACTACCGAGGAAATCGCACGGGCGTACAAGAAACAGGCACTCAAATGCCATCCCGACAAAACGAACCATAATCCCCAGCTTACTGAGATATTTAAAGAGATGACAAGGGCATACGAAACCTTAAGAGACTCCAAAAAGCGCAGAGTGTATGATCAGTATGGAGAGGCCGGTCTTGATGGCAGTTTCCAACCTCCAGCACCTCCTCCTCAACCCAAGAGAAACTGTGCTGCCAACGTGTTTTCACAAGTATTCAACGATATCAACAACATGTTTTCTCAAGAACCCATGTTCGAATTCCATAAAATGAACCTGTCTGAACCTCTCAAAAGACGTGTGGAGCCTGTGGGCACCGCATTTGACCAGGAATACGAGAAGGGAGCCGACATTCATCATACTTGCAACGTTACATTGGGCGATATGTACTATGGCAAAACTATCAAGCTCCAACTACCCAAAAACAGCCGGTGCCGTAAGTGTCTAGGAGCTGGTGGCTTCAATCCACGTACGTGTCGTCAGTGTCAAGGGCTGGGCCAAGTCTGCGTGATACACTATAATCTGTTTTCCGAGTACCGGCACCAAGGCTCGTGCGAGCCGTGCCACGGAACCGGCATCTACTTCACGGCACAGGACCGGTGTCTGTGTCAAGGAGGGTATGTTAAGGAGAAGAAGATCATCCGGGTAAATGTGTTGCCTGGAACCAAAGATGGAGATCGGATTGTGTTGCAGGGAGAGGCAGACGAAGGTCGTAACGTTGTACCTGGCGATGTGGTGATACAGCTTCGTGAAATAGGCCACCTGTACTTGGTGCGACGTTTCAATGACTTGTATATGGAGCACGAGATCGATTTACGTACTGCATTGCTTGGCGGAGAGATTGTTGTAGCTGATTTTCTAAAACCAGGCCAGATGCTTCGGGTTTTCATTAATAGTCATGGTTTCAAGCACTTGAACCAGTCAGATTCGGTGTATTGTGGCGATATTGTTGGCACCATCAATCCTGGTGAGCCCAAACTCGTCAAGGGATTGGGGATGCCAATCAACGAGATTGTTTCTGGAGGTGAGGTGGTACAAAACTTGGCTGAGGTGGATGAGATGCGCGAGGTCAGTTTCGATTTGACAAGATACAAACGGGGCAATCTCTTTATCAACTTTAAGGTGAAACTTCCGTCTCTCAATGAGTTTTCCGATATTCCTGAGGCACTAGCAGTATTGGACCGGGTGTTACCCAAACAACAGCATACCCATACAGAAACAATCCATACCTCGATGGAAGCACACCTTTCGAATTTGCACCTGAGTCCTCGACTCAGTCCCAAGCAAGATTCTGACTTCAACTACGACGATATACAGTTTGGAGACGACCTGGGCGACGAAACTGAAGACGAAAAGTACTACGAACAGACATGGAGTTCTGAACACAAACGGCGACGCCCAAACGATGTCTAACAAAACTTGCATATACAAATTAATTATATATTTATTCAGCCGTGGGCTGTGACGATTTAATGAATAAATGAACCGAGAAAAACCACCAAATTGCGTGCGCGATAAAGTTAAATCTCTGCTATTAAACATCACAAACTAGAAAAGACAATGAGTGTGCTTGATCCATCGCTTGTTAAGGATCTTTCGAATCATATCTACGAGAAGAGAAAGGCAACTGCCTTTCAGATCGAGAGTATGACTAAAACTGCCCTCACACACAACGATCTGCAGACAATCTATAAGATCATCAACGAGTTGGCAGAACTCACTAACGGCGGCACAAATTCGGCCAAAATGGGTGCCATCACCGCATTGGGCAGCGTTTCCGTGGCATTGGGAAACTTTGCAATTGCATACTTCTTGGAGGAGATTATCAAACCCATTTTTGCCACGTTCAGAGACACCGACGCGCGTGTACGCTACTACGCTTGCGAATCATTGTACAACATTGCCAAAATCGCTCGAGGTGAAATCTTACTTTACTTTAATGAAGTGTTTGACACCTTGTGTATCTTGGTTACCGACAGTGAAAGCTCGGTGAAGAATGCTGCCGATATTTTGGACAGATTGATCAAGGATATTGTCAGTGCCAAATCCACCAATTACGTCCTGATCCTCCAGCAACAACAACAGGATGCCAATGAGATACAATCCCATTTGGTCGATGCCAATGGCGTTGCTATTCAAGTAAATCATATTCAAGATTCACAAAAAGCCTTCTCCTTACCGAAATTTATTCCCACGTTGCTAGAACGCATGTACATCATCGATCCGTTTGCAAGGAAGTTCATGATTGGCTGGCTCGAGCTCTTGGACGATATTCCTTCATTGGAATTAATCACATTCTTGCCCAACTTCTTTGAACTGTTAATCAAGTTCTTGATGAACAACTCGCCGGCAGATATCAAACACGATACCCAAAACATCTTGGAAGTATTTCTTAAGGAAATTAAATCCATTTTTAAGGTAAAATATGAAATCAGAAAGAAACAAATGTTGGAAACCAAGAAAGAAACTACTATTTCCGCAGAAGACTCTTCTTCCATTAAGTCAAATTCCACCACAATTGTCCACAAAGACCCGGCGCCAGCCGTCGCTCTGCCGGAAAAGGCCGGCGATGGTGAAATATTTCTCAATGGCCAGGATATCTTTATTGATTATCCAAAGATAATTGATACCTTGCTATCCTTCTTGCGAATTCCTGGTACCAGCAAGGATAAGACGGTGACTCTCGCCAATGAACCCCACGAAACCAAGCTCGAGATCCAGTTTCTTGTATTGAAATGGCTTGGAGAAATGTTGGAAATCACTCCGGTGGGATTTCTCAAGTTCTTACCAGATTGCGTATCAATAATTATCAAGAACCTTTCGATTTTGGACTACGACAAGGACTTTGAGTTACGGAACCTGTTTTTGAGTTTTAGTCGAGCATTACAAAATTTCCTTGTGAAATTGAACGAAGTCAGCGAGGTGAACGAAGAAGAAGAACAAGAGGTTAGCGATAGTGGAATTCTTGGACTCAACAAAGAAGTTTATGACGAATTTGTTGAGTTCCAGTTGCATGCTACATTGGGCACAATTATCAAAGAGTACTCGGCTTCTGCCAATGAAGTGTCTCGTATTACCTCGCTCGAGTGGTTGATTTTCTTGTACTCGAAGAACTCTGAGAGTTTCTTCAAGTTTGTTATGAAGGACGAGGACTTTGACATCACCAATTTACTCAAACTGGCTACAGATGCTAGTAACGAAGTTATTTTGAAGGTGTTACAGTTGTTGGCAAAGATTTCCGAGGAGAACCTGGAGTTCTTCAAGGATTTTATGATTAAGTTGATTCGATTATTCGAGCAGGAAGTACAAACTCCGACCATTTCACGCAACAAGATTGAATTTATTATCCGCAAACTCTGTGTGACTCTTAATGCAGAGCAGATCTTTAAAACACTCTCAGAACTCTTGGTGAATGTTGAGGACTTGGACTTTTTGAATATGATGGTGGTGACTCTCAACACGATCTTGTTGACCACCCAAGAATTGGCTGGGTTTCGTAAGAAATTGAAGAACCTCGATGTGTACAAGCTCGAAGACTGGTCGCTTTTTGCCACGTTATTTGAGAGCTGGTGCAACAGTGCTCCCAGTGCATTATCGCTCTGTCTCTTAACATCAAATTATGAACTTGCGTACTTGATTATCAAATCTTTGTCGGAGCTCGAGGTTACGTTCCAATTGTTGACCCAGTTGGATATTCTCGTGCAATTGCTCGAGTCACCGATTTTCTTGAAGTTGCGGTTGCAATTGCTCGAGCCCGAAAAGCATCCGTACCTCTACAAGACATTGTATGGATTGTTGATGATTCTTCCCCAGTCACTGACGTTTATGACCTTAAAGAACCGTCTCAGTGCTGTTTCAGACAGCCCCAGTGTGACTACAGCAACAAGTGGCACTAGTGCCGTAATTGCCCCGCAGGTGACAACGCCAACTGCAGGTACTGGCACCGGTGGGGTGAGTATCAAGAGGAAAAGAATCCACGAGATGTTGGACAAGTTTACTAAGGTCCAAGAGAAGCACGAGGAGTATTTATTGGGGAGGAAATTGAAGGAAACATATATGGTTGACTTCCAGGAGAAGGACGATCGTATAGTGAGCTACAATTCAAGCTTCTCCGAGAGAAAAGATTATTTTGATGAAAAATCGTCGATAAAGCCCGGCAAAAATAGTCGTTTCGGCTTAGGAAGGTATGTCTAGCAGAAATAGCCTTGTGATGGTGAGGGGCCCGGTATGCAGTGCAGTGCGCACTACTCGGAGAAGGAAGATATTTGAGAATTAGCGGGCAGACATTATAATGCATGTCTATTTTTATTTAATCAGGAGAATTAGGTCACTTTTTGTGAACTAAATATGGTTAGAAGGACGAAGGGCGGTTACTTTGTGGGCTAACAAACTAAATCGTATCCATCACGCTTCTGAAAAGGAATCTTGTGCCGGGTTTTACATGTACACAAAATACTCTCGACAACTCTAAAGTAGAAATATGGGGATGGTGTGATGTAATATGATTTTACATTAATTTCCCGTTCGGGGACTGTGATCGTATATTTTTATTTATTTTTTTCGTACAATACAAATATATAAATAGCGTCAGAAATAGAAATAGAAACTGGTGATAGACGCAAACCATTGTTGTAAGCAATCGCAGGATTAGATCCCCGCTTGCTACAAATCTAACAACTATTACTATTGAGGCGTAGACACCTGGGGAAAAGCCAGATTCTTGCTACCAGGGCCACTAGCCAGTTGTAATTGCCTACAATTTATTTGAATGTAGAACCAGGCAGCTCAATTGGGCACAAAACAATAATAGCTCCTAATATCCACTAGATTAGATATTTCACAAGTTACTTTTGGTAACCCATGACCAATCAATATGATTTTTTTAAAAAAATTGCCCCGAATATCTCTCCGTATATAATAATACATGAAAAATAATTTCACTTAGAATGCAGACGTTTGTCCCCACAATAACCTTTCCTGTTTTGTCATTGTGCTTACCACATCGGTAATCCTATTTTTAGGAATATTTCCGAGAAACGCCAGAAACACCGAATCTTTTACTATAAAAGGATATTTGAATTTCCATTTCTTTCACATTTTTTTCATCATCATCTATCCATCAATTAATCCTAAAAACTTAACAATGCAATACTCCACTCTCACCTCCCTCGCTATGTTTTCTGCCTCGGCATTGGCTTCTGTTAAGCTTTCCATCGAATCCAGTAACACTGATGTTAACGGCAAGGGCTTGTCCTCTATTCACGAAGGTGCTGGTATCAACTACTTCATGCTTGGTGAGCAATCGCAAACGATCGACTATAACGACGAATCTAGCATTTTGTCCTTTAAATCCTCTCCAGATGTCGTGCAAACCTTTGGTGTATTGAACAATGTTGTTGCACTTTCCATCGCTACTGACCAAACTCCAGTCAAGTTTACTGATGACAACTTGTTGGAATACAAAGGTTCCACTGACCACTTCTACGCTTGTATGAACATCAACGACCCATACAACTACTCTAAGTCTTCTTACGCACTCACCTATTACAACTCCACTGAAACTGCCCCAGAAGGCTGTATCTCTGTTAAGGTCAAGGTTGACCAAGGAAACGCTCAACCATCTGCGCTGTCATCTGCCCAGCCATCTTCTCCACAAGTCCAAACCTCCTCTGGTGCTGGTGCTGCTAATGGTGTTGCTGGCTCAATTGTCGGTGGTGCAGCTTTGTTCTTTGGCTTGTTTGCTTAAGTGCTTTCCCCCTGATACCTACTTCATAATTTGTAAAATCTATAGCTGCATGAATAAAAACCACGTTAATGACGTAATATTGTCAATAAGTTCGTTCTTTTTCACGGTATTTGTTCTAATGCAAGAGTGTTGGACAATTCAGAACAATTGGATTACAAGAGGTTCAACGCAAAAGGTAGAAACAAATCAATTGTTATGCATGTAGAACGTCTCATATAATATTGCTAAGGTTTCAACCAATTGGATCAGTATCTGGTAAATGTTGCTGGTCACTACTTGAACACTTGGGTATTATTATAGCCAGGTGTAAAATTATAAATTATTTTTTTACTAGTAATCTATATGACGTCATTTGCAATCTATCCAAAATCAATAGGCTGATTAATATGAGGTTTGAGATTATCGATCAATATTGTTTATGGAGGGATTTCATACAACCCAATTGAGCATGGTTTTGGGAGAAACATGGTACAATTCAAAAATACCCATCTAAAGAAATGTGTATTGCTGTGATACTAAACATAACTTCACTTGTCATGGTATTTTCGTTCATTATATAACTTCCACATTGGGGGTGAGAAATTTAATAAGAAAGGTAGTAAAAGTTTCTTTCCGATCACATATACTGAAATTAGTCACAAGTTATTGAATTTTAGCACCTGTTAATTTTATCCCATTTTTTTGAGCGTACCGATTCCCTAATATAAAATATCCCATTTTATACATTCTTCTAAAAAAACAACTAGATATAACGTTTCTGGAAGCATTTCAGTTCCCGGTAGAATTCATCAAACTAGAGGGAGCTTGGTAATAGTTATGTATCACCAATTTCATAGTACGTAATGAAACTGAAGTGCCTTGTAACTTTGATCACTACGTTTCTTAATCAAGAACTAATTAAACAGTACCGATTAACCCAAGAGCTGCAAACCTCCAGACGAGCTTACCACTTTTTGTACTTTTTTGTAGTAACTACGTTACAACCTGCAATTTTTCTTTTGGATAATTCCCAGAGAATTTCACTGTTTTAATTAGAATTGTTGCAGTTGATATTGCTTTTGAACAGCAAGTTTTGACTTATCTCGCAGCCGTTTTATAGTTCACCATCAAGTCAATATATTAAAAGTCTAATTTACACGAAGAATATTTCTCTAGAGTCTATTATACATAATCTAATTACTCGGTCCATGCCAGAGAAATCTGTGGCCAAACTCTCTTGTACATGCTCATAGCAACTGTATCCTGGGAAGTCAACTTACCATCGAAAGTAGCCTTGAAATAGCCATGTGTACCAAGACTTTCCTTGATGAACCCAGTTCTTCCAGACTTGGTGAATAATGGAATGGCCTTGAAGTAGTTAATGTCTTCAGGGCTGAAGAACATGTAACGAACAGTCACAACACGCTTGTGAATCTTGACAGGGTGACCAGTCAAAACAGCTCTTTGAGCAACAATTCTAGTGTGGTCACAGTTCAAAAAGGTACCTTTACCAATGAACTCAACAGTATCGTTCATTCTGAAGTAAATGGCTGGTGCGTTGTAAAACAATACTGGAGCGATCGCAGTAGCAATGACACTGTGTCCTGGATGGAGGAAGTTCTCCGACTTGTGAACATTGTTTGGATTATTAGATGCTTGGTTGAATAATGGTTGGATAACTTGTCTTCTTGGACCATACTGGACAATGATAGACTCGCTGGTTGGAATTGCTTCTTCATAGTCTTCCCATGATTCCATGGAAAAGTTACAAACCGCTAATTTGTGCTCATGCTTCAACAATTCATAGATAGCAAATGTTTCGTTACCAGTGATTCTTTCCAAAACAAACGAAGGGGCTTTAATATAAATCTTAGCCTTATTTCCATTGTTAACCTGAGTTTCCTTGATAGCATCCTTCAAGATCTTGTTTCTTGTGGCCTTATAATTAGAGATTCTCAACAATCTGTTCCATACAGAAGGAGCTTCAACATCATACTCATCAAAGTCCCAGTCGCAGTTGGCCAATGACTTGATACCTCTAAAAGCATTCAATCTTTCCTTAGCAGATTCCAATGGATGCAACTCAAATTCATCAGGGAACTCCAAGTCATCCTTTTCCATTTGTCTGAAAGCAGCCAACTGTCTTTCTTCTTCTTCTGGGGACAAGTCAACATGCATTTCAGTTTCACCAGCTTCAGTAGGAGCATATTCAGTGGCAGTGGTAGCACCTTCTATGGCCATTTCATCGTCATCCATTTGTTCCTCTTCGATTTCACCATCATCTTCTTCCACATCAGATGCATTGTCCAATACATCATCCACAAACCATCTTCCTTGGTATTCAGAAGTACCCTTTGGTAACTTGAACTTTCTGACAGTTTCCTTGTGGAATCCATCATCATCGAAATAAGTCTTACCGTCCATTCTAACTCCCAAGTCATCTCCGTAGAAGTCGACATCATCGTCCATGTTCATTTCAATTTCTTCCGGATTCAACTCTTCTAAAGTCTCTTGTTCTTCCAAGTTTGGCACAAAGTCTTCACTTTCATCATTTCTCTTGGATAACTTTTCAATTCTGTCAATCTGGAAATCTCCAAAACCAGGAATGTGGACCAATCTGTTAGCATTGAATCCAATACCTCTCACAGTACCTTCTACAACCAAAGCTCCTTCAGCTGGGTTTTCAGAGGACCAGTAGACATTGTCTGCAACCATATAACCTCTAGAATCTCTCCAATTGATACCCTTGGGGAACTTCTGACAAACGGTACGCAAACAGTTGATTGCTTCCGAAGCGTTTTCTAATGCAAAAAGTTTATCGTCTTGTGGGAAGAAATGATCAAAGAAAGATTGCAACGATTGTCTAATATCAAGTTGCAAATTTCTTTTTGGGTATGCAGAGACAACATTTGGCAAGACACCAATAACAGATGCAATACCTTGAGCAACCAAGGCTCTCAAAATTTGCTCACCATATTCCTTTTCCACTTCTTCGGTAGCAGAAACCCCAAAGATGACAAAATCGGATACCTTAGCGGCATCAAGAATGGCAAGAATATTGTTAGAGTTAGGGATGATGACTTTCAAATTGGACTTGAAACGATTGATTTTAATGCTGTTGATAGAAGGTTCGGCAAAGGAGATTAATGGCTCGTTATCTTGTTCAGTAGTGGCATTGAATAATTGAGATGCAATATCTGGAGATGATAAGTCCTTAGTCAATGAAACAACCGTGACAATTTTCTCGGCACCATTCGATCCTTCATAAAGCTTACGAGACAACTTTGTTTCTAACATCTTGTTGTCTTTCAATTGCTTGGCTAAGTTCTTTCTTTCAATCTTATTTAATGATCTGGAAGCAGTGGAGCCTGAAGTAGTCTTTTCGACCTTGCCTTTGTATGCATTTTTTAATTGGCCCTTGGTGGCATGCTTTGACTTAAACGGTTTATGATCGTTCTTTAATGTCGATCTGTGGGAATGACCCCCTTTAGCCATGTTTCTCTTTGTTGGGTTGATTTGAGAGATGAGATGCCCTTAGTGAAAAATCTCGTTTCCCTGATAATTATCTTCACGTGTAATCAGCTAGGGCTCAACCCTCATGCCATACAAAATCCATTTACGGTGCAGCCAGAAAATTTCTCCTGCACGTGCACGCGTTACACAAAACTCACAAAAAAATTTCAATCAATCCGCCAGGGCACTGACTGAAAATTTATCGTACATATTAAACCTTACTCTTACATTTCATCCAACGAAGTTATAGATAATTGTATGTACAAAATGGGAAACATAAAAATCAGAGAGATATAAGAGAGAACATACCAAGGGAAACCGTACCACATGAATGAGCGGTATGCGTTGAACGGTTGATGTAATGCTCGATCTCCAACTCCAATCACAACGGTTACTAACAATTCTAGCAATATGGCTCACGAAACTGTTTGGTACTCCCACCCAAGAAAATTCGGCAAAGGTTCAAGACAATGTCGCCACTGTGCTTCCCACACTGGTTTGATCAGAAAGTACGGTATTGACTTGTGCCGTCAATGTTTCAGAGAAAAGGCTGCTGACATCGGTTTCAACAAGTACCGTTAAATCCATCCACACCGCATATTCAAACGAAAGTTCTGTGTATAATTAATGGGTTGTTTGCTATGCAAACGAAAGAAAACAAGTCTGCTCCTACTGACTTAATATAAGTTAACATTTAGACTGATAACCGTGTAGGGAATTGATTTCCACATTGTAGAAATATAGAGGATACAGAAGAATTGACCAAACAGACAAGAAAAACTGTACCAGGTTGGCAAAATGTTGCCCGACTAACAGCAAAGAATGTATTTGCATTCAAATCTCATCGCTCTTGCTATAATACTACACTACAGATGTATCCCATAAAAATCGACATTCAAAATCCATCGCCTCACTAAAGAGACTCGACGGAAATCAAACTTCCTAACAGGGAAACTACTCTCGGGAATGCAATCATTTGTTTTAAATGGCAACGAGTATAACTTGACAATATACATTATCTCGCCGTGGCAAATATTCCCTTGCTTTAATAAGCTTTTTGATTAAGGAAAAAAAACCAAAACTGAAGAGGCGGCAGGGATCGATTTGTATTTATAGTAGAAAAAAAAAAAGAAAATCCAGATAAGTTACCCGGACATTCATTAGTCCCTTCAAAAGTCTTATGTTATCTTTGCCCTTTTTACCGATTAGAAAGATTATGCTTATTTTATAAAAAATTGTATTAAGATTAGTTAGGTAATGATAGCTGGAGTTGGTCTATATCGATGCGTAGTATGAGTAAAGAGCGTAACAATCCAATCATTGTGATAAAGCTAGCAAGTCCCACTGGGACGACTGCGAAAACCGCGATGTTGTAGAAGTCAAAGAAGCGTGCACGTTGGCGATGTCCCTTCTTGAGGTCAAGATTCGAAGTAAAAAAGTTCTGGCCAATAAAAGTAATTGTTAGGGCGCAGCTAATAAGAATCCATGTGTGTAGGCCGTACTGGTAACCGTTTGCAGAAAACGTTGCAACCAAATACTGTTCAATGGTGATCATTATGGTAGACATGCAAAGAACACGGACAATGGCCGCCGGAGTCAGATAGATAACGATCCAGCGTATGATAAGGCCATCCAACACCGAGTAAGAAAGATAGGCTGAAACTATGCACCACATTCCTGTAAGAAAGTGTTCAGAGACCCGAGCCCGGGTCAATGATCCGGTCAAGTGGCTCGATGCGATTTCGGGGTCCAAAAACATCCGTTTCCAAGACTGTACCAAACCTGTCAACGGAGGAATCAACGAAACGTCACGGCTAAATGCAAGGGCAAAGTGCTGTCTCGCATTAAGGAATTTAAGGCCCAACTGTTTGATTGAAAGTCGAGTGTCGCGGTCCACCGACGGCGTATTGGTGCCAGAAGTCGCCAACGGCGTTGCTGAGTTCGATGAGGCATTGGAAATGGGTTCAGACCCCGCCAGTGGATCTCTTTGTGATGGTGTCGTGTTCATGTGTTGTCTGCTGTGTTGCCTTTCGTGGAGCATTTGTGATGTTTCGTACGACGGAACCATTTCATTCGGATCATACGCGAAACGATCGCGATCCGCAACTTGTGGTGGGTTCACCGACCGGAAAGTATGACCTGATGATGCCGTACGTCTTGGAGGCTCGGTATAATCATCGTCTATCTGGTGTGACTGGAGTTCGTTGGCAAATCGATTGCGTAGGGAGTCCATGAACAGCATGGCCACAAAAATTTAATCTCGCTTGTTTTTGTACGAATTCCTTGTCTGATATAAAGAATTCTTCCGTTCTGGTTCCGTTTCCTGGACTTGAAGATCACTTCTATGAGAGGATGCGGAAGTATTCGAACTTGTTTGGAGCAAGGAAAACTGCCCCGGACTGGCTTTTAAGAAAATTTTAAACTTTCTTAGACCTTTGCTTAGGTTTCTTTATTATAATTTTTTATTTTATATTTTTTTTTTTTGTATATTTTTCTCGCTTTTTAAATAACCGATTATGTGGGTATTACGTATCGCTATAAACTAATTGGAATCAAAGATAAATCCTGCTGGCAAGATTTTTTTTATCCTCTAAAGAGCTTCCAATTGTTGGCTGATTTCTTCTAATTCGGCCTTGGCAGCACCATGTTGTTCGGATAATTCCTCAAACTTCTTTTCCAACTCCTCCTTTTCAGATTCCAATGAGGCAACCTTTCTTTCCAATTGTTCGGCCTTGATATCAGTTTCTCTCAACTTGGCAGTGGTTTCCTTCAAGTTCTTGTCGGCTTCTTCCAATTCCTCTTCCAAAACCTGGTTCTTCTTGGTGTAGTTGTCGTTAGAGGTCTTGAGCGAGTGCGATTCGTCGGCAGTTTGCTTGATTCCTTCCAAGTCGGTTTCCAACTTTTCAAGCTGTTCTTCCAAAACTTGGTTCTTTCTGGTCAAGGACTGGATTTGGTGGTCTTTTTCCAAGTTTTCTTGTTCCAATTCCTTGATTCTGTCGGAATACTCGTCACACTTTTCTTGCCACTTTTCGGCGTCCAACTTGAGACTATTAAGTTTCTATAACATTGTTAGTATTCTTATTGAATGAATCAATCACCATTTAAGTTTCATTGGATCTCAATCAGCCCATGTCTTTGATGGGTGACGGGAATCTCGGAATAAGGACACATTTCCTGTCAACTCTTTCCCCCGGTGGGTCGCCAAAGGGAGGGGCGACCGCGAGCCTGACGGGCACCAGTGCCGTGGGTTCCATGGATTGTTCCGGAAGAAACAGCGTTCCATTAATCCGTACGTGATTCTGGCATTGGATTCTAATTGGTCATATACTTACTTCCTTAAGCTTGTCCATCTTTATTTATATATGACTGGTAGAAAATGTAATCGCCACGATTGGGGAGGTCAGGATGTTTATATTTTGTGATCTGTCCAGAAAAAATTTGATCGTCAACACAATGTGCAGGAAACACCAACATGCACGCGTTTTTTTTTTTGGGGGGGGAGAGAGAGAGGGAAAACAGAAACACAAATTGTTAATAACATAGAATAATCACTGTCCAAGATATAGTGCCGGAGATATAAGATACATTACCAAGTGTTTTTATTTATGAATGAAAATGAATTTATTTTTAATACAACTTTTCGCTAAAAAGTATTTGAAGGCGGTTCCTATTATTGTTGACACCCACTCTAGTCACGTGTCACATCTAAATATATAATCGTAACTGCTCCCCCTTCCCGTTTAGGCAATCTGTTGCAATCAAGCCAGCCATATCTTCTGAAAAAGTCACCAATGTTCCTCCAAATATATGTTAGACGAAGTAGTACGGGTTGCCTTTACTGCAAGGATTATGATATATGTTCTGTTATCATCGCAATAGGTTTTATTTCTTACTTCCCTAAACTTTGTCGTAAAAGTTAGCCGGAATACAATTTCCGTTTTGGGAATAGCCAGCCATCAAATGGATGCGAAATATATTAATACATCACTCATCCATCACGGACCTGAAAATAAAGTAAAATACACATAGGAATCAAACAATCACTCCTTTATTTTTTTTGCCTTTCTATTCCTCTAGAAACCCATGTCGGTGGTATCTCCTATCTCACCGGTGAACCCCATATCCCTGGGTGAGTTCGTCACCGCACCAAACAGTTTTGTCTCGTCAACCGAATCGTTCATACCCAGCATCTACAACTTCTATACAGAAGCCACTCTTCAGTCAACCACCAATTCCTCAGAATCAGCTGATAGAACAGCAAACAGAACAATAAGAGACTCCCTCATCGTTCCTCCCCAATCACAAACCAAATCGTCGCCTGCCCGTGACTATTCAAACCCCTTTGATGTCATCTACTTTCCCAATTCCCGTTCCCTGCCTGTATCCCGGAAAACACCTCCAACAAAGAATCCCAGTCCATACAAATTCACTGCCAATAGTCCCCCTCGCCTCATTCCCTCGGGAGCAGCTCCCATTGTCACCGTCATCAGCCCGAAACTTGGCCGTTCCGGTACCCGTTTATCTCGCAATTCACACAACAACAGCTCCCTCCGGCGAAGAAACACCACCAGAAGCAAAACAAAGACCATTCCACCTCCACAACCACGTCTTGTTACCAGTCCCAAAGAACAAAGCGCCGAAAAGCCACGACACCAGACGAAAAGTAGATTCATGTTTCCAGTGAGAAGAACAAGATCATTCAAATACGCTGGTGTGCCTCGCCAATCACCAAAGTTTCATTCACAAAGCCAACTTCTTGAATTTTTTACTCGAATTAATGCTACCAAATTGACCCAAGAAATTGCTCCTAAACAAATGCTCTTTTACGAGTTTCAAAAATTACTTAATATTGAACCAAAACTTGTATCGAGATTACGTTTTGTGGAAACACGAGTACCAAAGCAGGATCCAAGAAAAAGGCTAGCTAAAGCAGATTCTGCTGCTCCTATTCCAATTTCTGCTCCTGTCCATGCACGGCATCAAAGTACAATATCTTTGCGGGACATCGTGTACCTGAAATATAAAACAGCCGTGTTTTCGAAGAGATATTTCACGCCTCCAAAGTTTACTGACTTGTTTCCTCATGATATGAATTTATTAACACGGACAGAAATAAGACATATCAATACCAAGCTACTTTTTGAGGTGTTACTTCGTCGAACAGTGGCTGCAAAAATCGAGTACCGGTTGAAACATCAACTTGTCAACCGAAAGTCCATGATGGCATCGCTCTCTTCAATCCACTCAACTTCTTCATCATCTTCAGATAGCTTTGACCAACAACATCATGCTCGGTCTTCACATGTACCAAAATTGTACAAGAATCAGGAGTCTTCTTCGTCGGACGAATCAGTCATTACCGACGAACTTATGCAACAAAACGCATCACTTTATTCCGAACTTTTACCTTCTCCTCAGATCAGTTATACTTCTGATATCTTTGGAAGCATCTACCGCAGTTCACCCAAAATGCCTTCGTCATCGATTTATTCTTCGCCAAAAACCAAACCTTCTCCCACTTATACCGATAGAGCATACTTCCAGCAGTTACTGGACAGCGACCGGTCTCTCTTCAACTCCAATATCTACCATTTAAGACCAAGAAACCGTTCAACCACTACTCTATCGACCTCGGAAGAATCGCTTCGTGATCCTAACGAAATCATGGCCTCTTCTTCTTCCGATAAGTCGCGTCGTGATTCTTCTAACAGGAGAAAGTCGGAATCTACAGGCCATACCTCGCTTATCCAGGACTTGGATGGCCTTTCGAGTGAAATATCATCATTCTTGGACAAGAACGTAGTCCAACAGGAAATCAACCAAAAGATTTTCCAGCCAGAAACTGAAATCAAGTCGATGAAAGGTTCGATTCTGATGTTCAGCTCTGAATGGGGAACAAGTTCGGTTGCTTCTTCACGTCCATTGGGTGCAATCAGTGAGTCTCAGGCACCGATCAGCAGGAGGCGGAGCAGTCATTCTATCGTGTAACGAGGTAACATTAATACATATAATTCAGTTTTAGCAAAGTAAAAACACACTAGAATACAATTCATACAGGCACTGGATAAATACCAAAAAGAACAGCCATTTTTTTAACTATTAAACACCATCGGTAACATGTACTCCCGAATCCGTTTTACCATCTCTTCATCGGTCAATTCGTCAAGTATGCCACTGCTGTTTCTGGTTGGATAATATGTTTGGTCCAACGTGTTCAACATAAAGAGAGGAATCTTGCCGTCACGAACACCCTCACACACTGTCAACAAGTCTTCGACGTTTAAAAGACCGTTTTCGTGCAAGTTGACAAGCTTGTTGAACCACTTGCGATCCTTGATATAGAATGGAATGTTGTCACGGCCATTTATCACTGGCGGAGAATTGATGGCTGCAATGGCAGCAGTAGCCAACGCATTCTCAAAGTCAATCCCTGTGCCGGCGTCCAACGCATTTCTGGTTCGTTTCAAGGCAGGATCTACCGAATCGTCTTCTGGAGCATGGGGTTGTGTGGGCGAAGCTTCGTGATCCTCGGTGGGAATTGCTGCCAATGTCTTTGAAAAAGGAATGCTAATATCTTCTGAATCAGAATGGTGTCTCTTTTTTGACTTGTTGTTGAGGACCAGCGTCGTTGGCGACTGCTTTTGTACTTTTGCAAATACCAACGGCTTAAAAAAGTCATTTTGGGCCTCGAGATAGTCAAACTTGGGAATCTCATGGTATACATCTCCCAAGCCATCGGCATACTTGCTGTCCAACCGTATCAAGAGAGGCAAGACTTCGTTGTGATACACCGACATGTATTTCAAGTTATCGCTCAAGAAAAAGTCGTTGACAATGAGATTTCCCTTGTTGAATGCGGAAAGGGAGGGAAGGGACAACGATTCGGAGTAGAGAAGCGATTTGACCTGTCTTTCGTCGAGAATAAGCGACCCTGTCGCGTTGTCGATGATCTGAAACCGGCCGAGATCCGGATTCCAGCGGTATGAGTAGCCACCAGTGGTCGGGTTTGACTTCTGGTGCAACATTAACACGTACCATATCTTATATCTGTGGTGGTTGACGTTGAGCAAGTGCTGTTGGCATGAATACTTTGTATACGTGGAATACACGGTTTCTGGGTTGGCTGCTCTCAATTGTCCACAGACATAAGCCCACGACTTCTTGGTCATTTCCGCTTCAGCATCCTTTTCATAACTATGGACCACATCCAGCAACAATTTGATGAGGTACTGGTCCATCTTGGGCGTCCATCTTCTGTACTTGGAGTCTCGCGACTTCAAGTCGTAGTCCAGCAACTCTACGAGCGGGCTCTGTGAAGCGTGGAAATTGTGGTTGGACGATTGCTGGTGCTGGTGCTGTTGTTGCTGCTGCTGCTGTTGTTGTTGCTGTTGTTGTTGCTGCTGCAAAATAAGCTGGTGGTGATGGTCCTCATGATGCTGGGACTGTTGTTGAGGCTGTTGATGGTGATTCAGGAGTGTATTTTGATGCTGGTGCATGCCTGGTTGTTGCTGCGCTGCTGTCTGTGCTGCTATACGAAGTGCCTCTGCAGTATGTTGCTGGTCAACCTGTACTTGCATCGAATTCCTGAGCGTGTCTTGAGCAGGCATCTATGTGTACAAGTTGTTTAAAGTGTAAACAAACGGATCCTATTGAAAAGTTGTCAAGTTTTACAGGTTTTCTTGCTGGGCGGGCACGACTTTTTTTCTACCTAAAAATGTCGTTTCCCCTCTTACGACAAAAAAGGGGGCATCAGGAGGAGGAGGATAGACTTTCTCCTCCTCCACCAGTTATTATTGAAACTGCGGATGCTTTTGTTGTTGACTTTGTTCTCATTTTCCAATCTACTAAAAATAGAAGTTTAAGAATGAACTTTTTATACTATTCCTAATTCAATTTGTAGAGCAATTTTATTTTGTACCTAGTAGCGCTTCTGTAAGAATATATTTTAGAAGTGCGGTGATTACTAAAGGGACCAAGAGTGAGACCACGCTTTCCAATTACTTAGCTTGGAAATTTTAGACAACTTTGATGCACATGCACCATTGTAATCCAGTAACTCAACCTTGTAAAAAATCGAATGTTTTTTTTATTGCTAAAGAAATATATCTAAATTGTCAAGCATTGAAAAAGTAATTTTACTTGCATTGTTCGAATGTAACCATTTGACATTACCTTTCAAACATCGCGGTACATTTGTGAGAATATATTTTATTTCTTTTTAATATAGTCATCAATGTAAAAGAAATATTTCTATGATTCCTCAAATCCATAGATTTACAGTCAGCATTTAACATTGCTCCTGAATTATAATTGTGGCCAACCTTCGTCGTTTTGAACCCTGGTCTATTTATGATGTCATAGTGCGCTTTTTATATTGGACCGCCAAAAAATATTTTACTCAAACACCGACCATATTACTCGCAATTGAGACATTCGAGTTTCAGATATATCCCGCATTCGCTAATTAAGGTTGTCGTGATTTATGATACCTGCCACGGAATAGTTCAAATATTCAGGTAACAAGAACGATGTTTGTCTTGATAATTTGCTACCTAAAGTTAAAGTGCATATTTGATTTAAATAGTATAATATTAAACATATACTTAATCAAAAATAAAAATAGGGTTTTTCATGTTTTTAGGTATAAAGGATCTCGGTTTATGATTAAATTAAGCAACCAAACCAAACAAAGTAGCTGCACCAACAGCCAAGGAACCAGCGATAACGTTAGCAGCAGCAGCCCGTTTGCAGCTGGAGCAACAGAAGGAGCAGCAGATGAAGCAGCAGATGAAGAGGAACCGCTGTTAACCTTGACCTTAGCTGGAAAACATTCATCTGGAGCCTTGGCGGTGTAGAAAGTAAGCGTGTAAGCGGTTTGAGTGTATTGGTAAGGTTCCTTGATGTTTTTACAAGCGTAGAAAGCATCAGTGGTACGGTTGAAAGATAAGTAATTGTCGGATGTGATCTTAACATCACCAGTGGTATCAAAACCAGAATTAATTGGACAACTCTGTCGACGACAGTCAACGTTTCAACATCGGGCTTTACTGGGTTGAAGATCAGCTTGCTAGTGAAAGCGTCCGAGTAGAGAGTAAGTTGCGCTACCTCCTAAGAACAAGAAGTTGATGGCAGTACCTTCGTGAGTTGGAGACAAACCCTTGTTGTTAACTTCTTCATTAAGTGATTGAGTGGAGAGGGTGATATCAGCAGCAAGAACAGAGGCAGACAATAAAGCGAGCGAAGAAAGAATAGAGAAACGCAATGTAGCGGTTGTGGTTAGTGAGAATCTCTAAAATCAAAGGGTAGAAGGACTGTATTTATAGTAAAAGAAACACCACAATCGACCACCACTAATCACCATGGTATAGTTAGGCGGCATTTTCAATAATTGACTAAATTTAGCACCCATCAATATTATTTTTGGAATTAACGACTTCCTGTAACTCATTTGCATCGTCGCGAAAATTACGGTATTCCAACAAAAAAAGCTTCCTGAAAGGGAAATAGACTTTACCAGATGATAAAAAATATCAAGTTACATCGCTTAGAGGGATAATTTTTTTGAGAAGCCTATGAACAAAAAAGAAATAGCTAACAAAAATTGGTGCAGAGGAGTTCTGATAATTCCACGCTGGGGTAACTTGCTGTTTGTTTACTTTCAACAAATTTTAACTTCAAGGTGAGATTTCGGTTTGTTTGCATTGCTATGGACGCCCGTCGCGTTATTATAACTGGAATTCTCAACGGGAGAAAGGCAGATGCCAGTGGAGATAAGTTCTATTCATAGGGCAAGTTTCATGTACGAGTAAGCCTTTCCTATTGAAACCTTTTTGTAACACATAAATGATGGTGCTGTTGATTGGATGTTTGGGGAGGCCGTGTGATGACTGGACGATTAATACTCCGATTGTTTATACTGAATGAATCTCCCCAAGTTCAACCAAGCCTCTTCACCTCTGATTTTCAACTGTTTTTCCTTATTCTTGTCTATTTTTTTGTAGATGGTTTTCACAATGGCTTCTAATTCGACCAACTTTGTAAGATATTTTTGCTGAACAAACACTTCGTGATCGTACTCGTAGTTCTTGTCTCCAAAGATGACAAATAAGAGATTAACTGCTTCAATAACAATCTCGATTTCAATAGGATTTTGCGTCTCTTTGGCCTTGACTATAGACTCAACCAAGAAGTGCGAAATTCCCGATGTGAGTTGAGTGTTTCCGATATTCGGAGCTAAGTTACCCAAGAACCCAACAATCGTCAAGTACAATTGGAGATCTTCTGTGGAGTTGGACAACTCGTGTGCTCTTGAAATAAGTCCCTCGACCATTTGCGGGGTGACTTGGTTCTGTACCTCGGGTCCAAGAGCCTTACTTAGGCCCCACAAGTTGTTGAGACAGTTTGCTTGTGTCGTGACGTCAGGCTTTTCGGCCAAGGCAATGACAACTTTCCACAAGTTAATGCATTTTTCATACCATTCGGTAGGCAAATGGTGGATTGAGTTCATTAACCATACCAAGTTATTTAACGCAACCAAGATCTTGTCCAATAACTGGATCTCGCCTGGCTTTTCGGTTTCATACTTCAACAATTCAGTTAAAATCGCATAAACTTTTCCAAGCAACACGCTCAATAAGCCTTGGCTTAAGCTGATTCCTTCATCTACCAGTTGTTCGCTGATGGAAAGATATTCAAGCACTGTGGTGATCAAGTCCAACGCTACTTCCACCGCATTCAAATCGGCCTTAGCACTGCTATTGTTCTTGGACAACTCCTTGACCAAACTGCCATCGGTCTTTTGAACTGGTTTGGCGTTGTCATTGGTCTTCAATGCTTCGGTGACTTCGTTCAAGTTGATCTGACTCAAGATCGTATATATCTTTTCCAGGAGTTCTTGAGAGCGGCCATCTTTGTTTGGCAATCCTTCTTCCATGTTAAACTTGATCCCTTCAGTGTAGATCTGCGATAAGCTGTTGTTGCTCTGCAAAACATACTTTTCTATGATATCGATATTGAACAGCTGCTGTCCAAGAATCTTTTTCACAAACACTTCTGATTCGGTCGAGAACTCGTAGATAAACTCCAACAATCCGTTGAAGAGTTTGGTGCTAACTTTCAATCCTGTGGTACCAACTTGTTGGTTGATCAATCCAAGCACCAAAGTCAATATCGGATCAACCTTTTGAAAAATGTTTTCGTATAATTCGTCAGACCCTGATGCCAACACAATGATTAAGGAGATGATGTTTTCGGTGAAGTCGTGCAATAAAGTGACTTTGCTCTTGTCCAGAGACTGTTGCAGCTGCTGTTCCAGCAAGTACTTGAATGATGTTTCAATCTTTTTCAACGAACTCTCGATACTGGCCCAGATATTTTGTCTCCAGTAGTACATCAAAACATCGTAGCCTTCTTCGATCCCCAAGTTTCTCAATAACCCAAACGATTCCACAACGATCTCGTCGTTCGAGTCGTTCAAGCATTGTTCCATGACAATCGAAACCAACTTCTCCTTCAATAATAACTTTCTCATACGAGAATCTTCCGCTAAAACGGTGATGGCACCAAGAGCCATCGATCTATCGTTAGCAGCGGACGAAGATAACTTATTGATCAACGGCAAAATCTTGGACTGACGCGCCGATTCATCACGATTATCATCGTTTTTTCCCTTCTTATCGCCAATTGGGTTCAATCTGGCCTTCTGGTTCTTTCTTCCTCTCTTGAGTTTTCCCATTTCTCTTGGTGAAACGTTTGGTGATCAACTGTTGGTTCAAACCTCATCTCAAAATTTATTCAATACATGCAGGAAATTTAATCCGTTCGTTTTATTAACATTAACATTAAATTACAAAGATATTTATATACAAAGACAAGGTGAAGTTTCCAATGAAAAGAAGTAAGCTCAATTAAAAAAAAATAAGGCTCAATTAATGAAGTTATTTGATTTGTAGTTGGTCTTTTTTTTTGCTTATCTTTCTTTGGACAATTCTTTTTGGGCCTCGATGTTCTCAATAAGCCGGAGATTATCTCGTAATCTGCGTTCTTCCTCGACCTGATCCTTCAAGCTTGGATGAAGTGTCGTTTTCACCTTATCCTTCAAGTCCTGCCACGACTTTGGCTGTTCGTTTTCGTCGTATTCGATCTCGATATCTTTCCGTAACGTGCCATCCTCACGCATTTGTTCCACAAGAAGTGGTTTCCAGAACTTCAAACCCGAATACCAGCTCAATACGGAAACAAACACAATTGTAATGGCTTTTCCTCCTCTTCCTGACATTGCTGAGACGTGTTCGGAATGGGGAGGGTTGCTGAAGAAAATCCGATTTGAAAAATTATATTGTTCATTATGTGCACTACGGCTGCAATTTTTAGTTTAATCTATATCGTGGTCGATACTGCTTTCGTACTCGCTGTCATCGCTGCTGGCGGTTTCCGTACTGTCGCCATCGTTTCCTTTATGTGCTTCGGTACCCACCACGCCCCATTTTATCTTGGTCACCTCTTCGAGCCGGCTCAAGATCTCGACCATCGGCGTGAACAAACCAAACTGCTTGAACTCGCCGTCATACGAATGCAACATCCCGACAACGCCCAACCCTTTGCTGTTGCTGGTATCTTCCAACTTCGATAAGATCCACGACCCGCTGTCGCCGCCTGCGGCAAATGCGGAGTTCTTTTCCAGCGAATTCACGATAAACTCCGACGAATGAATCGCCCCGTCAAGCCAGTACACCAACTTGATCCCGTTCAAGTGACCGGCGGTGAACTTCGTGGTGGAACCATACTTGAACACAGAAAGCCCTCTGTGCGTGTCCAAGGTATCAGAAAGATTTGAATCAACCTCGTCAATGTTCAAGTTCAAGCTACTGGGCGAGTACCTCTTGAGTTCAATCACCTTTCTAACATACAAGTTATCAAAAATAAGTGCTGGATCAAACTCATTGAACGCAATGTCATCACCCAAAAAGTTATCTTCGCAACGAAGGTTCTTGTTCACTTTGATAATGGCAAGATCCGACAACTTCTTTTCATTGTCCTTATCCTTGGCGTTGATAAGCGTTCTTTCACCCCAAATAATTTGGCCAAACCGGTTGATCGGCAAGTTACGGTGCACGTACGTTGGTTGTTTCGTCTTGGGATCGGTTACTTTGACTTTTTTCATGGGGAACATCTCCTCCACTTGCTTGAGAATGGCTCCGTACGCAACCTTCGATTGCGTCTCGTCCTTGTCATTAACTTTCTCGTATTCCGCAGTCAATGCTTGCTTGTACAAGGAAATAAATACCGACAGAGGGGCCGAAACGTGTGGATACTCACCGTCTGTAGTTGAGTTATCGAGACAAACATGGCCACACGAAATCGCAAACTTTGAGTTCGAGTACGATTCCAAGTGTGGTTGCTTTTTGAGGTTGATTATCGGGTATATGTAACCTCCCATCGTACCAGACGTACGGGACGAGTTTTCCACCGATAATGAAAGCGACATTGGTGGAGAATTTATGTCGGTAGGAATCCGGAACGGGAGCTTAAACTTTTGCATTGGGTGAATGGGTGGTGGTGGTAGTGGTGGTTTAACCGGTTCTTGGGGCAGTTTCCGTGGTTGTTTGTATGTCGATATGCTGGCAAGTTTCGAAACAGGAGAAGCGGCCAATTCGATCTGATTCTTCATGACCACAATATGGATATCGTCATACAAGTCATGGAGGCCCTGGCTAAGCTTGGTGTGGTATTCCGTGAGGTTTGGGTAGCCAAAATAGAGACACAAGATGTTCAAATCGGGACTGATTCCTCGCAAGATCGGGGCAATAAACGAGCCGTTTTGTTCCTTGATGCAAATATTAGTTTTTGAGATCTTGTCGATGATCTTGGAAAGTACCTCTTCGTTAGGGAGAGACTGCTTGTTTATGCCGATGGCAAAGTTTGTTGGTTTGCTGATCGTTTCGGGAACGAACGTGTCTGAATGGGACGAAAGTGATTTGGTGAAGTCGTTAAAGTTTTTCACGAGCAAGAGCTTTAGTTTGATGTAGACTTCGTCGCGGAGCAAGTTATCGTAGAAATGGAGGTAGATCTTGAAGATCTTACGGAGGGCCGAGTTGCTGTAGGTATCGAAGTTGTAGGAGGACGATGTTTTTAACTCATCGACAAACACCACGAACTTCTTGAAACAGTCGATCGAGTTGATTACTGCCGACGTTAACGTTGCCAAACTGTTGTTATATTGGCTGAAGATGTAACTCAAGTCACGGTAAAGTCTGGTGAGTTTCTCGGCGATTTTATCAGCAGAGTTGGCTTCGCCAAATTCTTCGGGGATTTCAACAATCTGGAGAGTTTGTCCAAACGAGTCCAGCTTGTTTTTGACGGACGGAAAGCTTTTTAGCGACGATTGTTTGGTGGAGATGGTTTTCATACCTGAGAAAATCGATTTGTCGCCGCCAACGGTGTCGGCATCCCTCGCAGATGTGGCTGTCAGGATTGATGGGTTGATATTGAGTTGTGGGTCATGGATGATACTGAAATTGAAGTTGTTCTGAGGTGTGAAAGTATCTGTGCCAAACATCAAGTTCGGCGAATCTGATTCGTTGGAGCTGTTTGTCTTGAGAGACGCAAGAACGTCCTGGTCTTCGGACTTTCTTGCAAGAAACCGTTTCATTATCGTAGCAAAGAAGAAGATAAAGAAAGAAAAAATCGATTAAGCGCTACTTTGCGCGCGATTGGAAAAAGTACGACATTTTGACGACACGGAGTCTCTATTTTTTTTTTTAATTTGTCGCGCGAGTTTATTTGTCTGCGCATTTTTTTTTTTTTTCCGGCGTAAACGCTCGCTCGATTGAAGTTGCCATTTCCAGCGTTTCTTCAACCCATTTACTTCCAGTAATGCCAGTGTATTCGATCTCGCATGTCGAGAATGTCCGTGTTTGTGTGGTGATGGTGGGACTTCCAGCCCGTGGCAAGCTGTTGATAGCCCAGAAAATCGTGCGTTACCTCTCGTGGCTTTCCATCAAATCAAAGTGTTTCAATGTCGGAACCTACCGTCGTCGTCTCGCGCTGTCGGATGTTCCAGCACAGTTTTTCGATAGTCACAATCCCGATGGCATGAAGATAAGGCGGGAGGCTGTGGATGCCGCTGTTGGCGACATGATGCAGTGGTTTCTGGATGAAAACGGCGTGGTTGGCATTCTTGATGCCACGAACTCGACTCGGCAGAGAAGGAGCGAGATCTTACGGTTGTGCCGTGAAAACTCGATCGAACCAATGTTCTTGGAAAGCTTTTGTAATGATGAGAACTTGGTACTCCTGAACATCATCGACGTGAAGACCACGTCGCCTGATTACGCCGATAAAGATACCGAATATGCCACGCAAGACTTTCTCCAAAGAATCAAATACTACGAAGAAGTATATGAAACCATGGACGTCGATGTCGACACTGACTTGACCTACATCAAACTTGTCAACGTCAACTCCCAGATCATCTTGAACCGCATTGAACTGTACTTGGAAAGCAGAATCGTCTACTATGTCATGAACCTCCACATCAAACCTCGGACCATCTGGTTGTCAAGACACGGTGAGAGTGAGTTCAACTTAACTGGACAGATTGGTGGAGATGCCAATCTTTCCGACCGTGGCTGGCGTTATGCCAAAAAGTTGCCCGAGCTCGTGCTCCGTTCGCTTGGCGAGGAAAACAAGCATACAAACTTGACGGTATGGACATCGACGTTGAAACGGACACAGCAAACGTCTTCTTTCCTTCCCTACAAGCGCAAGCTCCAGTGGAAGGCGTTAGACGAGTTGGATGCCGGCGAATGTGACGGCATGACTTACGAAGAAATAGAACAAAAGTTCCCCGAAGACTTCAAGGCACGGGATGACGATAAGTACGAGTACCGCTACCGTGGAGGAGAGTCGTACCGGGATATTGTGATAAGATTGGAGCCGATTATCATGGAATTGGAGAGACAAGAAAACATTTTGATTATCACGCACCAGGCGGTGCTTCGGTGTCTTTATGCGTACTTTATGAACGTTCCGCAAGAGGAAAGTCCATGGATGTCGATTCCACTCCACACGTTGATCAAGTTGGAGCCGAGAGCATACTCGACGCTCGTATCACGTATTAAGGCTGATATACCTGCCGTGCTGACGTACAAAGAAAAGGGAACATCGCAATTGGGTGAGTTGGCCACGGGAAGTGCCATTTCCAAAAGCAGAGATTTGATACAGGACAGCCAGGAGCAGGTCTAGTAAAGGTAATTTGTCTGTAAATTTCTGGCTGAAGTTTTGATTGATTTTTTACGGTGGTTTTTTGGATTCATTATTTATTAGTACATAAATTACATTCTCTCAACTGCTGCTGGCGTATCTCTTGGCCTGTTCCTTTACTTTCTTTTCGTAGGTGCTTCTGTCTTTGCCGAACGCCTTCCAGGCCGGTTCCTGGGCTGGTGAGTCTGGGTTTGGCGTGTCCAACAACTCTTGTATTCCCAATACGATTTGTTTCAATGTGATGGCAGGACGCCAGTCTTGTTCCTCGTTCAAGATGGAAAGACACACCGTTCCGCTTGGATATACGTTTGGATGATAAAAACCAGCTGGAAACTTCACCTTGGGTGGCTTGGAAGGATACTCTTCGGGAAACGTAATCGTCACTGGATATACTGCTTCCTGCCACAACGTCCCACTTTTACCGGGAATTCCCGCCGTCCATTGAGTCAAATCCAAACTTCCATCGCTACTTTTCATTGGTTTGGCATAAAATCCAAACGGATGATCTTTTCTCCATTGTTTTCTTTCTTCCTGAAGCCGGGTCTTACAAAGAGACATCGTTGGGGGTTGGTTTTCTGAAACATTTCGTGATAATATGAAAAATTTCTATGCAGGATTATGTTACAGAAAATGGAAGAAAGTTGTTTTTAAAAAAAAATTAAAATAAAAGAAATGAAACTGGTTTTTGGTTTCTTGTATCCCTTCCTTCTTGTTCTTAGTTTGTTTCTTCTGTAAAGTGTTGTTATTCATCTTGTCTTTTTTCTTCTTTCTTCTTTTCATTTCATTTCTTTGTGGTTTTGTCTTTTTTTTGCTACGTATTATTCCCGGTTGATACACGACCTGATATGACCAACGGATTAATTTGTGATGTCTTATTATTCTCTCTTCTCCAACCCTATTTTTATATGACATTTACGGATGAATTATTGACTCCCTCCAATGAAATTGGATGGGAATTGCTTGATCTCCTTCAAGAAATGCCGGTTGTCTCGAAAGAGCGGATTTACGACCAGCTTCTTAACGCACCCAAACCAATTGGGCGCACGTCGTACCGATTCAAGAGATCAGGAATCAGTGGCGATATTTCAGGGTACAAGGAAGAAATCCGGTTGGGAATTGTGGACAATGCCACTTCAGGAAACTCCTTTTCCATCAACAGAAAGTACACTTCGAAAAGCGAGTCGCTTCGAGGCAAATCATCGTTTTTGCCGTTCCAGCCCGGTGGGCTTTTGAACCAGACACAAGGCGGCAAAGAAATCAACGACACAACGTCATTTCTCCACAGAAATGACATTGGGCTCTTTGATATGCCACAAGGATTGTCTCGAGGTTTAAATATTGGTGGTGGCAACGACAATAGTGAAAATATCACCCAGTTGCAAGAAATTGATGATAATCACGAAGGTGAAGAAAATGGAAATGTGGTACCAGAACAAGCAAAATTTGTGGAAAAAAAGGCCGATAAAGTACCGTATGATGTATCTGAAATCGATGGGATTGTTCCATTTGACTATTCACTGCTCAAAAGTGCCATGAAGCACGAGAAAGAAACCAAACGAAACTGGGCCCATGTGGTGGATTTGGACCATAAATTGGAAAACTTCCGTGAATTGGTGCCGAACATGGCTCGTGAATGGCCGTTTGAGCTTGATATATTCCAAAAAGAAGCAGTTTATCACTTGGAACAGGGCGATTCGGTGTTTGTGGCCGCACATACTTCGGCCGGTAAGACCGTGGTGGCAGAATATGCCATTGCTATGGCAACGAGAAACATGACCAAGGCGATTTATACGTCTCCTATTAAAGCGTTGTCGAACCAGAAATTTCGGGACTTTAAAGAAACCTTTAAAGACGTCGATGTCGGTTTGATCACTGGTGATGTCCAGATCAATCCTGAAGCCAACTGTTTGATCATGACAACAGAAATTTTGAGAAGTATGTTGTACCGTGGAGCGGATCTTATTCGAGATGTCGAGTTTGTCATCTTTGATGAAGTGCATTATGTTAATGATATTGATAGAGGCGTGGTCTGGGAAGAAGTGATTATTATGTTACCGGACCATGTCAAGTATATCTTGCTTTCAGCAACGGTCCCCAACACGTTTGAGTTTGCCAACTGGGTTGGGAGAACTAAACAGAAAGATATTTACGTCATATCCACGCCCAAACGGCCGGTTCCCTTGGAAATCTTTATTTCGGCCAAGAACGAGCTATTCAAGGTCGTCGATGCCCAAAGACGGTTCCAAGATACCGAGTTTGCCAAGCACCGGGATTTATTGGAAAACGGAGGTAAAAAGGGTCCACCTAAAGCGGTGATGGGATCCGGCAGCCGAGGAGGACCTGGAGGAAGTGCTCGTGGAGGAAACCGAGGTGGTCGTGGTAGTGGAGGTGGAAAAGTTGCCAATCGTGGCCGGGGAAATTTCTCGAACCGACCACAGCAGCAGCGGTTTGGACAAGACGCACCCAACAAAGGTACGTGGCTCAATCTTGTCCAGTATTTGAAGGGTAACAATTTGTTGCCGGCTGTTATTTTCGTGTTTTCGAAAAAGAAGTGTGAGATGTACGCCGATACACTTGGTAGTGTTGATTTCTGTACTGCTCGTGAGAAATCGGAGATCCATATGTTTATTGACCGGGCGGTGTCGCGGTTGAAGCGAGAAGACCGTGAACTTCCGCAGATCTTGAAGATTCGGGACTTGTTGAGCCGTGGGATTGCGGTGCATCACGGTGGATTGTTGCCGATAGTTAAGGAATGCATTGAGATTCTCTTTGCCAAGACGTTGGTGAAGGTATTGTTTGCCACGGAAACGTTTGCCATGGGTTTAAACTTGCCGACAAGAACGGTAGTGTTCAGTTCGATGCGAAAGCATGACGGCAGAAACTTCCGGAACTTGTTGCCGGGCGAATTCACTCAGATGTCGGGCCGTGCCGGTAGAAGAGGTTTGGATACGACGGGGACGGTGATTGTGATGGCATACAACGATCCGATCTCGTCGTTGGACTTGAAGGAAGTGGTTTTAGGAACACCCACCAAGCTTTCGTCGCAGTTCCGGTTGACTTACAACATGATTTTGAATCTCTTGAGGATTGAAGCGTTGAAGGTTGAAGAAATGATCAAACATTCGTTCTCTGAAAACTCCACACAGGTGTTGATGCCCGAAAACAAGAAGATGGTTGAAGAGTTGACGAAAAGTATTGAAAGTATTGCTATTACGCCGTGTGAGAAGTGTGATATTCGTGAAGTCGAGCAGCTTTACGAGCAGATAGCCGAGTACGAAGAGCTTTACGGCCAAATCATTGCCGATATCCAGAAACTGCCGTTGATCAGATCTCAGATGCTCCGTGTTGGACGCATGGTGTGCTTCAGGAACAAAGAGGATATTCCTCTGGTGGGTTTTATTGTCAATACCGGTGAAAACAACTCGTTGTTGCTCTTGACATTCTTCCATGGCGCTGCCTACGAGGAAGAGGCTCGCAAGTATCCATTGCCATACTTCCGTGATCCTAAATACGTGAAACATCTTGCCAAAATTGCATACAAAGGCTCGCTCCGCGTCGAGTCCGTGCCCTACGAAAAAATCAACTACATTTGTCGGTATCTGATTAAAGCGTCCATTAGTGAGATCTTGATGAACGACCAAACAGCCATTGACCAGGCCATTGAGCAGATTCAGATAGTGTTAAAGTTCCAGAAACGGTGGTCGGAGCTTCTGCTTGATTCTGCCACGCAACTTTCGCTCTACGATCTTTTGACCAAGAAGAAGGCGTTGATGGCCAGCATTTCGAGCTCGCTGCTCGTGGAGTGTGCTAATTTCCGGGTTCAGTACGCCGATTTGCGTCGTCGTGATCTCATTCAGCAACAAATTGACTCCCTCCAGAGGGCATTATCGGACGAGAACTTGGACTTATTACCAGACTACCAGCAACGGCTTGAAGTCTTGGAAACCATGGGTTTCATCGATGCCAACCACAACGTTGTGCTCAAGGGAAGAGTTGCATGTGAGGTCAACTCAGGATGGGAGCTTGTGGTGACTGAGTTGGTGTTGGATAATTTCCTTGGGGACTTTGAGGCCGAAGAAATCGTTGCGTTGCTTTCGTGCTTCGTGTATGAGGGCCGTACCAACGAGGAAGAGCCTCCGTGCCTCACGCCACGGTTGGAAAAGGGGAAAGCGCGGATTATGGAGATCACCGAGAAGTTATTGAAGGTTTATGTCGACAAAAAGGTGTTGTTGACGTCGGATGAAGACGAGTTTGTTGAACGGAAACGGTTTGCGTTGGTGAACGTGGTGTACGAATGGGCTCGTGGGCTTTCGTTCAACGAAATTATGCAGATCAGTGTGGAAGCCGAAGGAACCATTGTTCGTGTGATTACGCGGTTAGATGAAATCTGCCGTGAAGTCAAGAACGCAGCGTTGATTGTTGGGGACTCGAAGTTGCATGCCAAAATGAGTGAAGCTCAAGAAAAGATCAAGCGTGATATCGTGTTTTGTGCCTCGTTGTACTTGTAAGTAAAATTAGTGTGTTAACGCGAGATTCACAAGTCCTAAACGACCGTTGACAATCCGTTGTTCAATAACATTAGATTCAGCATACTTTGTGTGTAGCAATCCCACCAACGTATAGAAACTGGTGACACAAGTTTTATCCAAAATTGTAGTCTTTTTGGCGAGATATGCGTCCAATGTGGCCGGCACACCATCGCGGTTGGTGCCACGGAACGGCACCAAGCAGTTGTACAACAAGTTCCTCTTCATAAACTGGACAATGAGAGGATCTCGCACCGCAAATGTCTCGAGACTGCCGGCGATATCGGCGGCGGCGTGGGAAAGGTATCGTTCGCTCTGGAAAACGGTGCTGAGTGCGATTTGGAGCTCGATCCGTGCCCTGCCAATCAGACAGAGCTTTTCTGGAGAGTATGTGACGCTGGTGGCAGGGAACTGATGTTCAGGAAGGAGGCTGCTGGGCGTGTAATTGCTGGGTGTCTGTGAGATATTTATTGGAATTGGAATGTTGGAGCCGCCGCAAATCACGGCCAATTTCTCGCGGAGAGGGATCTGGAACCCAAGAAACCGCGTTAGTGGCTCTGTACGGGGCTCTACTTCGTCTAAAAACAGTTTTTGAGCAAGAAGCAGCACGATTTGAGCAGGATCTTGTGTATATAGCGAGGAGAAGTCGGTGATAGAACGAGGGTAAAACAGCGGCGGAAAGCCGTTGTGGCTCACACGATAAACGCTGTTGAGTTTTGCATGGCTCTGGAACAAGTCTCGGCTCAGAATATCCACTACAGAAGACACGTAGCGGCGTGACAGTCTCCACATTAGTTGGTAAGGTTATTATAAAGACAAAATGAAAAGTGGAAGGAAATGTATATTTATTCTTACCTAATCAATTACAAATTTATTTAACCAAACGTCATCTCAATAATCATCACCAACATGTCGTCAAAGAAGAAGCCCAACTCGCTCAAGGCGGAGCCTGTGCCTGCCAAGAAGGTCAAGATCCCTAAACAGTTCATAGTTCGTCCTGGAATTTCGCAGGCTGCGCAGCAAGTCGCCAGTATCGGCATGCACAGCGAAATCTTTAGTGCACTCGAGTACAAGACCGGCCAGTTGGTGTACCTTTCCCGCTCCGACAGCGGTCTGCCCGGCATTATCGGCACGGTTACAGCAGACAGCAACATTCTCAACAAGGAGGTGGTGACAGTGTCGCTTTTTTGGCGGCAGCTTGGCGGCATGACGCTCGGCGACCGGATCGAGCTTGTCAAGTACAACAAGCAGCCCGAGTACGCCAAAAGCGTGAGTGTGAACGTTGCCAGCGGAGACATGTCAGTAGCAGAAGCTGTACTTGCCGAAATTGGCGTTATAGCACCTGGAATGCGGTTTCGGAACGAGGATGTAACGTTGACGGTGGTGGATATCAACCACGATACTTCGCTCGAAGACTCGCTCAAGAAGCTCACCATCGAACAGGATATCAAGGAATCGTTGTTAGTACAGTCTGACTGTGTGGCTCCGTTCTTTCTTGTCAATAGCAGTATCACTAAGCTCGAATGCAGCCCTCAACAAGCTCCATCGCGGCTCAAGTACCCACAACTTCCACAATTACTTGGTTACAGTGCTGTTGGTGGGCTTGAAAAGCAAGTGGCGTTGCTCAAATCGACGGTGGAGTTGCCACTTCACAACCCCACGCTCTTTTCGGACTTTGGCATCTCGCCGCCCCGCGGAATCTTGTTGCACGGACCGCCTGGAACCGGGAAAACCATGCTTTTGGAGTGTGTGGCCAACGAGACAGAGGCTCACGTTCTTCGGGTCAAAGGCCCGGAAATCGTGTCTAAATACTTGGGTGAAACCGAAGAAGCACTTCGTGATATCTTTGTTGAGGCGAGAAAGTACCAGCCGTCGATCATTTTCATGGACGAAATCGACCTGTTGGCACCAAACCGTAATTCTGATGATGCTGGCGAGGCAGAATCACGAGTGGTAGCGACCCTCTTGACGATGATGGATGGCATGGGCGAAACTGGCCGGGTTTTGGTGGTGGGAGCCACCAATCGGCCAAACTCTATCGACCCTGCGTTGAGACGGCCAGGCCGATTTGACCAGGAGGTCGAAATCGGTATTCCTGATGCCGCAGCACGGGCTGAAATCTTGCAGAAACAGTTGCAAAAGATGAATTCGTCCAAGAACGAGTTGCAGCCACAGGATATTGCTGCTGTGGCGGCGAAAACTCACGGTTATGTCGGTGCAGACCTCACTGCGTTGTGTCGTGAAGCAGTGATGAAAGCCATTCAGCGTGGCCGCGACCAGGGTGTTGTTCAGGCAGATTTGAAGCTCACGATGCCTGATTTCACTCTGGCGTTGCCGGAGATTCGGCCATCAGCAATGCGTGAGATCTTCTTGGAAATGCCCAAGGTTTACTGGCGCGATATCGGTGGCCAGCATGAGCTTAAACGCAAATTGACGGAGGTGGTGCAACTTCCGCTTGAGGCCGCAGAAACCTTCAAGAAGCTCGGTGTGCTGGCTCCAAAGGGAGTGTTGCTCTATGGACCTCCTGGCTGTTCGAAAACGTTGACAGCAAAGGCTTTGGCAACAGAACTGGGCCTCAATTTCCTTGCTGTGAAGGGCCCTGAGATTCTCAACAAGTACGTGGGTGAATCTGAACGTACGATCCGCGAAATCTTCCGTAAAGCGCGTGCTGCTGCTCCTTCGATCATCTTCTTTGACGAGATCGATGCCATTCTGGCCGACCGTGAGGCAGAAGGTGCCACCAATGCAGCCCAAAACGTGCTCACGTCGCTCTTGAACGAAATCGACGGGGTGGAAGAATTGAAGGGCGTGGTTATCGTGGCAGCCACCAACCGTCCTACGGAAATCGATCCTGCTCTCTTAAGACCAGGCCGTTTGGATCGGCACATCTACGTGCTGCCACCAGACTTTGAGGCACGGTTGCAAATTTTGCAAAATGGGTGCAAAAAGTTTGGACTCTCACCGGAAATCGACTTGACGGCCATGGCCCGCGTCACCGACGGCTGTTCGGGTGCTGAAGTCGTGTTGCTTTGCCAGGAAGCAGGGTTGGCTGCGGTGATGGAAGACCGCAACGCCGCCAGAGTCGAACAGAGACACTTTGACCATGCGCTCAAGGGGATCTCACGAGGAATCACTCCGGAAATGATCAATTATTACCGTGAATTTGCCAGTAGAAGTGGCCTTGAGATTAATTAGTAGATTTTACATGAATATTGACTGTAATAGAATGACAAAAGACTTCAAAACTACCACAACTATAACTTCAATTAAAAATACAATTAAAACTACAACAACTTCCAACTTCAACTACAATTACAATTCTGAGTTTGTCAGCATTTTACTGTCAGTAGTTTTATAGTGTTTCGATTCCACGAACTTTCCATTAAATAAATACGTGCTATTGCTGCTTGCAATTCTCCTCCAACTCCTTCTCAATATTCTTCGGCAAGTCCTGGTCGTTAAAGTCCAACTGCTGGTCGTTTCCACCGCCGAGCCCACCAAAACCAGGGAAATCACCCAGATCGCCAACCAACTCGGTTGGTGGCTGTCCCAATTCCTGGAGCGACTCCAACAAGGTGTTTACACGATCTCTTTGCGTCTTGTTGTCGTCGTTGTAGTCGGGAGCATCAAACACCGATAAGATCTCGTTTGTGATCTCGTACTGTTTGGTGTACACCGTGTGTTCGTGTGCGGTAAGCGTATCCTTGTTTTCGGACAAGTAGTCTGGGAACTTGGTGTTGAGGTCCTTGATTGGTTCGTACAACACGTCTTTCGACGAAAGTTGCTCCAACATGTCGACAAGCAACTTCGACATGTCCAAGTCGCCAGCACCGCCAGCACCGCCAGCACCGCCGCCAGTACCGCCAAGTCCTGCCAACAACTGTGTCAACATATCTTCGGGATTGGCGCCCGCAGGATCATTTTTGAGTTTTTCGTCGACGGTTTCGCCGGATTTCTTGAGCCTTTCCATCGTTTCCTTCATGACGTACTCGAAGTTGGCGGGTTTTGCCTCTTCTGCCTCGATTTCCTGGCGATGTTCGGTCTCGAACTGTTGTACAAGATGGGTAAACTGTTGTTTTGTCTCGGGGTCTTCAATGTTGAGGTCTTTGATAAGATCTTCGATATTTGCCTTGAAATCGTCATTGAGCGGCTGATCGTGGGTCCCGGTTTCGGCGGATTCTTTTTCATTTTCTTTTTTTTCATCTTTTTCGGCCAGAACTGCATTTCCTGGTGGTTTATTTAAGACTTCATCGGCAAAATCATCGAGAAGATCATCCAAATCGTCCAAGTTTTCTTCGTGTTCTTTCGACATTATAATAAATTAATTAAATAAAGTGAACGATTTTTGTTGGTTTTCGTGGGGAAAAAAAAATATATATATATATAACGCTTTGTCTTGTCTAATATGCACACCGCCACTCCTCCTCACAATTTTGGTTTCGATGCGTCGGCGCCCCCCGCGGTGGCCTCGGCATTGATTTCGAGTTTGCCGGCGTCGTTTTCGCCCCGCGCGTCGTCGTCGCCAAAAAACACTACTGTGACAGTCAAGTCGTCGCGGTACCGGCGCGACACCGGATTGGGAATTGAGATGAGCATCAGTGTCTGTTCCAGCGACCCTCCATTGCTCAATGCATTGCGGATGAGGTGTGTGGATACGTTGCGGTCCTCTAATAAGAAACTGCCATTGGCCTTTGCCTGACGCCTCACCGGTTTCTTCAGCGACTTGTCGTTCGTCACATCGCTCACTTCTGGTAACTTATTTTCCGTCAGCCCAAAATAGTTCCAAAACAGCTTTTGCGGCTTGATCATCTTCTCTTTCTCCATCCACTTCACCACAAGCCCCACAATCTCTTCGTTGGTCAACATCTCATAAAGCCCATCTGATGCCATCACCAAAAAGTCGCGGTTCTCGGGACTCACTTTAGTGGTGGTAATCACCGGCTCCGACGTCACATACGGCGGCGACTGTAAATGGTTGGGAAGCCGCCGTCCAAAAAACTGTTTATATATCCGCTCTTGAATAGACGCCGGCAACTTGTACCTACAGTCGCCAAACGCTCTGGTGGGCTCCAAGTTCCCCAAAACTCGCCCGTTACGAATCACTTTCGGTTCGTCGGGGTGCTCACTGATGATCCGTGCCACTTCCGTAGGGTTTGAACCCGTCTGGTCAATACTCAATTGACGTACGGTCCAGTGATTATCACGAAACGAGCCCAAAATTGCCCGTGAATCCCCGGTGACAGCCACCTTCAACAACTTCGAATTGGTATCGTAGAACGAAAGCAACGCACACAGACCAGAAAGCGCTGGCATCAACAACTCAGCAGCCTTCGCTTTATTGTTGTCACTCAACAATTTCTCAATGTTCTTGTTCACAATCTCATGGTCCAACTTAAGAAACCCATTCTTGATCGCCTGATCGATCGTGGCACTGTTGGGCACGTACCGCAAGTTCTCTTCGTTTGCAGGCTTGAAAATCGTGCCCAACTCACGGATAATAAACGTAATCAACTGGTCCCGCAACTTGCTGCTGGTTGTCCACCCGCCGTGCCCGTCAAAAACGCCGAAAAACATCCAGTCGGTCGATGCTTTGATATTGTTGTCCTGCAAAATCGGCACCTGGACGATTTCTTCCGCTCGATCGTCTTCAATGGGCAAATTCGACGGAAGCTGACATATATCGTACCGAGTAACGCCCTTGCCACGGTTGACATAGTAACTCTCCTCAAACTGGCGCAACTTGGCCGAAACCTGCTCGTCGTTGAGTAAAAAAACGCCTTCCTTGTGCTGCTGGTGTGAAATACTGTTCTTCTGATGCATTGAGGATGTGCTGGTGGAAAAGTAGCGCTTATCGTCACTGATGGTGGTGGTATTGTTGGTGGTGGCAGGAAGCAGAAGCTGATTGACACCAGTGCCATTTCCGGTGCCGGTACCGGGCGGAGGAATCGTATCCAAGTTGTAGTAATTTGACTGATTGAAGATGACATAAGATCCAACGATAATGAAACCGGAAACCAACGCCACGCTGCTTGTATGGACAAGTTTACCGTGATTGATGTTGCTGTTGCTGTTGCTGTTGCTGTTGCTGTTGCCGCTGGTGCGTGCTTTCTGGTGGGCGGCCAACACCGTCGATACCCCAAAGTTTCGTGGAGAATTCACCGACAAGAACCGTCTGGTAACCTGTTTGTTGGTGATACAAACAAGCTTTCGTCTTACGGAAAGCACAAACATGGTTGATAAAAGAAGGAGTATTCAGATTTAGATTTTATGTCGCACTTATCACGCGACATGCCTAATAAAAAGTACCAGTTACAACTACAACTTCTTGTAACTTCTACATGAGTTTAAGAATGTTAACCGACATGTGTATTGTAATACGGGGATCTAATCTAAAAACAATCATACCAAATCCTGATAGCACACCGCAACGTCTGTGCATTAGCTAAAATGCACGGCACGCCTAGAGCACTTGGATACGATACACTTTTTTAAAAAAAGACTAGCAGGGCTCCCAGAAACCTCAAGCACATTTAAGCAGCAATGGTGACTTCGACATCCACACCAGGTTCAATGGTGATCTGGGTGATCTTCTTGACGGTGGCAGCTGGAGCTTGCAAGTCAATGACACGCTTGTGGATTCTCATTTCGTAGGTGTCCCAAGTCTTAGAACCTTCACCATTTGGAGTCTTTCTGGTGGTGATCTTCAAGACCTTGGTTGGCATTCTAACTGGACCCTTCTTGACGATGTCGTTTTGTTGAGCGTTTCTGATGATGTTAGCAGAAACGTTTTCCAACTGCTTAACCTTGGTGGAGGTCAAGGTGATTCTGATCTTGTGAACAGCTTGTTCTTGTTCTTGTTCAACTTTTTCCTTGTTAATTGGAGCAGACATGACGGTTTGTATTATTCGACGTTGTTAAAGAAGAAACATTCTTTCTTTATGGTCTAATTTTTCACGGTCGGTGCGAGACCCCCCAAACAAAAAAAAAATTCTTTGGTCCTGTAGCTAGATGATTAGGGCTACAGCCCTGAATCCATCCTCAACCACAAGTCTCAAAATGTATAGCTATAAACCTTTGACGTTTCGGAGCGATGTTTTTCTACAGTTTACGGGGTACCGATGCCTGCTGGCTGAGATGGGGGGGTCTGATGTTAGTATTATCTCCAATACGAAACGTTATGTCAGATCACAATTATTAGGTTTTCTCCAGTGTTGTATTTTTTGGATTGTCAGAGAGATTCCCAATTGAAATATTCATCATTATAACAGATAAAGTACATACATTAACGGTTACTTGTAGTTGATGCAATAAGGTAGGATTTATTGATGCCCTTTTATACTCGGGGTCGTGTAATGGCAAGTCCGGGTAATTTAAATTTAATTAGATTGGGTAACTTGGGTGCAAAAACCTATCTTATACTTAGTAGCAACTAGTTCCTAGATTAGTTAATGGTGGATGTATGTTGATTGTAACTGTAAGGAAATCATTATTATGATTTCTAATAAACAATGTATTTAAGCTTTACACGGAAAAAATTCTTGATAAATTTGTGAAAAAGTTACCAGAATCTTAAAAAAAGTTGATAATTTAATTAGATTCTTTAACTATAATTACTAAAACCAGTACTACTACTTCTGATATGCCTTAAAATTTTAATATTCGTTGTATATCACTAATATACTTCAAGATAATCTCGAATATAATCTTGATTTAATTTACAAGGCCCGTGCCGCAGTATCAAATGTTTCTTACCAAAATGTTTTTTGCAACTCTTTTTATTCATGTACATCTGTTTAAATCTACTTGATCAAGCGTTGCAATTCCCGTTCTAAACCACCTATACATTTCCACATCAATGCAAGTTCCTTCTCATCCGCATATCCACTGGCTGCCCATCTGATTTTACCGTTATGGTCGAGCAAGTAGATATATCCTGAACACATATTGTCGCAGAGTAATTTTTCTCTCACGTCGTACTGGAACGTATGTTCAGGAAGAATAAAGTACTTGTCATGTCTTTCCTTGGGAATCATCTTACGGATATTTGACTTTGAAAGTCCCAACATGAATCCCTTGATCCAACCCTGGGGGATGTTGATATCGATGATTTGACTCTGTGGATGTTTTTCCGTGAATCCTTGGTAGTTTCCCATGGCATAGTCCTTACCGTCTACTTTGAACCACGTATTGGCACAATTTTCACCAGAAACCGTAGAATACAATCTGACTATGCTGACTTTACCACTGATGATTTCAAATAAACTTTGTTCCTGGCCATCGAGCGTCGAGGAAATGAAATCAGGGAAATACTTGGACATATCTCCACGGAAGAATGAAACGGGCGAGGTAAAGATCTTACCATTGGTGTTGCGGAACGATTTCGACTCGTAAAATGGCGAATGTGTGATCTCATAGTCCAATTTCTTCTGTCTTCTCTCCTTGGCCTCTACTCCAAATAATTCTTCTCGGATATTACCAAGTGTATACGTATCAGTCACCTTATAGTTAAGAAGCAATGGCTTCTCCAAACCGAACGGCCGCGTGATCGAATGCGACTTTTCCAACGGAGGTTTGGCACCAGCTTTAAGTGTAGTCACAAACCGTGGTGCATTTGACTTTAGAACCCGACTGGAATACGAAAGAGACCGAACAGACATTGATTTATTGGTATCTGCTGGCTACTGCTGCTGCTAAGATCTCTAATAATTTGAGGAAGTACATTTTTTTGCCCAAGACACGACCAAGGCAAAAATCTGATCGACATTTCCAAGTGTCATAACCAACATAACTTCCATAACAATCAAAAAACCTACTACAATTACAACAAAATGTCAATTCAATTACGAGATGGGTTGACCAACCAGTCGGTAGATCTTGTTCTTGAAGACCTATTGGTTAGATTTTTGATTAATGTCCCTGACGAAGATTTATCATCAATAGAAAGAGTGTTCTTCCAGGTCGAAGAAGCTCAATGGTTCTACACCGATTTCATCCGCCAGCTCAATCCTATGCTTCCTGGTATGAAGATGAAAACATTTGCATCTTGTTTTCTTGAAAAATGCCCTTTGATATGGAAATGGGGCGACCCACATGATGCCCTTTCCCGTTTCGGAAAGTACAAACTGTCCATTCCGGTTAGAGGAATTGCTTTGTTCAATAAAGACCTTACCAAAGTGGTACTTGTGAAAGGAACCGAATCCAATTCCTGGTCTTTTCCTAGAGGTAAAATCTCGAAGGATGAATCCGATATCAACTGTGCAATTAGAGAAACCGAGGAAGAAACCGGCTTCAATGCCAAAGACCTCATCAACGAAAATGATGTTGTCGAAAGAACGATAAAGGGTAAGAACTACAAGATATACTTGGTCAAAAATGTTCCTGAGGACTATAATTTCCAGCCTTTGGGTAGAAATGAGATTGCCAAAATCCAATGGCACGACGTCAAGCAGCTCCAAAAGAAAGCCAACTCCAACAACTTCTTCATCGTTGGTACCGTTATAAAACCAATTATGAAGTGGATCAACAAGAGCAAGGGTGAGTTGAATGAAGAGGAATTAATGTGGAGAGCAGAAATCAAGTTGAAGAACTTGTTGGGTATAAATTCTGAACCTATTGTGAATGTCGATGCCGGAAGAGAATTATTAAACATTCTCCAGAAAGTTGATCCTCAGAACAACAATAATGCTCAAGTCCCTACCCAGCATTACATCCAAATGCATCTTCCACATCACTTACAAAATCCTGTTCCTTTCTTCACTAGCCCAGGTGTACCTTTCTACAACCAAGGTTACCCAAATAATTTCCCACCTCCAATTCATCCCGGAAATAACTTTGGTAATGCTCCTCAGATGACTCCAGTAGGCTCATTCCAGCCACCACCACCGCCATATCCTGGCCATTCACAGGAAAGAATTATCCAGTCTCCACAAAGTTCAGTGCCTTCTACTCCACAACCATCGATTCCTAAAAGATCATCAGAAACTAACTCGAGAGAACTTTTATCGATATTGAATAAACCAAGCAAGAGACCAGAGGAAAAGGAAAGGAGTCCTTTTCCAGCCGACTCACAAAGCAATAGATCTAAAGCAGAACACTTGATGAACCTTTTCAAGAGAACAGAGGATTCTTCTGCTGACAACAACCCATCACAGACAATTATGAACATCTTGAACAAAAAGGAAAGTTCCGAAAACTCCCGTGCATTCAAGGATTTATTGACAAAGTCTCCAGAAGAAGACCCAACCAAGACAATTATGAATTTGCTTAAGAAACCAGCATCGCAACAACAGCCTCAACAGCAACAGAAACAGCCACAGAAAAAGGTTACGCATTCACTCCTCGATACTTACCAGCCATCAAATGTCCTTGAGGAATCTCTTCTTGAGGCGCCTTTTGTTGCCAATGAACCAGGAAAGAAATTAACACTCTTGAAACGCCTGGACCAGAAGAATGGCTCAGGAAAGAGTTCCGCCGAACTCTTGAGTTTACTAGGAAAGGCTCCTATCAAACCAGAGCCAGAAACAAAGTCCAAACAAGAACACAATTCTTCCAAGGAACTTTTGAGCTTGTTGAAGGGACCAGCTAAAAAGGATACCGCTCCTCCTCCAAAAACTTCTTCACAGGAATTGTTGGGATTACTCCATAAAAAATCGGCCCCTCAGCCTTTTATTCCAGTTTCTACATTAGTCCCAGCTCCTGCTGAGACTCAGAAACCTGTTGCTACCGAGCAATCTAATGATTTTGACGACTTTGACAACTTTGAAAACTTTGAAGATTTTGACGACTTTGATGATCAATTCTTAGCGAAGCCTCTGTATGAGAACTTTGATATTGACAGTGACGACGAAGATGTTGGTAATTTAATTGACGATATTTCCAAGCTCGCACCAGAACCAGCATTCTCACCAAAGGATGAGCCTACGAAGATTAGACTTTTGAAACCTGGCGAATCATTACCAGATGCATTTGGAAATTCTCACAAAGAATCCTCCCAAACCAATTCCCAGGGGAATAGCCTACTTGCCTTGTTGAACAAGAAGTCTCCACCTGCGGAACAGCAAACACGGAACAGCTACCATTCAATTTATGGTAATGTTCCTTCATCGTCCGATACCTCATTTCCATTGAACAATTCCCAAATTCAGTACAAGAACAACAACTCGGCTGAGTTGATGAAAGAGTTGTTCTGGAAGAAGGACGGTAACTAGAAATAGGTTTATTTTGTATATTAAAAAGAATATATTACATACTGAAGAATGACGCTGCATCAGGCTTGATTTTCTTGGTGTTTCGACGCTTTGTAGGATTGGAAGTTGAATCAACGGGCACTTCAGACGGTAATGAATGTCGTTTCTTTCGTAATTCTTCTTTAGTTGTAGGCTGATGCTTGTTGTTAAAGACATACGAGTATCCGCTGGATCGGCTCAGGTTTCTCTGTTGGATTCGAGTCTTCCATGTTGTTTCGAGTAACAAAATCGGGTCATCCTTGGAATCAAAGCGAGCTTTATGCACCATAATATCAAGAATAATACGATTTTGCAATAATGGCAGCGCCTGTGATTCAGCATGGTTACCTGAGAAATATCTATGCAAGCTGTGAATCTTTAGCGCTAATGGGAGCCGAGATATCAAGCGGACTTCTTGATCATTATTATCCATCAAGAGCCATTTAGTTCCTTCAACATATGATTGAGGTGACAGAAGTCGTCTATCGATTTGGATACAAGCAAGTGAACTGGAAACCGTGTTACACAGAGCCATGAGAGCAAGCACCGCTGTTTCAGACACGTTTGGACAATTAGATATCTTGAGAACTGCTAAGTTACAGAGTTTAGAGTCTCTGATTGCCGACATTAAGTTGTAGAGGAAATTATCGTCCACCAGGGAATTGTTCGAGAGGTTCAAGGCAACAAGATCGAAATTAAACAACGCAAACAAATCGTCAGTGACAATACTGGTCAATGAGAGATCCAAGACCACCAATGGCAGGTATTCACCGGATCTAAGAAAGCGAGCCAAGTCACTAATGAACATATTAGAAAATAGATTCTCAATGCGATGATGCGAAATATATGGAAGTCGAGTGATCTCAATGGCATCGTTACGGAGATCCTGTAGGCCAGCCCACGGGTGCTCTAATTGTGAGTTTCGAGATAATCTGTGACACTTAAACTCGTTCAAGTGTCCTAGTCGTGAAGCAAATAGCTGGAATGCTTCGAACGAGTCGTTATTCGCAGCCAACACCTGGTTCCAAACCATGAGCCAGCACGACCACGGAGCATAGTCAAAATGTGACAGTTGAATCTGGTCAATATCCAGAGCAATTTTGGATGCACATAATGCTTTTAAAGACTTCAATTTCATATTTGGGCGGCGGGACGGTTCCAAATTGGTCTGCGAGAGCGGAGGAACCGATTTCCATGGATATGACGACAAGAACACCGAATCGTGGAACAGATTATCTGATCCAATTCTCGATGCATTCCTTTCAGGCTTGTCTGGTTTGACAAGTCTCTTTAACCGTTTTCCTCGCCTTTTAAATGATCGTTTACGGGTTGGAAACATCGTGGAGTTTGTTGATGGAATTTTTGGTGGAGTTAATTTACCTGCAGGGTATAAGTACAACTGTTGCAAGAAACGAGTCAAAAAAACGTACCAAAAATCAACATAAACTGTGAAAAGGTTAGTTTAGAAACCTTAATCAAGTCTCAGGCTTGAAATTTGGCAAATTTCGTCGCTAAATTGTAAAAGAAAATGGCTGCAATCTTTATGGTCTTCGAAACCATTACGGTTATCAAAAATGCGATGAGTTGAAAAATCAAATCTACTCCATCACAATTATTAACCATGAAGTTAGACACTTCACATATGAGGTACTTGACCTCTGATGATTTCAAAGTACTCCAAGGCTTGGAAATCGGATCCAGAAACCACGAGTTGGTTCCCACCACATTGATCCATACACTTGGAGGCATGAAGTCTCCTACTGGAACCAACCGTGCCATCGGTGATTTGGCTAAATTGAAGCTTGTGTCGAGATTAAGAAACGCCAAGTACGATGGGTTCAGATTAACCTACTCTGGTTATGACTACTTAGCCTTGAAATCGATGTTGAACCGTGAAACTTTGTACTCTGTTGGTACAATGATTGGAGTTGGTAAAGAATCGGATATCTACTCGGTGCTGGACCCCAAGGGGGTACAGAAGGTGCTCAAGATCCACAGATTGGGTAGAACGTCGTTTAAGACTGTCAAGAACAATCGTGATTATCTCAAGAACAAGCACACATCGAACTGGATGTACTTGTCGCGGCTTGCAGCTGCAAAGGAATACGAATTCATGGTGATTTTGCACGACAACGGATTCAACGTTCCTATCCCATATGACTACTCAAGACACTGTGTGATGATGGAGTGGATTAAGGGGATCCCTATGAAGCACTTGAAGAAGCATGACAATTATAAGAAATTGTACTCTGACTTGATGAACTTCATTGTCAAGCTTGGGAACCATGGACTTATCCACTGTGATTTCAATGAGTTCAACATTATAATACGTGATAAGGAAGAGGCCAAGAACCACGAGTTCGACTTTGTTGTCATTGATTTCCCTCAGTGTGTTTCCATCGAACACACTGACGCCAAACAATACTTTGACAGAGATGTCGAGGGTATTAGAGCCTTCTTTGAGAAGAAGTTCCGCTACAAACCAACCCACGATCCTACCATGTTTGATACCGAAGGGTACGGAGATGGGTTCAAGTATGCATACCCAAACTTCAAGAGAGATGTACAAAGAATGAAGAGCTTGGACGACGAAGTCAAGGCTTCAGGTTATGCTAAGAAATTGACAGGAAACCGTGAAGCCAAGGATTTGGAAAAGGCTGTTCAAGGTATGAGAATCACCGATGAAGAAGAAGAAGACGACCTTTCAGATTTCAGTGCTGACGATGGAGAAGATGATGACGAAGATGAAGATGACCTTGAAGAGTTTGAGGAAGAAGAGGAAGAGGAAGATCACGAAGAAGAAAACGAAAAGATCATTGAGGCGTTATCGAGTGGAAGCAAGAAATTAAAGATGGATAAGTTAGGTAACTACATTTTAGAAGAATAGATATTTTTCAAAACGATATATATTGTGTGTCCCCAGAGATATTTTAAACAAACATGAAATTTTATACAATTATTACATTTAATCACTCTTAACGGGTAGCCATACCCTTGGTAACAGCACGCTTCAAGGCCAATTCAGCCTTTCTGTAGTCATCGGCGGTAGATTCTTCGATTTCCAAGGTTTGCAAAGCGTCAGACAAAGCGTTTTCGATCTTGTCCTTAGCAGACTTCTTCAACTTGGCAGACAAGACTGGGTCGGTGACGGTGGATTCGACGGAAGCAACGTAAGCTTCCAACTTTTGCTTGTGTTCGTGTCTCTTGGCGAAAGCATCGTCAGAGGACTTGAACTTTTCAGCGTCAGAGATCATCTTTTCGATTTCTTCAGAAGACAATCTACCGATGGAGTTGGAGATGGTGATGTTAGCGGAACGACCAGTGGACTTTTCGACAGCAGTGACCTTCAAGATACCGTTAGCGTCAACTTCGAAGATGGATTCCAAGACTGGTTCACCAGCTTGCATTGGTGGAATGTTCTTCAAGTCGA
Organism: Teunomyces lycoperdinae; assembly: GCA_030574955.1. Lineage (NCBI taxonomy): Eukaryota > Fungi > Ascomycota > Pichiomycetes > Serinales > Debaryomycetaceae > Teunomyces > Teunomyces lycoperdinae. The sequence continues at coordinate 152,110 of JAJMFY010000003.1, forward strand.
ATTCACCCAATAAGGTGTTTTCGGAACAGTTGACACGTTCACCCTGGTAGACTGGGAATTGAACGGTGGTTTGGTGGTCAGCAACAGTGGTGAAAGTTCTTCTCTTGATAGTTGGGACAGTAGTGTTTCTTGGAACAACTGGAGCAAAGACGTTACCTTGCATGGCGACACCCAAAGACAATGGGATGACATCCAACAACAACAAGTCCTTGGTGTCTTCGGAGGTGTTTTGACCGGTCAAGATAGCACCTTGAACAGCAGCACCGTAAGCAACAGCTTCATCTGGGTTGATAGACTTTTCTAATTGCTTACCGTCAAAGAAGTCAGACAACAACTTTTGGACCTTTGGAATTCTGGTAGAACCACCAACCAAGACAACTTCGTCAACGGCAGACTTGGCGATCTTAGCGTCCTTCAAGACTTGTTCAACTGGGTCCAAAGTGGACTTGAACAAAGCAGAGTTGATGTCTTCGAATCTGGCTCTGGTGATGTTAGCAGAGAAGTCTTCACCGTCGAACAAAGAGTCGATTTCAACAGTGGTTTGAGTACCAGAAGACAAGGATCTCTTGGCACGTTCACAAGCAGTTCTCAATCTTCTCAAGGCTCTGGCGTCACCGGAGATGTCAGCACCAGTCTTCTTTTGGAATTCCTTCTTGAAGTGTTCCAACAAGTTGGTGTCGAAATCTTGACCACCCAAGTGGGTGTCACCAGCAGTGGCCTTAACGGTGAAAACACCACCAGTGATGTTCAACAAAGAGACATCGAAAGTACCACCACCCAAGTCAAAGATCAAGACGTGTCTTTCCTTTTCAGACTTACCGGCACCCAAACCGTAAGCAATAGCAGCAGCGGTTGGTTCGTTAATGATACGCAAAACGTTCAAACCAGCAATGGCACCAGCGTCCTTGGTGGCTTGTCTTTGAGCGTCGTTGAAGTAAGCTGGGACGGTAACAACAGCCTTTTCAACCTTCTTACCGATCTTAGCTTCGGCAATTTCCTTCATCTTGGTCAAGACCATAGAGGAGATTTCTTGAGGAGAGAAGGACTTAGTTTCTTCCAAGTATTCGACTTCAATTTGTGGGTTACCACCTTGGTCGATAACCTTGAATGGCCAGGACTTGATATCCTTTTGGACGGATTCGTCATCGAAAGCACGACCAATCAAACGCTTAGCGTCGAAAACGGTGTTCTTTGGGTTCAAGGCAGCTTGGTTCTTAGCAGCGTCACCAATCAATCTTTCTTCGTTAGTGAAAGCGACGAAGGATGGAGTAACTCTGTTACCTTGTTCGTTGGCAATGATTTCAACAGCAGAATCATAAGTAGCAACACACGAGTAGGTGGTACCTAAATCGATACCGATAGCACCTGGGAAAACACCGTCAGCCATTTTTACTTTATCTTTTCAAAAAAGAAGTGATGAGCAGAAAGAAGGAAGATGAAAGGATTTATATGAAATGAAAAATTTTTCACTATTAGCATCTGTCTGCGCAGGAAATTTTTTTTTTTCCAATTTTCCACCCCCGAAAAAAAAATTTCGGTTCCACAATTTACTCACACGGGACGGGAGTTACCCCTCCATCTCCTCACTTACCCGTCCCAGATCCACCGAGATTTGCTGCAAAATAACGAAACGACAAAATGGATTAGTGTTGGTGACCGAGGGTTGGATTAAAGTAGGAAATGTGATTCTAGATCATATATGTAGCCAATTGGACGTTTTCCGTTGGACCGTGAAGGACAACGTGTTGTACGGATTCCTTGCGTCGGCGTCCACGTTCCAGCAGAATCACTTTGATGGTGCGTTGGGCTTGTTTGCGGTGGGAAGCGAGTCTGGATTCCGCCATGGCCAATCAAGTAGCTGATTTCGTACAGACGGAAGGTAAGTGTAATGCTTTTTGTGTGAATTGGTGGCAGTTTTTGCAGTAGGATGAGTTCGAGTTGCTGGCGAGAATAAAGTGGCAACGGCTGGAGGAGGCGGCGATCGCAACAGCGTTTAACGTAATTCAATATTGGCATAGATAAGATCTCGGAAGAAAGTGTATTTGAGTTGACCACGTTAAGGTTCCACGATAGTGCCATGAAATTACGTTTAAACACCACGTAAACGGCGTCACTTGTCACATGTTTTTCCGCCACAAGAGTGTGGTTTTGGCGCAAATTCGTCACAATTTCAATTGCCGTACAAGTATCAATACATCCACCACCTCCATTCGTTGTGGCTGTGGCCAGCACAGCATCAACAACTCTAAACACAAGCATATCTGAAAGATAAAACTCCGACATTTCTTTCTAAAAAGATGGGGTTTTTTTAAAGTTTTTTTTTTAATTACACAATTTTTTTTCTTCAAATTATTTATCTTTTTTTGCAGCCATTTTGAGCAAGTATCGGGCCGACTCGTAGAGAAACACGTACTGGTACACGGTTTGGACCATCATGACACGGTCGGAGCGGAGCAGGAGCACCGTATCCAAGATAGGATCGGATTCCGGTGAGTATTCGGATCGAACAAGCCAACGTTTCTTTGCAGTGTGCTCGTGTAGCGTCGTGAGGTCGTGAAAAAGATGGTCGATTGCAATAAAAGTGCCAGTCCTGCCGACTCCGGCCGAGCAGTGGACAATGGGCGTTGGAGGCAGCTCTAACGACAGCTGAAGTTCACGGACATGTCGTGAGAGTGCAACCAACGGCTCGACCGAGGGTGGCACTTTGGCGTCGGCCCACTTGAAGTAGTGAAAATGGAACACTTTCTTGGTGGAGGTGGGTCCCACAAGATCGAGTGTGGTCAATGCAAAGTCGCCATCGGCAACGTGTTGGGTGCTGACGAAGTCAAGGCGTAAGGAAAGGGCGATTTCGTCTTGTTCGAGGGGTTCGGGGAGGTCGAGGTGGGGATTTGTGGCGTCTGGCCAGTACTGGAAGCATTTGGTGACGCCGGACTCAACCAACGGCGTCACCATGACCACCACGACGGTGTTGGAGTGTTGTTTTTCTGCTTCGTGGTATGCCATGCTCCAAAAATGGTGGGCGGTGGAGGGCAACGGGCCCTGGCATGCGATGTAGCGGCGCAGGTCCAAGGTGATGTATGATGCGTTGATGTAATCGGACATGGTGGAATGTGGCTGGAGTGGCAAGCACACGCGGTTCTTGTCCCATGGAAACACGTTGGAGTAGCGGTTACGGCGGGCGTTGTCGCGGCGGGCGGCGGCAGCAAAGGACCACGGCGAGCCCACGTCGTTAAAGCCGGCTGCAATGCGTTTAGTTTCGATGCCGTTGATCTGAGCAAAGTTCTCTCTTAGTTGCACGTTCAGCGCCTTTAGGAACATCAAAAGATTGAAGAAAGAAGAGAAAAGTAAACGAGAAATAGAGAGAAACAAAAAGGAAAACAGCAAAAAAAAATAACCATAATAGAAAAAGGAAAAGGAATCCACAACAATAAAAACAAAGAAATAAAAGGGAATGATCAAAACTTTGTTCCTGATCCTGATCCTCCAATTAAAAAAAAATACACCAAAGAAAACCCTGAGAAAACTACATTAATAAAAGATTAATAATCGCCAAGTGTCAAAACACCACCCACAAATCGGTTAAATTCATTTTCTTATGTCGCAAGTCACATTTATTTGATCATTTTGTGCGCGCGGGAAAAATCTCAGGGGGGCAACCATGAGCATTCCGAATCCCACGTCCGTCAAACTCGTGTTGCTCGGCGAGGCTGCCGTCGGCAAGTCATCGCTTGTGTTACGTTTTGTCAGCAACGATTTCCAGGAAAACAAAGAACCGACCATTGGCGCCGCTTTCCTCACCCAGAAATGCACCATCGGTGACCGTCAGATCAAGTACGAAATCTGGGACACCGCAGGACAAGAACGCTTTGCCTCGTTGGCTCCAATGTACTACCGTAACGCCCAGGCCGCATTGGTGGTCTACGATATCACCAAACCCTCCCTGTTTATCAAGGCCCGCCACTGGGTCAAGGAACTCCACGAACAGGCGTCCCAAGACATCACCATCGCGTTGGTGGGCAACAAGTACGACTTAGTGGAGCTGGATGATGCTGAAGATCCCGAAAACGCCCTCCGTAAAGTCAGTGCTGACGAGGGTCGCGCATTGGCCAACGAAGAAGGCTTGCTTTTCTTTGAAACCAGTGCCAAAACCAGCCACAATGTCAACGATGTGTTTATTGGCATTGGCTCCCGCATCAAGGAATCGGCGCCGGCCGCTGCCGCTGCCCCGGCTACGTCCCTGGGCCGCATCGACTTGACTGCCGCCGAACCCCGCGACGCCAATTCTTGTGCATGCTAATTGGGTTGGGTTTTTCCGTATATATATAATAAACGCACCTCGCTCGCTAACCATCACCTCTTCTTTTTTTTTTTTTATTATGAAGTACACCCTCACTAATCGCACCCCTCTTCCCCCAGAAAAACCAGTCAAAAAAAAAATCATCTGAATTTATACAAAAATTATCTAATCGATGCTGTTGAAAGTCGCTTACATCCCCGAACACTTCTCGGCCCCAATCCATCTTGCAATCAGAGAAAAACTCTTTGATATCGAGCTCGAATTGGTCCCGGTAATCGAAGGCACTGCCCGCTTAATCAGTTTGCTCAACAACCGAGAAGTCGACATCGCCATCGGTTTAACCGAGGCGTTTATCGCCGATATCGGCAAGGGTAACATCTCCAGCTACCGCGTGGTCGATACCTACGTCGAATCGCCATTGTGCTGGGCAATCAGCACCGGTTCCGGCCGTAGCCAATTGCTGCTGGCCGCCGATTTACATGGAAAACGGATCGGCGTGAGCCGCATCGGCCTGGGCTCGTACGTGATGAGCTTCGTGTTGGCACACCAGCTTGGGTTTGCGCAGCCGTTTTACAGCGAATTTCCGGTGTTGCAGAACTTCAAGAACTTGCGTGACTCAGTCAACGAAGTAGACGGCGTGGCAGCGAGCGATGCGTTCATGTGGGAACATTTCACCCTGAAAAAGTATTACGACAACGGCGAAATCAAACGCATTGGCGAAATCTATACGCCATGGCCGTCGTGGGTCGTCACTGCCACCACCAACACCAAGCAGGAGCTCGTGGAACAGTTTCTTGTCGGCTTGGGACGCGGAATCACGTACTTTAACGATCATCACGAGGCTGCGCTCGACTGGATCGCAGAAAACTTGGACTACACCGTCTCTGACGCGCGCGAATGGATCAAGACCGTCGAGTTTGTTGCTGTGAGCGGTACTGGGCTCGACTGGGACCGTGTGGTGGCCAAAACGAGCGAGATTCTCAAGTTAGCAGGGGTTTTGACCGAAGACGAAAACACAATTGCTGCCCGGTTGCAAGCTGCCGTCGTCCCATTAGTTCTTGGTACATAGCCAATACTCACACTTGTACACAAACGATCCGAGCGCGCGCACATCGCCGCTGTAAGTGGTGCTGATATCGTGCTTTTGCTCGACAAACCTAAATCCCATCTGCTCAATGAGTGCCGTGAGGTCGTCGAGCGCAAGTTCGAGCCCGCGTGGCGTCGTATGCACCGGCGTGGCAACCCCATCAACAAGTTTGGTGCCCATGGCCGTCAGCGAATCGTCCTCAAAGTGCCAGAGCAACGGACCGAAATTGAGCCAGCGTCCGCCGGGCTTTAGTGCGTGGTGCACGGTGCGGATGTAGTCGATGACGTTCAGTGCCGTATCGAGAAAGAACGCAGTGGCCACCACATCGAAACTGGCAGCATTGGAGCCACGGAACTCGCTGGCAACGGGATCTTCCGTGTACGTGGAAGACACCGCAAGCGTCGACGGACCGTACAAGTCGGTGAAAGAACCGGCAGTCATCGACATCAAGTCGTCGTACAGGATCTCGGGGTCCAGAAACGCAAGGATGTCGCGTGGATTGAGGTCGGGAAGCGTTACTGGCCGTGTCTGGTACCTGCGTTTTGACATGTGCGATGACTTGTGAAGGTAGGGAAACACGTTAAACTCGTGGGCGAAGCGGCAATGGTTGAGCACAAAGCTTGATGCCAACAACATGTGGTAACTGAACTCGTTGCCCTGGCACCAGAACCCGTGACGGACCAACTCCATCACCAAACGGCCGGCGCCGCAGCCGGGCACAAGCACGCGCACTTGGGGTCGGCCCGTCTTATCGGGAAACAATGTCGCAAGCTTATCGACAATTGTTCCAAACGCCGACCGGCGCTCCTGCTCACCCTCCAGACTCCACTCTCTCGCCAATTGTAAGAGCGTAGACCGTACTTTATCAAACTCTCCGGCTCCAGCGGGCGCCCATTGGCCAGGATCCGGTGGCATGCCCCAATCGGCAGCTACAGCGAGCGCAAGCCGCTGCGTAAACTCGCGGTTGAGCGCAATGCACTGCCGCAAATCGTTGGTATGTTGCTCGTACCACGGAAGAAGCTGTTGGTCGACATCACTGAGCGAATTGTACTTGATTGTCCGTGGCTTGACTGCATCGGCAGTCTCCCACGAATGGTAGTTGTAGAACGCCAGAAGCGTCGATGTAAGCGCACGGTACTCGTCAAGATCAGACATACGTAGGATAATTCATGATTTATAAACTATTTTCGGTGCGGAACTGTTCCCAGGCGCGGTTGAGCAAAATGAAGACGCCGTTGCATACGGCTGCAGACTCCGCATCGCCACGGAGCTGCGCCACAAGCTTGTCAGGATGAATGGCACTGATGACCTTCATATACTGGAGCTTGACTTGTTTTGGAAGCATCAACTCGTTGAGTGTCAAATGCCGCAACGCTGGCCGCATCGCCACAGCACCAGGAATAACTTGATCCAATTCTATCAAAAGTTGCCGGAGATCGGGCCGCGTGCTTGTCCATGCTTCAAGACGCTGGTTGATCTTGTCTTGAACCAACGGATCGACCACAGCATCAGATTCCACCGCTTTTGGCTTGGAATCAACCATTTTTTTCGTGACTTGAGAAACCGTCTTTTTAACAGTAGATTTCAGTTTCAGTTCCGGTTTGGGCTGATGGTTGTGGGGGTTGACAATCTTATCGACCCGCCGCTTGCCGTCCAATACCTTTTTCTCCAATACCCCCAACTCCTTCACCAAAACTATATAACTGGCCAAACTCTCCTCGTACCGCTCCATCAACTCCAACGCTTCGGCCTGGATCTTGACCAACTTCGTGTACCAGTACTTGACGCTCTTGTCACCGATAACCACGCTCTGTTCAAGCTCCGTTCTATCAATAAGCCCAAGCCCTTCGTCAACGCTCGCCAAACTCTTTTTCAACTCTCCAAGTTGTTTGTAAACCACACCTAAATTCGATTGGATCACCACCCGCTTCTCGTGCTTGGGTGGAAGCCGCGCAAGACACACGAGATACGACTCAAGTGCCCGAGGATAATCTCCAGACTTGAACGCTTCCTGAGCGGCTGCTTTGGAAGTGGTGTAGTCAGTCTCATCAAACTGGTTTAATGGATCCTTGATACGCAATGATGAACCACTGGTTTGAAACATGCCCAAAAAATCTTCTTCAGGTTTAATAGCTTTAATAGGTTTAACAGGTTTCGTAACGGGCTCAACTGGTCTCGAATCAGGTTCCGTATCAAACAAATCAGGAACCGGCAGTTGTTTTTGCTTCGGTTGCTGAGACTCCTTAGTCTGCTGTTCTCTTCTTTGTTGTTCTATTCTTTGTTGTTCTCTTCTTTGTTGTTCTATTCTGTACTGATGGTCCCTATCTTGTTGCTTCTCTTCTTCCTTTCCTCTCACTTTATTCAATGCCGTCTCCTTCAATTTATCGTACCGCTGTTTCGCCCGTTCACGGTCCTTCTCTTTCTGCAGCTGCATGAACCGGGAAATTTCATCGTGATCAAAGTTTTCCGAATCAGATCCGTAATCCAACTCACCACCTTCGTGGTTCAAACCGCCTCGCTTTTCCAACGCTTCGGACTTGTACTTTTCCTGCGTCTTCATCCATTCCGGCACCGAACTGTTGCCGCTACTATTGCCAGCACCGTTTTGGAACAGCTCCAAGTTCTTCATCACCGTCTGCTTCGACTTATTGAACAACCTATTGGCGTTGCTAAAGAACGATTGACCAAGCTGGTTAAAGTCAATTCCGTCCAGTGGTTTTCCCATTTGTCTTGCGGCTGCTGGTCTTTTCAAGGGCTCCTGGTTCTTTTTCATGATATAATTGACACATGCCTGGAGATCTGCGCCATTGCGGGCGATGGCGTCATTGGAATCGTCGACAGTAAAACCAATATCGACCAACTCAGCCAAAACAGCGTCTTTTTGCGTGGTTTTTGTCTGTTTTGGCGATGGTTTGGCCGCATGAAGCTTTTGAATCGATGCTGGAACGGATCCTGGAGGCGCTGGAACCGGAACCGGGGTGGTTGCGGGTGTGAACACGTCAGTAAACTCATCATCCAACAACGAAAGGCCACCGAGATCGACACTCAGCTGCGAGACCGGCGTAGGAACCTTACTGACGGGTGTCTGTGGTCTGCTGGGCTGTAACGGCTTGGTGTTGAAGATATCGAACGGATCAGTCGCTGGTAGTGGGGTGGGATGCGGCACGGGTTTTTTGGGCGCCATGACGTTATTTGAGCCTGCAGAAGCCTCTGGTTGCCGCTGTGACAACGGCAAACTGGCCGTTTTGGGCAACAGGTTCGAAGCTGACTGGAAAAGGTCCGCAAATGCGTCTTTTTTGGGCGGCATTCCTTAGCGGGTGATTTGTGTGTGAATTGTTTGATTTTCGTGGGGCTTTCGCACCTAAATTTAAGCTGAAACAAGCAGGCAAAATATAACAAGAAAACAAAAAAAAACCTGAAAGAGAAAAAGATAAAACACAGTGGACTTTTTATTTTGAATTGAAAGGAGCTTTCTTCTTCTTCTTCTTCTTCTTCTTCTTCTTCTTCTTCTTCTTCTTCTTCTTCTTCTTCTTCTTCTTTTTATTTCTATTTTTTTTGACGTGTTTCTAATTTTTTTTTTAGGATTTTGCAACAGTCGTGTACCTACCACCTCTCGAGATATCTAAAAAAAGCTCATCTTGAAAAATTTCCCATTACCCACCATCCATAATGCATTTAATGTACACTTTGGGCCCAGACGGCAAGAGAATCTACACTTTGAAGAAGCTTACTGAAGAAGGCGAAATCACAAAGTCCGCTCACCCTGCTAGATTTTCGCCAGACGACAAGTACTCCAGACAAAGAGTGACGTTGAAGAAGAGATTTGGCTTGTTACCAACCCAACAATAAAATCTGATAAGGATAAATTATAATATACATGTGTAATATACAACTGACAAATATACTGAATCAACAAAGCAATTGCATTGTTGTCTCATTGTAGCTTGCTGTTCAAAAGTGTTGTAGCTTCGCCAAACAACGGCTTCTTAACCGTTACAACGGTTCCTGTTTCTGTCCCGTTGCTTCCAAGTTAAATTCAGCATTTCTGAGATAACTTTCCCACATCTGAGATAATACTTCGGAATCCAAGTTGTTGCGGATGACTTCCTGTAAACACTTGTTTACCGTGACCACCGACTCGTTCAAGTTTTCCTGCGGTTAGTAACAATAAAACAAAAGCAAAAATTCATCAAAATTAACCATCCATTAACCAGAAACTTACCATGTTGTTGATGATCCGTGAAAGCAACGCGTTCTGTGCCTGTTCGTGGGGGTTTTCCATTTGCGTGTTGTTTTGATACAAATTCGATTACAAGTTTCGCGATCGCAAAGGGAAAAGAAAAAAAACCAACCAACCAACAATTTAAATCAAAAGATTTAATCAAGTTTTAAGCATTGTTTTATTGCGGCATGGACTTTGTTCAGAGATTGTTATTGACGGTGGTGCTTGGTCTTATGGCTGTGCTTGGCCTCTTTGCCTTACAAACCGGCAAACTCATCCCAGTTAGAAGCAAATCCAGCTCGCCTTATTATAAGCCGTCGTTTTTGATCTTGGGAGCCAACAATGCCGGCAAAACCAGCTTATACTACAGACTCGTGACTGGAAAACCCAGCATTACGCCCACCGTGTCGTCTATTGAACCTAGCATTACAGAAATCAAGATTCCGTTCTCACAGCAGTCGATCAGCAAGAAGTACCAATTGGTCGATTACCCGGGCCATTTGAAGTACTTTCAGTTGCTCAATAAGTTGATCCTTGAAGATATTACGTTGCAGAAAGTTAGAGGTATTGTTTATGTGCTTGATTCATCGTCGCAGTTCCTTGGTAACAGTAAAAACATTGAGATGGTGTCGAAGTTCTTGTTCAACATGTTCTCCATCACTGAACGCTTGAGTAACGGCGTAGATTTCTTGTTTGCCGTCAACAAGAGAGAATTGTTCGACTCGACTCCCGTACATAAAATCCGCAAGGTCTTGGAGGAGGAAATCGACAAACTTATCCAGAACGAGTTGAACAACGTTGAAAAGAAGTCGGGAATCGACAAGGATGCCGAGGAGGCAGACAGCGAGTTCAGCGTGGCCCATGAAACCTTGAGAGAGTTCTGGTTGTCGGTGATTGGCAGCAAAAACAACAAATTTACCTTCGACAAGCTCGAGGGAAACATGGACTTTGTTCCTGGATCGGTGTTGAAGAACCAAGTCGAACCATGGGAAAACTGGTTCGACGAGAAAGTAGTCAATTAGCCAATCTTATTTGTGGGGACCGATGGAAAGAATGTAGGATCCTGCTGAATCTTTTGTGCTTGTGCCTTTTGCTGGCGGGCTCTTGCGAGCTGTTGCACACGCGATTTGTAGATATTGTTGTCCAATTGGTAAGCTTTGAACCGGAAATTGTTGAGAAGTGACGTTGCGTCTGCAAGATCTCCACGAACGGTGGCAACTTCGGCCTGGATCGACTCGTACTTGGACGGTTTGGCGGTTTCGGAGTCTTTTGGTGTCGATTTCGTTCCTGGAACGTAAGATGATAATTTTGTCCACATGTACGGTTTATTTGCCTCGAGATCTGCCTCCAACTTGCGTAATTTGGCTTCAAGTTCGGTTTTTAGTGTCACTAGTGATTCATATTCTGGTGGTTTGACGGGTGTAGCGAACTGGTCGTCGTTGAGGTGTACGGGACACACGTAGAAGAAATCGGCCTTGTTGGCGGCTAGTAACACGGTACTGGATGGCTTAAAGCAGATCGTGCACGATTTGGCGTTGTTTGCCGCCACTTGTTTCACTGAATAGTCGTTGGGAAACATGGTGATGATGTCTCCTGTGTAGAGAAAAATGTATCATAAGAGGAAAGTTGGTGATGGATGAGACGTGAATGAAACAAAAAGAGGTGAGACCAACTAAGTTAATTTAACTAAAAAGGGAATAATAACTAACAATTAAACGAATTTTTCCTACAGTAGTAAAAATAGAACAAGACAAATGCATTCTATGGAGAATGTGAGGTCTTGAAGACGATATGATTAGAAAACGCGTAGGGGTAAAAAAGTGGCTGTTGGTTGCTCGCGTAGTAAACGAAACGAACGTATTATGCCGAACATCCGTTTCATGTTTACATTGTGGTCCAATTAGAACAAATAATTAGCTGTGAGCAACATTACATAAAAAGTAAAAATAATAATAAAAGAAAAAAAGTAAAAAAAAACAATAAAAAAGAAAAAATTCAGAGAAAATTTGACACTCAGCGTGTGTGGCCGTAACACGAGCGAAAAATTTTCGACATCGAGAGCCAATCCCAAATTACAATTTCTTCTTTTTTGTTTTGCAGAGTATATCGTACCATCAGGCCCAGATATTCTGTCCGTTCACTTCATCGTCGTTTTAGCCTCTATATTACCACTATAAATAGTCGCTTGACAAAATAAATACAGACGGTACTGCAACTCTTTCTTCAACTCCAACCCCCCAAAATTACAAACGCCACCAATTAACTTATAGCCCTAATCCCGGTACGCCACCATCCCCGCTTACCCGCCTGTGCTATATTATTGCTTGCCCCCTTCGCCCTACCGTCTTCCGAAAAAAAATAACATACTCTTTTTGATCGTGACACGTCCCACATACAACACATCCCTCAATTTTGTATCCGTAATCATCCATTCATACATATACTACAATTTTTATCTAAACTTCCTTAGGTAAATAAGACTATCCTCCTTTTTTTTCTATAACTTACAAACCCTCCACCCTTTTTGGTACTACAATATCATGTCCACCGAACATCAGGAGGCAGACATCGACTCGATTGTCGACAGACTCTTGGAAGTCAGAGGCTCCAGACCAGGAAAACAAGTCACCTTGTTGGAACACGAAATCCGTTACCTCTGTACCAAGGCCAGAGAAATCTTTATTCAGCAACCGATTCTTTTGGAATTGGAAGCCCCAATTAAGATCTGTGGTGACATCCACGGCCAATACTACGACTTGTTACGACTCTTTGAATACGGTGGTTTCCCACCAGAAGCAAACTACTTGTTCTTGGGTGACTACGTTGACAGAGGTAAACAGTCCCTTGAAACCATCTGCTTGTTGTTGGCCTACAAGATTAAATATCCAGAAAACTTTTTCATCTTGAGGGGTAACCACGAGTGTGCATCTATCAACAGAATCTACGGCTTCTACGATGAATGTAAGAGAAGATACAACATCAAATTATGGAAGACCTTCACAGACTGCTTCAACTGTTTGCCAATCGCTGCGATCATTGACGAAAAGATTTTCACCATGCACGGGGGTTTGTCACCTGACTTGAACTCAATGGAACAGATTAGAAGAGTCATGAGACCAACCGATATTCCCGACGTCGGTCTCTTGTGCGACTTGTTATGGTCCGACCCCGATAAGGACATTACCGGGTGGTCCGAGAACGACAGAGGTGTCTCCTTCACATTCGGTCCTGACGTTGTGTCAAGATTCTTACAAAAGCATGATATGGACTTGATTTGCAGAGCGCATCAAGTCGTTGAAGACGGTTACGAGTTCTTCTCCAAGAGACAATTAGTGACCCTTTTCTCTGCTCCAAACTACTGTGGTGAATTCGACAATGCCGGTGCCATGATGAGTGTGGACGAGAGCTTGTTGTGTTCGTTCCAGATCTTGAAGCCAGCTGATAAGAAGCCAAGATTCCCTCCTGCTAATGCTGCCAGTAATAGACCTAGCGCAACCCCAAGAAAAGCTAAGAAAACTGGTAAGTGATTCCACTTTTTAAATGATATTACGTTGCTCCTTATTGTTATGATACTTGAATAACGATAACTGATCAGCTCATCCAAATTGTCATCTATCCAACCTTTACTTTTATTACCACAATCTATCTTTTTTTTAAAAAAATTACGCCCTGTGCTTGTTGCTTGAATTTACAATGGAGTTTTTATCTAACTTGATTTTTCATAATTAATTATTATTTGTCATTCAAGCATTGGCTACAGAGTTGACTATTCAAACCAACAAAAAAAAACCCTTCATTCACCTCCCCCATCCATACTCCATCTCCACACATACTCATCATCTCATCCCCAACTGCCCTGTCTTACATACATCCACAACGAAATAAAAAATTCTGAGATTCCTATCCTTTGTTCTTTTGCCTCCGTCTCAGTGAACTACATTAAAGCAGATCCTGTACATATACCTATGTCCATCTCTTCATGGTTGTTTTTTATTCATCATTTTCCTTGTAAAAATTACACATTTATAGAGCAAGGAGAGAAAAAAACAGAAAAATAGATTTATATTTTATTTATAGCAGAGATCTCTCCGAGCAATTATTTTGTACTGTTCAAAAAGGAAAGTGGGACTTTGGCAAAGAATCTGGTTTTGGTTTCTTATTCCATTGGCCGAATAAGAAGAAGTGAATATGAATCTCATCATTTTGTATACTCGTACAAGCCTTCATTTCTTGTTTCTATTATTATTTTTTAGTATCTTTAGTTTACGAAATTTTATAGTCTACTATAATTATTAAAAAGCGAAGTGATTGCTCGGAATGCTATGATGATTGGCGGTGATGCTGATGGATATGCTGCTGAAGTTGCTGGTGGTGCTGGTAAAAAGAGATGGTTGGTATCATAAAGTAAAATGGTTTGTGATAAAATGGTTGCGAAAAATCAGTGTTCATTTTTTAAGTATCATTTTCTTTGTCTTAGTTTGTTTTGTTAAATAAGAAAAGTAAAAAAAAAGTATCCAATCGAAGCGTCTGGTATTAGCTGTTCTTGCAGAATGCTCGATGACCTGTTGATCTCGATTAATTGTTATCTATGTTTGTCATTTTTTTATAGGTTAGCCATAGGTTAACTGTCAATTGAGTTATATTTGAATATATGATTTTGCGGAAAGAATTGTACTTTACAGATAAAAAAGGATAACAATCAATATTTATATCAAAAGAGAGAGAGAGAGAGAGAGAGAGAGTATGTGTGTGTGATGAATTGAGGTTTAATGTGGTTGAAGACTGGCAAAAATAGTGGTGGATGTAGGTTTGGTACTAAAAGGGTTGAAAAGGTTCTTTCCCATTAAAAACCATCACATGAACCGTCACAAACACGTGATTAGACAATTTGTCACGCGATAAGCCCTAGTTTATTTCTTTTGCATTATACAGGATCCTTTTTGTGTAACATCTCAAATTTTCCCTTACGCAGTGGTACTGAAAAATTTGTACAAAAGTTTCATAGTTTCATATCGATCAATTCTACATAGTCAACATGGTATGTAAATAACATCCAAAAAGCATAGTCAGACAAGCATACAAACGAGGAGAGGAATAGAATGAACGAGAGTTCCAATGTTTAATGGGCAAAGTGCCGCTGAAAATTCATATCCAGCTGAAAAATCTCCCACCAAAGGATATCCCATTTACGCCTTCCCTCCCCATACCGCTTCCAAACTCAAGATGCTTCTTTCAATGAGAAAGACTGACGAAATCTTTCTTCAGAATAAATTACTAACGATATTCAGGTTTTAGTTCAAGACTTATTGCACCCATCTGCTGCTACTGAAGCTCAACAACACAAATTGAAGAACTTGGTTCAAGCTCCAAGATCTTACTTCATGGATGTCAAATGTCAAGGTTGTTTGAACATCACCACTGTGTTCTCTCACGCTCAAACCGCTGTCACCTGTGACTCTTGTTCCACCGTCTTGTGTACCCCAACCGGTGGTAAGGCTAAGTTGACCGAAGGTTGTTCTTTCAGAAAAAAGTAAATTGACTCAACTACCAAAAGCCATCATCCACTTTACAACTGTATATCATAGAGAACCCAATAGTTTCAATACTATAAGTCATTTATAGTCTCAGTTACAAAAAAAAACAACACTACACAGAAAACATTAGTTTTTAATAAAAAGCAGTAATATATTAAAAGGCAATCGTAGAAACGTAGAACTCGAAAGCTTGAACTAAGTGTATTATTCCAACTATATGATTTGATTTATAACTTTGGCTTGGCGTAATATCTGACGACCTCATCAATGGCCTTGGCTACCTTGACAACATTACCGTCATTCAAACCAGCAACCGAGGCTCTACCAGAACTCACAAGGTAAACCCCGTGGTTCTTTTCCAATCTACTCACCATGTCTGGGGTCAAACCGGTGAAAGAAAACATACCGGTTTGGGAAACGATGTGGTCCCAGTTACCTGGAGTGTGCAATTCGTTGGTCAACAAGTCTCTCAAGCGGTGTCTCATCTTGTTGATTCTCAGGGACATAGTTATCAAGTCTTCTTGCCATGCAGTCTTCAATGAGGGGTCTGACAAGAGCGCAGCAACGATCTTGGAACCGTAGGCTGGAGGATTGGAGATTTCTGATCTGATGATCTTGTTCAATTGCGACTTCAAAGCATTGTTGAGCTGTTGGTTGTATTCGTTAGGAATAACATGGACAGCACCGACTCTTTCACCATACATACCACAGTTCTTGGCAAATGATTGACAAATCACGATTGGAGCGGAGATGAGAGAGTTGTTGATGGCGTGTCTGATAGCGTAGGCATCGCTATGCAAGTTACCTGAGGCGAAACCCTGGTAAGCTGAATCGAAAAGCACCAAATGGTCACGTTGATTCAATGCCTTAAATATCTCAGTCCATTGTTCTTTGGTTGGATCCAAACCGGTTGGGTTGTGGGCACAAGCATGTAACAAAAAGATGGAGCCCTTTGGAGCAGAGTGGATGGCGGCCAAAAAGCCTTGCAAGTCAAGGGATTTTGTGTCGTTGTTCCAGTATGGGTAAGATTCAACCTTGAAGTCCAAGGTGGTGAAGATCTGGTTGTGATTGGCCCAGGTAGGCTTTGACAAGTAGATGGTCTTGTTACCAGAGTAGAAACGTTGCAACAACAAACCAGCAATGTGTAAAGCACCGGTTCCTGACAAACTCTGTTGTGATACCACTCTGTTTTCTTTGATAGCCTTGGAGTCTTCGCCCAAAATGACTTTGGCGGCATCCTTCAAGAAAGGTTCGTATCCAGTGATGGAGAGGTATTCGTGGTTGTAGTCAGGAGACAGAATCAACTTTTGTTCAGCAAGTCTTACCGAAGGCAAGATCCATGGCTTACCATTGTTATCTCTGTAAGCACCAATGCCCAAATCGACTTTATCGGAGCGGGAGTCGGCGTTATAACGTGCCTTTAACCCGAACAAAGGGTCTGGTGGAAGTTCCTTAATGCCTGGGAAATATGAAGCCATAGGGGGGACAGTATACACTAAGAAATGTGAGTTGTGGGTGCTGTAAGGGGGTGAAGCCGGTAGTTTTTCTGAATAAAAATTTAGTCAACTATAATTCCTCCGAAACACTCGCTCGGAATGAGACGTTTTTATATATGGGTGTAAGAAAGTTTGCAGTTATTACCACGGTAAAGAGGAAGAGGGGAAAATGTCATGTGATGTGAGCCGCTGGCAGCGCGTGCGCCATATAAACTTGTGCGAAAGTTTGGCTCGGTAGCACGGACTTTTTTTTTTACCAAAGAAAATGCCTAGCGGCGGATGCGCTGGAAATGCGGAACAAACCGGGGAAAACATCTCCCCCCCTCGCGGTCTGGCCACAGATACTCTCCTTTTTTGAGGTGGTTCTGGGGAAATGCATTATTGCAATGAAGGGGGATTAAACTCAACTTCTCGGCGTTTTGACGCTTAAAATATATTACAAAGGAAAGAAAAACACTGCAAATTCCCAGCTCCAAAACACCGACTCTTGCAACATCTTTCAGATGAAAAAAAAGAAAGAAATACGTGGCAGCTATAGTGTGCAACATTCCTCGAAACTCCATGAATCTGCCGAAGAACATGAATGATAATTTGATCTCGGTCATACGACCCGCGCCCGCTAGGAAAAACTCAAATATTCCGTTCCTTTTCCCCATTTGGCGATATTTGTTGCGAGTTTTTGGAGTCGGCTTTCCTTAAAATTTTATTTTATTCTATTTTATTTTTCTCCAGCCTTCTGGTCATACCCCAATAAACATAATCAATCTACAGTGATGGTGTTACAATTGTACGTTTTTGAATTCGTTTTATTTTCTTTCCCTTTTTTGGTTTCTACCAGGGTTTCTCAACTTTTTTCTTTTTCTATTTTTACATTTTCTGTCATTCTCTTGTTTTGTTTAGCATGTTACATTTTCTTTTTGGGGATTAGATTTATGGATGCAGACCAATTGCTATGCAACGGCTTCGTATATCTCGTAGCTATATGAGTGGTGAGCAGCTTTCCTCTTCAATATGTATTGGACTATCCTTAAACAACCGATTTAACCTCAAAGAATCTCTTTAAGTAGTAGATCTGGAAGATCGAGTTAGATGCAACAACCAAGATCTGGAAAACAGACCACCATTTAACTCTGGAGTTGGTAGATTCGGCAGTGTTTCTGTGGGTTCTTTCTCTGATGACCAAGTAACTCTGTTCGGCCTTGACGTCGTTGGTTAATTGCGACAACTTCTGGACAGCGTACTCTAAAGTATCAGCCTTAGGGTCATTCATGTCGATGTACATAACTCCATGAACATTGAAGGTCACATCGAGATCAACAGCACCGGATCTTTCGTTGGAGAAACAGTAAGTGTACTTACCATTGGATTCCGTCTTGATCGACTCATCACCGTGGTCCAAGCCAGGTCTGGAAAGAACCGTTTGTCCGTGAGGACTTGTAATCAGGAAATCAACGGTGTATTGGTCAGCATTGTGTGGGTTTCTGCTACCAACCTGGAAACTAATTGCCAACTCGTCGTTCCGGTTCAAGGTTTCGTGGAAACACTGCTTGCCGTATGGAGGCAACAAGACATTATGAGCAGCAAATACATGAGCAAACAACGCCATGAAGGCGGCAATAGAAGCAACAAGTCTCATTTCTTTACCTTGAAGTTCGTGAGTTTGGTTTTGAATCAATGTTTTTTCAGCAACCGAGTTTTTTTTGAATCGTGGATGAACACGCGTCCATTTTGCCCACGTACACGACCGACCGGCTGCAAACCCCAAAAATGGTATTCTTTTTTTTTCTATTCTTTGGTTAGTGAAAATTTGTATCTTATTATTATAATTACGTTTTATTTATTTACTTGAACAAAGCAGCAGTGGCTTCTCTAGACTTCTGGATCATCAATTGGTCGGCCAAAACTAAAGCAGTCATGGCCTCAACAATAGGAACGGCTCTTGGAGTGACACTTGGATCGTGTCTACCTCTTGCAGCCAATACACCGTCCTTACCTTCATAGGTTGATGTCTGTTGTTCCTGAGAAATCGTGGCAGCAGACTTGAATGCCACCGAGAAGTAGATGTTTTCCCCGTTGGAAATACCACCTTGAACACCACCGGAGTTGTTGCTCTTGGTTCTCAATCTGCCGGCCTCTTCGTCGTAATAGAATGGATCGTTGTGCTTTGAGCCGGGAATTTGGGTACCGAAGAATCCAGAACCAAACTCAAACCCTTTGGTGGCTGGCAACGATAACATAGCATGAGCCAACTTGGCTTCCAACTTATCGAAACATGGCTCACCCAAACCAACAGGACAGTTTCTCACCACACAAGTAACGACACCACCGATCGAGTCCTTGGCATCACGATACTTTTCAATGACCTTGACCATTTCATCTCTGGTACCGGCATCAGGACATCTGATAGGACCAACAGCATCGACTTCTTCTCTAGTAATGGTGTTCAAAATATGCTGGAAATTAGGATCTAACGGGTTTCTATCCATCGCGACAGGACCAATGGCAGATACAAACGCAACAATCTCAACCTTGTTGGCCTTGTACAAGATCTTTTCGGCAATAGCACCGGCAGCAACTCTTCCAATAGTTTCTCTGGCAGAAGATCTACCACCACCAGAAGATGATTTGGTGCCGTACTTTTGTATGTAAGTCCAGTCAGCGTGCGAAGGTCTTGGATATAAGTCGGTTTCCGAGTAATCCTTGGGTCTGTGGTCTTCGTTCTTCACCAACATTCCGATAGGAGAACCCAAAGTGATTCCGTTTTCGGTCCCAGACTGGATCTCTACCCGGTCCTTTTCGTTTCTCGGCGTCGACAAGGCACTTTGACCCGGTCTTCTTCTGGTTAATTGGGGTTGGATATCGTCTTCAGTTAACTCGAGTCCGGGTGGGCACCCGTCCACAATACACCCAACAGACTTGCAGTGCGATTCACCGTAAGTGGTGACCTTGAATATGGTACCGAAAGAAGACATGATTTTTTGCTAAAAGCTTTCGTTCTGCTTACGACGACTTTTCGGTTGTATGATTCATAATTTTTCAGGATGCGCACCGGTTTCGGGGCACTGTGGGCATATTTTCCGGGACACGACTTTGCATGTGACTACGCACGTGACACAAATAACCCATAAATTTTCCTTTACTTTTTAACTAGAGATAAATAGAGCTTTAACTTTAAAGTTTAGACTGGTTGTCGTACTTTTTCTGGGATTCCAAGGATAATTCGGCCAAGTACAAATAAAGCTGGGCGAAACCACTGGCATCTCCCGAAGAAGCACTTCCCTTCTTAACTCTCATGGCAATACCCTGAGAAATGACACTTAACCGTAACAAACCAAAGACGTAGCCGACCAACCAAAGATCTGTGGCGTTGTTGGTAGGATCACGTGGATCCCATGATTTGGTGCCGTATTTTGTTTGGTACGAAGCCAACTTTTCGTAAATGGTACTGATGGAATCAGGGTTTTCCTGACCAACTGCGGTGTCTTGAGGATGGTACAAGAGCCGGTTGAGCTGGTTGGGGGTCTGGAAAGGTTGAAGGAAGTTCGATAAGTCAAAGAGAGGATGTCCAATGGTGCATAATTCCCAGTCCAACAATGCATTGACCTTATGGGTTTTGGGGTCAAAGAGAATGTTATCGATCTTGAAGTCACCATGGATCAATGATAACTTAGCTGGGTCACGAGGAGCATTCTTTAAGATCCATTCAATGGTTTTGCGGAATCCCGGGATTGGAGCGACTGTTTGACTCTGGACCTTTTCAACATTGGCCAATGTCTTGACTTGTCTTTCGAAGTATGAGCTCTTGGACAACTTATCTAAGTTATGGAACTGAGGGAAATGTTCTTTAGGTAACCTTTCAATCAACTTGTGGGCATCCAACAAGTGGACGGCTGCAATTGTTTCCATGATCGAGTCCCAGCACACCTCGCGTTCGGCAGGCAGCAACTCTTCCATTGCTGGGTTTTTGATCTGGAGACCCTGGACATATTGCATTACGTAGAACACTGTGCCGATGATTGACTCATCTTCACAGAGTACAAATACCTCGGGAACCGGCACTTTGCGAGAAGTGTGTTGGTTCAAAGAATTGATGGCATTCAACAAGTGAAATTCACGTTCGACGGCGTGAGCCGTCCGTGAAGCCAACTTGTTGTTGGGAGAAGGCTTTCTTCTCAACACATACTGCTTGCTGCCATCAGTAAGAAGGTACGTGGGGTTCGACTGGCCAAACTTGAACTGCTTGATGGTAAACCGCGCCTGTGAAAAGTCAGGAACGTGCACCCCAAGCGTAGTCTGCGGCGTTTTGGAGCACACGGAAGCAAGATACGTGGTCAAACGGTCAACGTCAATTGGATGTCTGACCTCAGTGATTTCAGGAGCGGACATGATTACAAACTAGAGTTACACGGAATCGGCAACAAATCCCCTTCTCACTGCATCTGCCTCCATTATATACATTTGTTGAGTGTGGGGAAAGTGCGCACCCGAGGGATTCCATGTGAGAACGTAATCAAAAAAAAAAATGCTACTGAGTTCCCCCTACATCCACAAATACATTTACCAGGACGGGAAGCAAACAACTCCTTCCCTCCTCCACAACAAAAACCAAAAATACTGACCACATGCAATGAGGTTCATTACTTTATATTTAACGAATAGTAATTGTAGATGCCACGCTGACTGAACTCCACCGGCCAACATTCTTCAGTGAACCGGCCCTTCGAATTCGCGCGCGCGTGCCTTAAGTTAAAATAGCCAATCGAACAATTGATTTTCCGCAGCACATACTTGAGAAATACCGGCTTGGTCACTTTGGCAACAATCTTGTCTCCGGTCTCCAAATCATAGTAAACCAAGTTCGACTGCTGCGGTGCCTGAAGCCGGCCATGTGCATTTAATATCTCATTGTACTCGGCATCGGACTCGGGAATCTTATAGATCCACGCACGCCGCCCCTCATTATCGTAAAATTTCCAGATCTGCGGTAATTGCGGCGTGGAAATATAGTCAATATTGAATGATTGTTGTACTGGCGTAACTTTGATATAATCTCCAGCAGTTAACTCGTACAAAAGCTTATAGTCGTATTCAATAGCTTGAAGAGATGGGGTGCTTAAGTATGCCGCTTTCAAGAACAGGGTCAAGTTCCATGTCGTCAAGACCGGCTTGATTCCGGTGATATCAAGAAACTTGATATGGATGTTTTCGTCCAAGTATTGCCGGAGATCTTCCAATGAAATTGTGGCGTGACCCAAACATAAACTCTCGAGCTGGGTAAACTTGTTCTTGATCACTGTCAAAATCTTTTTGTTGATTGGAAGCCCACTGAGATTAAGGTAACGGAGACCGGGGGCATTAAGATGCTTGAGCGTGTACAATAAATAAATGTCCGTCAACGGACTGACGACATTTGAGTCGATTTGGAGGTTCAACCAAGTCAAAGAGTTGTTACAAACAGCAGGGTGTTGCGTAAGAAAGTTGATCAAATCCTTGGTGGTAAGTCTCGAACAACGGGCAAGCGAAAGATGCGTCAATCTGACGCTATGTGGAAGGTATGTCAATAAGATATTGGAGGTGACGGAGGTATGTGTCAAGTCGAGGCGTCGTAAGTTGGGAAGTTTTGGGAGGATCTTGATAAAAATATCCGGAGTCAAACTTGAACAATCATGAAAGGAAAGCTTGAGTAGTTTGGTGACGTCTTCCGTGATTTCAAGGGCTTGGAAAGCCCGAACAAAGTTATCGGAAGAGGCTCCGCAAAAGTCGAGTGCCTGGACCTTTTTGAGGTCGTTAAACAACAAGTGCAACACATTTACGTCCATGTCATCTTGAATATTTTCCGAAGCAAGAAACTCAATGAGGTTAGGGGTCAACTGGAGGGCGGTGGAGATAGTGGTTGAGGTGACCATTTGGATTTCTTGATTCATTCTTCCTGTTCTTCCCAATCCGATGGATGTGAACTGTTGGAAGTCCATGTATTCGACGTATTTGCCGATGACGGGATTATGCAAGAGATTGTGTAAGAATCTATCGAAAGAATGGGGGCGGTTGAAGATGGCATACTTGTAGAGGAAGCAAAGGGAAAGGTAGTTGATTTTCTTCGATAAGAGAGGGATGGTTTTGGAAAACGACTCGAGGTTGGAGTTAATGGAGTTTGTGTTGTCGTCAAAGTATACGAGTTCGATGATGCGGTACAAGATTTCTAAAGGGAGCGAGAGGAGGGGAGAAAAAGCTTCTTGTGGTTCTTCTGCGTTCTCTTGTTGGGTTAGGGGAGATTCTTGTTCTTGTGGTAAAAATGACGAATTGTTGGATGAGATGGGATAAAAATAAGGAATGGGTTCGGGGTGGGAAGCGTAGTGTTTGGTCAGGGGCTGGAGAGGCCTCGGTGTGCTTGTGTGTTGGCCCATTTCCGAGTATAGGTTTGGTGTGCTGTAGTTGAGAGGGAGATGTATAGGGTCATGGAAAAGGCTGTATAGGTTGGTTTCCGAGCTGGTGTCAATCATTGGACCGGGTACGATACGGGCGAGGGTGAGGGGAAGAAGCTAGCTAGGATAGGAAAATGCTAGCGAGTAGTGTATATAGATGCGATGACCGAAGGGCAGATTATGAATCAGAGAGGTAATAGAAACAACACCTCAGTTTATAGATAAGTTAGGGATATAAAAAAAGACAAGTGAGATTGTTAGGAAGTAAAGGCAGGCGAGGGGGGAAAAAGTGACGGTAAAACCCACTTTTGGAGGTGCTGCAAAAAGGTGTACGTTCAAACGGCATTAAATATAAAAATATTGTTCTGCGTTGCTCCTCCGATTCCGAGTCGGCGTCCAAAAAAATTATAAGGGTAACACAAGCGAAAACAAAGTGGAGAGAGCAATAATCTCCCACACACACACACACGCAGAGAGAAGGCAGAGACAATGGCGGGCAGTATATAAAAGAAGGAGGAGACGGTCCCCGTTTCTGGTGTGGAAAATGTGTGTGCAATTCTTTTATCCCCCCCCAATGCCTATTATTTAGACGCCATCTACTCGGGCTCCGCTTTGGATCATCCCATTCCGCGTTGGGCGGGTCATCTCCCGCACGAATGCCTCAAGGTTTGACCGTTGCAACACGATGCAGGAATCAAAAAGAAAATAAGAAGAAGAAAAAAAACTAAAAAGATGGACCTAAATGCAGGACTGGTAATGGCAGCGGCAGCTCGCGCACCGTGCGCACCGCGCGCACACGGGTTTGAATCGGGATTTTGCTGTTGCTGACATAAGGATCAGAATGTCTGGGGGAAGTTCGGATCACAGTAAAGCATTCTCTTCGCAATAAAGTACTGTTTCCATCACTATTTCTCTTATTCCACAAATGTCCAGTCCTAAAGGAACCCCTCCACCAATTGGATACGACGATGTTCCTTCCGATGACGAATCGCTCTTAGAATTCGAACGTTTGGAATCCACACTTCCCGATGCCCTCAAACGGTCTGCTACGTCCCTTCTCGAATTATTGGCCAACAACCAGGGCCAACCAGGAGCTGGTGCTGGTGCTGGTGCTGCTGCTTCAGGAACAACAACTCCGCAGTACGAAAGAAGAGAAAACCACTTCAATTCTCCCTTTCTTCACAGCGGGTACCCTTCGTCACGGACCCCTTCAGGTGCCTACGACCACCTGCGCTCGCTGAAGCACCACACGTTGGTCCAGAACCTCAAGCACTTGGAAAAGTCCCACCATGGCAGAGACCTGTCGCCAATTCCACTTCCCAGACCCAAGTTCAACGAAGATATCCATAAGCCTGCGATGAACACCAAGCAATCACTGACGGGGGTACTTTGGGTCACGGAAAGAGCTACTGAATACGGCTACGACTCGGAAAACAACCACGATTGGGCAAATTTGGGCCAGGGTGCTCCGGAACACGGTGACACCATTCCTGGTTCGTTTAAGAGACCAACTTCTATCCCAGTCACCGATCAATCGAAGGAATATGCACCTACTTCCGGTGTTAAAGTATTACGTGAAGCTGTTGCCAACTACTACAACGAAACTTACCGGAGAAACAAGGCTTCGAAGTATACATACAAGAACGTGTGTATTGTCCCTGGTGGCAGAGCCGGCTTGACGAGAATTGCCTCAATCATTAGCGATTGTTACCTTTCGTTCTTCTTGCCCGATTATACTGCTTATGCTGAAATGTTGTCGCTTTTCAAGAACTTCTCGCCCATTCCAGTTCCCTTGAACGAAGCTGACAACTACGAGGTGCATTTGGATATGATTAAGCAAGAATTGATCCGGGGTGTTTCGGCGTTGTTGACGTCGAACCCAAGAAACCCTACCGGTAAGTGCATGACTCCCAAGCAATTGAAGAGATTGCACCAGTTGTGTCGGGAAAGATGCTTGCTTATCATGGACGAGTTCTATTCGCACTACTACTACGACGATGGGTGTACTGGATCGTCGATATCGTCGGCCGAGTTTGTTGAGGACGTGAACCAGGACCCCGTTCTTATTCTCAATGGCCTTACCAAGGCGTTCAGATTGCCTGGTTGGAGAGTTTGTTGGATCTTGGGTCCAGAAGACTATGTGAATGCATTGAGTTCTGCTGGTTCGTTTTTGGATGGAGGGTCTAATGCTCCATTCCAATATGCTGCTGTAGACTTCTTGACGCCTACATTGAAAGTGAAGCAGGAAATGAAGGCGCTCCAGCTCCATTTCAAGATGAAGCGTGATTACATTCTCGGTAGATTGACGAAGATGGGGTTCAAGTTCGATGAGAACAATACGCCCAATTCGACCTTTTACTTATGGTTGAACCTTTCACATTTACCAGCGAAATTATCTAACTGTTTGGGATTTTTCCATGAATGTTTACATGAGAAGGTGATTATTGTGCCTGGATTCTTCTTTTTGATTAATCCTCAGAACTTGTCACGGTTAGAAGACGTTATTTGGTACAATTATGTTAGAATCAGTTACGGTCCCGAATTGCACCAATTGGAAATGGGAATGGATGGTATTGAACGGATCTTACACAGATTCGGCTGTTTGCCTTACGAGTTAAATAAAGATTAGTTAGAAAAAGAGAAAAAGTATTTTTTTAAAAAAAAAAAAAAAAAAATAACAAGAATCAAGTTGCTAAATTTTGGTGATATAATTGCGAAAATATTCTCGAGATTTCGATTTTAGTCGCACGCTTCTCCGCTTTTCGTAACTCACTTGTCTCGATTTTATTTATGGACTCCGAAACAACATCTACGTTGTCCGAACAAACGTCGTTTGTGCTTCCTCTGGTTCAGGACTCGGCTCTGATTCCATTGCTCAGTACTGTGTTCTGGTTTATACGCTGGATCTTGTTTAAAACCATGAATTGGATTGTCCTCAATCTTCCCACCATGGTTATCAATCTCTTGTCCAAAAACTACCAAGTCTCCCTCTCGCTTTCTACAATCTTGATTTCACTCACAGTCATCGTGGGAATCTGCTTTATGGTGGTCCGCTATCGCTTCCTTACAGAATACTCGAAAACAACCCGTGCTTCCGACCTCACCAAACAAGGAATAGACTTTGTGGACCCAACAGCAAACAAGAAACGCAAACGCAAGACGTCCAGTAACTACTTGGACGAATTTCTCAGTGCAATCAAAGTATTTGGTTACTTGGAAAAACCCGTGTTCCATGAATTGACTAAAAGCATGACGACGCAGAAGTTGTCCCCCAACGAAATCTTGTATCTCGACGAAAACTTGGGCTTTTCCGTGGTGGTTGAAGGAACTATTCAGGTTTACACTAAGATCGATGATGCATCTTCATCGGATAGGTACAACGAAGATGAAAACGAATTGAACTATGAAAAAGACGACATGCTTTTCATCGGTAACCAACGCTACCAATTACTTAACGAGGTCAAGAGCGGCACTCCACTCAGCTCTCTTATCAGTACGCTTGACTTATTTATGCCACGAGACTCTCCGGAATACTTTGACTTACCTAAGGACAAAAAACCCTTGCCTACATTTGATAACCTCCTCAGAACGTACTCCAACACCTCCGATACGTCTCAGGATACTACCACAGACTCTCCAAGGGAAAAACCAACATATCCTGAAATTGTGGCTCGTCCAAAGCCTGGATATCGCCGTCATCACGGCGGTACAATTGCAATCATTCCTCGACATGCATTCCAACGAGTCCAGTCCAAGTACCCCAAGGCCACATCGCATATTGTGACTATGGTTATTACCAGATTGTACAAGGTGACGATGAATACCACCCACAATTACTTGGGTCTCACCCGAGAGATTATTGAAAGTGAAATTCGCTTGAATTCCACCACGAACCAACAAAATCTCCCAGGTTATTTATACGACGGGGTCTTGGAAAAGGTTTATGGTACCAATAATTTGATCCAACACGAGAAATCTTCAACAACATCGATCAGTAAGCAACGTAACTTGAGTGGCAATAGAAATAACTTTACTGGAAGCTCGTTATCACTTCGAAACCTTCCAGAAAAGACCCCGATTCCTTCTAAATCTTCAAGGTATGTTGTGTTGGATTCCCGGCTCAAGGCAACACATCCAGGTGATTTGTTGTCCTCGGTTCCCTTATCAAGAAAAGCCGACTATTACCAAACACATACCAATGCACCACCATTACCTTCGGTGTATCCGCTGGAAGTTAATATTCCTACAAGGAAATCCATTGCCAATGCCAAACATTTGAAGTCTCCCAAAAGAAGTACTCGTTCCACAAATTCAATCGAAGATATTAAGGAACGGCTTTTCTCCGATGAGAAAGAAGAAACCGAAGATTCGTCATTACGTATTGCAATTATTGAAAACATCTTCAAATTGGTTGGTATTGACGAAGATTCAGCTTGTTTGAACAATAAAAATAACTTCAGAAGTTCCGTATCGAACCTGTCCTCGAATTCATCGTCCTATGTTGGTCTTTCGAGTCTAATGGAAGAGGGATCCGACGGTGTAGTATATGATTCCATGACTGGAAGAATTAGATACGATTCTTTCAGTAATTACTCGACTTCGCCCACAAGCTCTTCGACTCCAATGAAATTCTTTAGCACTATTAAGGGGAACGTACTTGAAGAGGAACGACCAGAGCAGTTCCAAAAAAAGACGAAACCCGCTGTTATGCAATCCAACTCCCTCAAGTTTGAACACTCGTTCAATAATGTCAAGAATGAGTTTTCAAAGGTGTTGGATATCCAGTACATTGGACCCGATACCACCATTGTCGAACAAGGATCTTATAATGCCGGTCTATATTATTTGATTGACGGTTCTTTGGATGTGTTGTACGTACAAGTAACCACACCAAACGCCGCCAAAAAGAAGTTATACACAGTGCAACCAGGAGGAATCGCTGGCTATATGGCTTCGGTTGTAGGTTTCAAGTCTTTGGTTTCCATAAAGACACCAAAAGATAAAGGAGTGATTGTGGCATGCATATCCAAATCTGACTACCTGAAGTTGATGGATAAGTTCTATTTCCTTTTACTTCCAGTCGCTTCGAGATTAAAGGAGTTACTCACTCCCAAACTTTTGACTATTGATTTTGCTCTTGAATGGTGTCACAATCCAGCCGGTAGTGTCTTGTGTTTACAGGGAGACTGGGCAAACGGATTCCATATTGTTCTTAGTGGTCGATTCCGTGCTATTCAAAATATTGACAAGTCGGAAGCTGAAACTCAGTTCCATGACTACAACCACAATTTAATTGACGAGTCCAATACTCCAAAAAAGCAGGAAAATTCTCAGATTCTCGGAGAATATGGACACGGTGAATCTATTGGTGAAGTAGAGGTGTTGACTGCGTCAAGAAGAGAAAGTTCATTGATTGCAGTTAGAGATTCAGAAACTGCCAGAATTCCAAGAACGCTTTTTGAAATGTTATCGTTGCAGAACCCATCGCTTATGGTCAAAATCTCTCGTATTGTTGCAAGTAAGGCAATTGCCAAATCAGACAGTCCAGTTCAGCTTAGTACTGGATTGGTATCATCTAAAACAACTTCTTATTTATCCAATGATTACAAGACAATCACTATTCTCCCAACAGTCAGTGGTTTACCGGTGAGAGAATTTGCTGATAAATTAGTTCAAGCATTAAAGACCATTGGACGGAATGTGATTGCATTGGACCAGGCATCTACATTGAATCATTTGGGTCGTCATGCATTCGACGAACGGTTGGCAGAGCTTAAACTATCTGGCTATTTTGCTTACTTGGAAGAAGAGTATGAAACTATTGTATATGTTTGTGATACTCAGTTGAAATCCAACTGGACATCGACCTGCATTTCTCAAGGTGATTGCATATTGTTATTGGCCGATGCGGACGACGACGAGGTTGCAACTGGAGTTGGAGACTATGAACGCTTGTTAATCAAATTGAAAACTACTGCCAGAACAGACTTATGTTTGATTCACCGGGAGAAGTCAGTGGTACCAGGCTCAACAAGTATCTGGTTGAAAAATCGACTCTGGGTTCAGGGTCATCACCATATTCAAATGGAGATACCTCGAAGTGAAGACGAACTTCAAGCTAAAAAGAAGAACCAGAATCTCATACGTGAGTTGGCGGACAAAATCAGCAGCACTACGAATCCACACATCAAATCCCGGCTTGAAAATGTCAAGAGTAATCCAATATTTTCCTTCATTCACAATAATCGGTTTAAAAAAGGTGAACACCTCCAATATAAGACCCAATCTCATAAGAACGATTTCTTGAGATTGGCAAGAATCTTGTCCAATGAAGCAGTTGGGTTGGTCTTAGGTGGAGGAGGTTCGAGAGGTATCTCCCATGTTGGTGTGGTTACTGCCCTCGAGAAGCATGGTATTCCTGTTGACTTGATTGGAGGTACTTCTATCGGATCCTTTGTTGGTGGGTTGTATGCCAAAGATTATAATATTGTCTCAATCTATGCCCGTGCCAAAAAGTTTTCCAGGAGAGTGGCGTCTTTGTGGCGGTCAATCTTTGATTTAACTTATCCTGTGACTTCGTACATCACTGGGTATGAATTTAACCGTGGTATTTGGAAGACATTTGGTACCACTGAAATTGAGGATTTTTGGATCAAATATTTCTGCAACTCAACCAATATCACCAACTCGACCATGGATATCCATGAAAGCGGGTATTCGTGGCGTTTTATCCGTGCTTCGATGTCGTTGGCGGGACTTTTACCTCCTATTACCCACCAAGGGTGTATGTTATTGGATGGAGGATACATTGATAATTTACCGGTAATGGAAATGAAAAAGAAAGGGGCCAAGATTATTATATCGGTTGATGTGGGGTCTGCTGATGATCGTACCCCAATGAATTATGGCGATACACTTTCCGGGTTCTGGGTTTTGTTTAACCGATGGAATCCATTTTCAAAGCATCCTAACGTACCGAACATGATGGACATTCAGATGCGTTTGGCTTATGTTGCCAGTGTTAATGCTCTTGAGCTTGCAAAGAAAACACCTGGTGTGGTTTACTTGCGGCCACCAATTGATAATTATGCGACGTTAGATTTTGCTAAATTCGATGAGATTTATCACGTTGGATTGGCGTATGCCGATAAATTATTTGAATTATGGAACTCAACGGGTAAATTCCCCAAGATCGCTGGAAGAATGGAATCAGGAAAGGCCCGTCATGGCGAAAAGAAACCATTCTTCAGAAGAAACTCAGTATGAACTTCTTTTTTGCACCCATTGTTTAATTTTTTTTTCCATTATTTTGGCCGGGGGGGGGGGAGTACAAGAATCCTGCGTGTAATTGAAGTCCATCTTAATTTTATTTATTAGACTATATATCCTATTATGCTACATAGGTTTCGTGGTTGTGCAGTAGCAGTACGACATTTCAGTCGTCTGAAAGTAGGGGCAGCACAGATACTGCTCAAATCGACACCAACGACTCTTAAATTTGACCCCACAATCCGAGAAACTGACTTTACCGCGTTCAATATAGTTCCATTTCTTCAAAAGAACATCAATGATCATTTAGCTCCTCCCAACACCAAGAAACTTGTCCAAAATGTGGCTCCAACCGATGACCAACGGAAATTATTGTCAGTGTTGAATTCAGAACATAGTGTGATTCTTAATGGTGGAAATCAGACCGGAAAATCCTTTGCATTACTTGTGCACGCCATCAACCTTACATTATCAAGGACACCCAACTATAAACTTGTTCGAACGGCTTCAGGTATTGACACAGTGATTGTTGTACCTACCAATACGTTGGTTGATAAGTACAAACTGTACTTAGAACGCTTGATCAGCGGAATCCCTCCAGAATGTTGTCCAGACAAGTTAGTCCCGGTGAAAAACACATACGAGATTACCAGAAAGCCACTCAGTGTGGAATTTTTGTATCAGAACAAAAAAGCCGTGATTGTCTCGCTGGGTGATTTGCCCGTTGATACACCTCAGATTCTTGTCACCACTTTATCTGGATTGGTTGACATTGTCGAGAACAAGAATACCGTCTGCATTACAAAAAACAAACATCTACAAGATCTCAAAATGGTTGCTGTAGATGAAATGGATAAGTTTGTCAAAACATCAGCACTTGGAAATGACATGCTTGTAGGAACGACAGGGAAGAAGAATAAATCTTACAATAAAATAGAAAAGGTCATAAAAGCAATCCAAGGGGCTCATATGGAGGCATATTCAAAGAATTTGAAGAAGCGTCTCGATTATGCTGAATCTAAACATTCTCCTTCTGAATTTAACCATACCAGAATGGTTTTGGCGGGCTTAACCAACGAACAGGTAGATGGTGTTGATTCTGCAGCCAATAAAGAGCTTCTCAAGAGATTAATTAAACTCAGAAGAAAGTTTCTTTATAAGCCGATCCAGTTTTGTTTTATTTCCCAGAACGAACCTCCATACAAGCGCATGCTCAACACCAAGGTTGGCTTAGCTACAAAGTCTAAAAAAACTGCAAAGGCTCCGATTTCTGCCAGGAGTAACCAAATCTATGATGCATATACACTGTACCTTGTGGAAAAGGGTGCACAATTCAATGAAGATATTGAAGATCCTTTGGCCAAGTACATCGAACGTATGATCAGATTCAGTGATGAGCAAAGACAAATGAAAGAGAAGGAACGCAAGCTTATCATCGCAAATAGCCAACTTGATACTGGAAGCAGTATCAACGTGTACTTTCCAGCTTTTATTGGCGACAAACCTACCGAAATCAAAGACTTTGACGTGGGGAAGTGTCCCAGCGAGTCTGAGACGATGAATCATATGGACCAACATGTCCAGCGAGCCAATCTCAAAAACCACGAAAAGGCGTACCTAAAAACTCGAGCAGAGATGATTAAGAGCAGTGAATCTCGCCGTTTGAGTCAGTTAATCAAGCAAACCCTAAAGTCATTTAGAGAAACTGTGAACCAGGATCCGATTCTTTTTGTTGTTCCAGGGTACACAAATCCTCATCGCATAGCAGCTCGTCTTACTGACTTAGATGATCAGATTGTTGTTGGTAATGCTGATACCAATATCAAATCAAACACGATCATGACACCAAGGCAGTTATTGGGGACATCTTTAGGACATTTCTCCAATATGGTTCTTCTAGGTATTGATACCTTGCTTCCACAGATAGCATTTGCATCTTCCAAAAACTACAAATCAGAAACCCATGAGACGTATTGTCTGTCTATCAGTGGAGTGATGGATCCATACAATGATTTGCTGGCGTTTTATTTGGCAAAGCTTAACGATAGTCATAGCACCACCACCACCACCACCACCACCAAACCAAAGAACCTTATCTTTGTTACGGATTTGACCAACATTCAGAAAAGAAAGGCGCTTGACTTGCTCCATGAACAGGATATCGTTCGTCTTGGCCAGATTATCTCGTACAACGGAATTTTATCCAACCATTCTCTCAAGAGATTAGTTCCAGACAAACCCCTACAACCCATTTTCTACTAGTTCTCTAGTTTCCCTGTACATATGTATATTACTCTCTTTGTATTTACAAAATCCCATCCATAATCATTAGTAATAAGAAGAAAAAACCCGTTAGCGATCATCAGTCAGTAACGCAAAATTCAACTTCTGTTGCCCCTTTTGTTTGACATTCTCTGCTGCTGAGAGCAACAAACGGTAGAACTTGGTGACTTTCGGGTGTGTTTTAACCTTGCTTTCATTAAAGTTTAAAACCTGCAACCCGCTTCTGGACACTGCTCTCGACAATGCCACATACGATTGGCCCGTTTCAAACACATTCTTTAAATCGACCTTGACTTTTGGAAGTGTTTGGCCCTGTGACTTGTGAATAGAAAGAGACCATGCCAAAATAAGCGGCAATTGGACTCTCGAGACCAAGACTTGATGCATTTCGTCCTCGATGTTCCATTGTTCAGGTTCTACCAAAACCGTTCGCGTATTGACACCATCTGGCAACAAAAACTTGACCAACGGATACTTTTTGCTCTTCGAATCCTTATGAAACTCTTCTCCAAGAACTTCCTTTCTCTTGAGGTTTTCCATCTGATGTTCCTCAAACTTAGCAACAATCTTTTCTTTCTCAACTTCTTTGGCATCTTTCTTTGGAGGTTTTTCTTTCCCTGACTCTTTGCCAGTGTTTCTGCCTTCAAAGATATAGTCGGAAGAATCTTCTCCATCTTCATCTTCCGTAGCAGGAGCAATTGATTTCAAGTATGTATTCTTATCCATAAAATCAACCACCTGACCCAACGAACCATTGACAAGTGTATCGTCAAAGTTTTTAATGCACATGACTTGGGCGTCCTTCTTCAAAAAGAGTTGATTGGGAGCAAGAAAGTTGGAAAGCAAGTTCTGCCTTTGGGGGTTCGGTAAAGACCCTGCATCAAGAGAATTGAAGACTTGAGCAGGGCCCTGGATGCGATTCAAACGGGTATTATTTGCTCTATCGACCTCCAGTCTCGTGGCAAAAAGCTCTGCCGGAACAATACCGTTAGGACATTCCAATGGTCTTTCCAAACGGTTGAATTCTCTAACAGTCTCTTCAGAGACTCTGCCGCTTCTCATTTCGTTCAACATATCAATAAATATCTGATCTCCCTTTTGCCGAAACACTTCTTTCAATATGATTGTTTGCTCAATAGTTTCTTCCCATGCTGCTGATTCAAAGGCAAAAAATGCTTCTGGTGGAGTCTCCAATTCAGTTCCGTCGGGTGCTGTCTTTTTCACCACCGGAGGCAATTGGTAGAAATCACCACAGACCACGAGTTGAATCCCACCAAATGGTTTATCGGAACGACGGACTTTTTTTGCGATTTCATTGAGTTTGTTCAACAAAATTCCATCAACCATTGAGATCTCATCGACTATGAGTACTTTTGTCGTACGCCACTTGTTGAGGGCCTTCTTGTTTCGACGTAATTTCTTGAGAAGTTGGTCCACTGGTCCTTGAGCAAGACCAACTCCAGCAAAGCTGTGCAACGTAGTACCACCAATATTACATGCAGCTAAGCCTGTGGATGCAGTGACAGCGACACCGCCGTCGGGATACTTTGATTTCAATGCTTTGATAATGGAACGAAGAAGAACCGACTTACCGGTCCCTGCTGACCCTGTGTAGAACATGGATGTGCCTCCCACAATCTGCTGGAGCACGTATTCCTGTTCTGATGAGAGAATGATTGGTTTGACGGCTTTAATCTTTTCAATGGCATTTGCGTCCTGAGGATTTAGTGGTTTTTGGGTTGCTAGTTGAATAGAAGCGAATTTTCCTGTCGCTTTTGCTGTGGTGGACGACGAGATGTTTCTGGTTTGAATGAGTGGTTTGAGGTTTGGTAGTGGGATACGAAACGCAAGGTTTTGGCTATGTATGTGTTCCTGGCTTGATGGTGGTTGGGACCGTTTCTGGCTGAGCTCGCGTTCCATCATCTCTAGGAGCTTGAATCCAAGAGGGTGTTCCTGACGTTGTTGTTTAACCACGTTGACTTTTGATGGCGATGACGCGGGTCTCTTTGTGACTGTGGCTGTGATTGTGTTGGTTATATCGTCAAGTTTGCGCTGGTACTCGTCTGCAGCTTTCAAGAGCTCGTGATCATCGTCACTGAACTCAAACGAATCGTCCATGTCCATGTCTTCTTTCTTGGGCTGCGTGTAGTCGGAAAACGACGAGTCAAAGTCGATTCCTTCAAGCACATCCGCGTCTTTCGCTACATGATGGACCTTGTAATCGCTCATTGACAAATGGCAGACTGTTTTCTGAGTCCGTGTGTATATCCAGCGCCGTATTTGGTGCCCACAACGATACATAAGCTGTCTTTAATGTATTTATTATTGTTTATTTTTACTTTTTTTTTATCGATTCGCACCAATCGCCCAACCCAAGCCTGAAACAAGTAAGTTCGAGATCTTTTCGCTAGCGTGGTGCGAGTTGGCGGTGGCGTTAGTGAAGAGTTCGTTCGCGAGCGCGCCAATTTCTGTCTGTGCCGCGTACACACCGCCATCAAACACCTGCACGTCGCGCACCGTTTGCTCGCTAAAAACCGCAGTGATTTCGCGGTGCACTGATTCCCACTGGCGCACTACCACGCGACGGTTCTCACGCGTCGCAAACCCAAGAGTCCATGAGAGCACTTGCCGCTGCCGGAGCAATACCTGAAGATGTTCCTGGTCCACCGAAGTGGCATCAAACCATGCGGGAGAAACGTATTTTCCCACCTGGAAAAACGTCAACCAGATCTCACTCAAGCTCGCACGATCGTCGCCATAATGCTCATATAATTGCACAAGCTGCGTGTATGCATAGTCAAAGTTGTTGTCCACCAATGCCAGCTCAATACATGCCGATTTGAGCCGGTTAAAGTAGTAATTTGGACGCGAATCGCTCGCTCCAAAGTAAATGAGTATATCGTTAAGAATACGGTACAACTTCTCAAATGCCAAATACGATTTCGGGTTCTGTTCAAGAACAAGCGTAATGAGCAGAACAGGAGATTCTCCACCGCCTAGTTCATCTTCCATTGGCTTGAATCTCGTCACAAGAATCGCGGGTGTAAGGGCCGCCCCATGATCAACACTAATCCGGAAGTTCTTGAGACTGTTCATCGCCTTGAAAAGGTGTTTGGTCCGTACAACTTCAGCCCGTTGGCCTTCGCTGTTTGCAAGTTTATCAATGAGACCCATGCATTCAACACATTCCACAAGCAGTCCGGACTTTTCATTGATGTTTGAAGCCGCATTAAACGAACTCCAGAACTTTGCCGACACAAGCTCGTACAATACTTGTGGGTCAAGATCAATCTCTCCAACAAGTTCCTCAACTATATCAAACAAGTTGGCAAAAAGGAACCGTTCCACAATCACCCGGTTCACTTCCGTAACCGACTCGACGCTAATGAATTCCGCCACAAATAACCGTGCTGAGGCCAAGAGCTGGTTCCAGTTCGAACGGGTCAAGTTGCTCAAGATTCGAGCCAATTCCTTCACCTTTTCGCCAATTCCCACGCCAGTGTACTTGAGTTCCACGTACCGGCCAAGCGTAAGTTTGTTAATGGGGTATAACTTCTGGCAGATCTCGATTGCCTGTTTCAACAGAGCAATGGAGTGGCCTGTGGGCTCAAATAGCACATGTAGAGGGTTTAAATCCGACAACACAAATACCAGAAGCGACGAAAAGCTAGAAAAATCGAAGCTGGCAAGCTCGAGTTCGTGTGGAGTCTTGGAGGTGGTGATAAGTGCCAAAGTTAACTTGATTGTATCGTAGATGCGACTGGTTTCTACCGACGTTGCTGTGGTCATAAACAAGGCATCGTAGTATGTGCTGGCAAGAAAGTACTTGATGACATCAGCGTAGTTGGCAAATTTCAATCTAGGAAACTCGATGATCGATCGTATAACGTCGTGCCATGCTTCGTACTTCTGTGAAGGATTTTTCCATGTTTCTTCAAGAAAGAGCCAAGATATCAATGGTCCAAAGTCCTTGTTGTGATGTACGGTTGTTGGTAGAATGACATTTGTCATCCAGTTGTGAATCGAGAGTTTGGTGCTGGAAATTCCCACATCTAGCGGACGTATCATGTGGAGAAACAATGTTTGGGTGTCGTGGATGGCAAGGTATTGAGCCAAGCCCAACGCTGTGTCTTCGAGAGACCCGTAGGCGTGCCAGTAGTAGCGGTATGGCTCGGCTACGTCGCGATGCCAGTGACTAAACTGTTCAAACAGCAGCACCAAGGCGAAAAGCGGATCAAACGCATCGATATCGTCAATATAAGCAGCCGAAGCAAGTACTCGAGCTCTTACAAACCCAAACAGAAGCAATTTGGGGTCGTTTTCATCAAGAAACGCGAGTTGGTGGGCTTTGAGGTTGCATTCGTAACGTAAATCGCGAGCTGTTTGCATGAGCGATTCTGGAACCGCGATATCGAGCAGTGTGGATCCGGCAATCCAGTTGGCAAACTCTTCCTGGTCATAATCAAAGTCTGTGGTTGGGTTTGGGGTAAGAAAACAGGCGGCAATTGCTGCCACGACGGACGTATCAGACGCCGAGTTGACAAGGAGAAGTTGGAGCAAGTCGTAGGGCGAAATGGTGCCGAATTCATCAGAATACCTCCGTACTTTGGAAAAGAGTTCGATTGGCGGCGCTGGACCTGCCAACGCACGGAAAGTGGCCACGTAAACCGTCACTGTGTGTTGATCCATGATTAACTAACAATACCATACAAAAAAAAAATTAGCGTTGCGAAAAATTTAATGTATTGATCAATGTCATTTGTGAACAGTAAGCAGCAGAAACTCATTGACGACGCGGTAGCAAACCATGTCAAGTATTACGATAAATCGGTGGCTCTGTATCTTAAAGTGAGACAAGATATTTTTCAGTTATACAGCGATGTTGTCAAGAACGAGGAGAATCTGAGGCTGGAGTTGGTGGTACGTTGCAAACAACTTGAGTTTGAGCTTGCTAGGGTGTTAGAAACGTACACCAATCATATTTCAGCAATCCAACGGTCTCTTGAAATCAAAAAGACGGTTCTGGCACCGTATGTGGGCGAGTTACGCCGCCAATTAGAGCAAATGACCCAACAAGTTATGACGCTCGAAGACGAAATTAAAGATATTAAAGAAATCCAAAAACCATTATTGGACAAGATGAGGGCGCTTTTCAAGCTGTTTGAAAGCACACGGGCGCCACGCGGCAAGCAGCATTCTGAATACGACGCTGATTCGAGCCAAATTGACTTTGGTGCGCTCACATTTACGCCTGAGGAGGTGCGACGGCTCTTTGAAGACGAGCCAGACGCCACCTGGTTATCGCAAACCCATTTGGAAGCGTTTATTGATGAGCAGCTTGCTTCGAGTCGGCTTTTTGAACGTCATTCTGATGGTTCGGTCCAGTTTCGACTCCATGGAAAAGGTACACAAGGAGGAAGCAACGGAGGTGGTGAAGCTGCAACGTCGGTTGGCGAATACGATGTCATGATCAGCACAACGCTCAGCAGCATCAAACAACTTCTTGGAGAAGGAGCCGAGTACCGTGAGAGCTGGAGAGGGCACGCGGCACAGTTGCAGGCCGTGAGCGAACAGCTTGGAATAGAATAAAGATTCTGTGTATATTATAAATAGTATTAGTTTTATGATTATATATTGTTGATGGGGCTGATCAAGATGACGGAATCTCCTCTGACAAACACCATTTCGGATGTTTTGGTCTGTGGAGCGGCGTCGGTGTCGGAATATATTGTTTCTTCGGCCTCACTCAACACCATGTTACAATGCTGGTCGTAGCCCTGGAGACGGCCTTTCATTTTGCGTGCACCGCGGAGTTTGACCAAAACAAACTCATCTAACTGAAAACGGACCAAATCTAAAGGTTCTTGTTGCTGGTGCTGTGGTTCGAGCGACATGATAATATTGAATAAAGTGAAATTTGAAGTTTCAAAATGAAGATGAAATGAAATGCGAACGAACTGGGGGGGCGGTCCTGAGGAAAAAAAAACAGGTTTTGATAACTTTTCAAGTAGAAAATAGTGAGAGATTTTGAAGATTAGCGACAAAAATGAATCACAATTTAGTGAAAAATTTAGTGAGAAATGAGACTTTAGTGAGAAAATTTAGTGAAAATTTAGTAAGAAAGTAAAAGGAGAAAAAAAAAAAACTCTCTCTCGTTAATGGAAAAGATCGCCAATTCATATTCATTTTCATAGTTTTATTTGAGTGCGAAATCAAAATTTTTCACCATCATGTCGATGATAAGAAACCTTTCGCTGTCGAGTCGGTGGCTCGCACGCAAACAGTTACGTTTGGGCGACTTGAGTAAGATCAAGTTACGTGAACCAATTGTTCCCACCCATCAGAACTTCGATGTATCTCCTAACCATCCATTATGGGCGTTCTTTCCTCAAGGAAGTCAGACCACCAGTGCTATTCGGACACGGGACGAGCTCGATGTAGATTCTCGTGAATGGACATTTGCCGAATTGAGAAGGAAATCATTTGATGATTTGCATCGTTTATGGTACGTGGTACTCAAGGAACGTAACATTCTTGCTCGTGAAGTGCGTCTCGCCCAGCTGTTGGAGTACCGTCATACCAACGGCTTCACTGACCTTGACGACAAGCTCGTATCGGTCCAAAAGAAGATTAAACAGGTTTTGCTTGAAAGACAAGTTGCGTATGAACGGGCCCAGACGCTTGGCGACCGTAAAGATGTGTACTTGGCCGAGTTTGCCGAACGGTACGCTGCGGCGCCAGCAGCCGAGTTTGTGGCATACAACGAGAAGTTGGTGAGGCTCCAGTACGCCTTTTTTGGCATCCAGCCTCATCTCAGCGACTACGATCTCGCTACCGACATCAACGAGCAGTTTGTGCGTGGTTTGGCGTATGTCGCTCGTGTCAAGGCGCTGCGCGCGCTGCCGGAATTGTTACCGTTGGCAGGCGTGGCCGAAGAGTTGCCGTTCTTGTTGCAGGACGCCGAAGCTGCTGCTGCTGAAGTGCGTTCCTTACGTGAATCGGGCGAAAATGTTGTCATGGACAATAACAAGGTGATTCCGTTTATCAAGCGGGCATTGCAACGCTACCAGGAATCTTTGTAAATAGAAATAAATGAAAACGATACGTTGTAAAAATAGCGAGAAATAATGAGAGAATGTCTGAAAATTTATGAGAAATAGTGACAAGTTCAGAAAAATAGTGAGAAAACACTGCGAAATTCTCTTGCAACCAAATAATTCCAAAAAAAATAAAAAAATAAAAAATCATCATCAAATCATATTCATTCAGTATCCAATGGGCAGAGTACATGGCTTTCTCGGCGGCATGTTGTTGACGTCGGCCGCATCGTACTATACTTCCGAGTACT
This sequence comes from Teunomyces lycoperdinae, assembly GCA_030574955.1. Taxonomy (NCBI): domain Eukaryota; kingdom Fungi; phylum Ascomycota; class Pichiomycetes; order Serinales; family Debaryomycetaceae; genus Teunomyces; species Teunomyces lycoperdinae. Next base: position 192,068 of record JAJMFY010000003.1, read on the forward strand.
TCCACCGTAATCAACGGTTTGTTTCCAGCCAATTGCAGGCCTCAAACGCTATCATTGCCGACCGTATTCTCGCCGACCCTTCAACCCTCACTAACCCAGCCCCACTAAACCTCCAGTCCACAACCACCGCACGGGTCTCTGTGGCAGAAACTTGTAAGGATATTTGGAACGATGAGATCGTCACGATGGTCAACTGGCTCTACAAGATCGACTGGTACGCCTGGGGCCTTGCTGTGGACCAAAAGATCCTTGCGCTTGCCGACAAGGTGAAAAAAGATGATTAAAAAGACTACTCAATAAAAAAACTCAATACACACAATTACTTTCTCTTTTTGCTATCACGTTCACGGAAGTACTTGAGAATGTCTCTGTAAATGACCCAGTTGATGATCGGAGCCACGATCAGCAACAAAAATCCCACCAAAACCTGGAAAAAGCCCCATGTCCGTGGAAGCATTCCCAACGTCGAGCAGCCCAATAACCAGCCGACAAAATCGGTGGTGATTGTGTCGTAGCCCTTGGCCAATTGGCTCAAAACAAGCGTGGCACACTCACTGGCAGGAATGGCGGTGGAAGGTCCCTCGATTTCACGCGTAATCGCCGGTTTCGTCGTCTGTTCAAGCTCATAGCCCTCGCTCTCAAAGTTGCCAGGGAATACACACGAAACTCGGAAATTGTACGGTCCAAGTTCGTGGCGGAGAATGAGTGAAAGACTGAGAAGCGCTGCTTTCATCGGAGCGTACTGGCCGTAGCCAATAAACGGGAAAAATGCTACCACAGAACTACAAAGCACCACATGCCGTGGCTTGTGTTGGTCAGCAGCCACGTTATGTTCTGATTTTGCCTTGACAAACATCGCATGGACGGTGTTGAATGCGGTTTTGTAGTTGGTATCGATCCCACTATCGATTTCCGCCGGGGTAAGCTCGTCCAAAAGTTTTGGCACCGCCAGGCCAGCACAGCAGAACACGAAGTCAGGATCTTGGTCCCGCGACCATACCGTGTCCCATAACGCCACGGCACCAGCATATTTCGATACATCGCTGGCCACAAACGTAGCAGTGGCCCCATCCACCTTCACGGCGGTAATCTTGTCCACTTGTTCCTGTAACTTGGCTTCCCGCCGCGCCACAAGTACCACCGAACATCCTTGTTGGTACAATTGCAGTGCGAGTTCGGCACCCAAACCCTGAGATGCGCCCACAATCACTGCCGTTTTGCCCTTTGGCTGAAGATGCGACCTCGAAAACCACATATTTTGTTATAAAAATTGGGTTGATAAAAAAATTGTGTTGATAGTTTTCAATTAAACTACAATAAATTTATTTGGTTACTAAAGGAAAAGGCTTTTTTAATTAAACTGGGTTAAATTCTATTTACAAAAATGGAGATGGTGGAAGTTTTACTTCGGGTTTAGTGTCTCTGGCAACCGTATTAAACTTCTTGGACTTTAGCGTGGTTCCACTCAAATTTCCGCCGTTATATTCGGTGTTTTGCGGCATGTTGAGTAAGTTCTGCTTAATTTTCTCGTCGGTAACGGCACAAGTCTCGGGATCCACCTTAAAAAACTCAATTTTCGCCGTTTCCACCGCCTCGCGAAACTCTTCAGCTCCACCAGCACGTTTCTGTGTCAATTTAGCAACGTTGTGCTTGGTGATATCGTCCAACTCAAGCCCTTGCAACTCAAGTCTCGCCACAATCTTGGCAGTGTACCACATCTTCACCTCGTAGGCCGAATCCACCAACTCAAGCACCGACATTGGCGCCTTGTCTTCGCCGAGACGTGGCTCCAACTTGATGATCCGGGTGAACCCTGTTGTCCGCTCAGTGTAACGTGCAGCCAAGTCCTCAATGACCTTGGTACCGATCTCAAGCCGGTCTGGTGGTTGCAAGTAGTTTAAGGCCTCGTTCTTCTCCAATCTTTCCTTGAATGGCTTGCTTTTCATGCGCTGGTTCTTCTGCAACGCCAGGGCAAGAAACGTCTCGATCTTCGCCTGCGATCTTTTAGCTTTCGTCCGCGTCGTCACAATGTACTCGTGACGAATCAAGTTCGCACACAAGTTCTTGTCCATCAGCTTTACATGACGCTCGACCTGCGCATGGAATTTTTGCAATGATGGCATGACTGGTGATCAAATGGGTTTCTTGAGGTTTTGAAAAAATTTTGAACAGAAAACTCAATAAATGTCGCGCGACATTTTTCTCTCATCTTCTTCTTCTACATTCTGTTTCTTACATTTTGTACATTACTTAAAAGACTCTCTAAAAGTTGATTGGCTTGTCGAAAGTGGCCAAGGCAGCTTCCTTAAAGGCTTCAGACAAGGTTGGGTGGGCATGACAGGTTCTGGCAATGTCTTCTGGCGAAGCACCGTATTCCAAAGCCAAACCACCTTCAGCAATCATTTCACCGGCATTGGCACCGATGATGTGGAATCCGAGAACACGTTGGGTTTCAGCGTCAGCAAGAACCTTGACAAAACCGTCGGTGTCCAAGTTGGTCTTGGCTCTCGAGTTAGCAATAAATGGGAACTTACCAACCTTGTACTTGATGCCCTTTTCCTTCAATTCCTGTTCGGTTTGACCAACCCAGGCAACTTCTGGGTGGGTGTACATGACCGATGGAATGCAACCGTAGTTAACGTGGCCATGGCCGTGCTTGATGTATTCAGCAGCAGCAATACCTTCTTCTTCGGCCTTGTGGGCCAACATAGGACCAAATGTGACGTCACCAATGACTCTGATGTGTTCGTGCTTGGTTCTGAATTGGTCATCAATAACCAATCTGCCCTTGTTGTCCAATTCCAAACCGGCAGCTTCAAAGTCCAAGCCTTGGGTGTATGGTCTTCTACCAATGGCAACAAGTAAGACATCGGATTCCAATTGTTCAGTCTTGCCGGACTTGACGTTTTCAACTTCGATCTTGACGGTTTCACCTTCTCTGGCACCACTAACAACCTTGGTTCCCAACTTGAAGTTAATACCTTGCTTGGCCAACAACTTCTGGGTGGCCTTGGAGACTTCGGCATCCATACCGGCACCACCGATGGCGTTTTGGAATTCAATGACGGTGACTTCAGAGCCCAATCTCGAGTAAACGGAACCAATTTCTAAACCAATAATACCACCACCAATGATGGACAATTTCTTTGGGATTTCCTTCAAGGACAAGGCACCGGTGGAGGTGACGATTCTTTCTTCATCGACCTCAATTCCTGGGAATGGGATTGGTTCGGAACCGGTGGCGACGATGATGTTGTCGGCTTCGATTTCGTAGTTTTCGGCACCGTCGATTGGCTTAACGAGAAGGGTCTTTTCGTTGACAAACGAACCTTCACCCTTCAAGTAAGCAACCTTGTTCTTCTTGAACAACATTTCGACACCGCCTGTCAAACCCTTGACGGCCTTGTCCTTGGCTTCAATCAACTTAGGGAAGTTGATGGAGGCACCTTGGACCTCGATACCTCTGTGTTCGGAGTCGTGCTTGATTTGGTGGTACAAATGCGAGTTGTTCAACAAGGATTTGGATGGAATGCACCCGACATTCAAACAGGTACCTCCCAAGGAGCCTCTCTTTTCGATACAGGCGGTGTTGAAACCCAATTGGGCTGCCTTGATGGCGGCAACATAACCACCGGGACCACTGCCAACAACAACAACGTCGTACTTGGTGGAGGCATATCTGACAAACTGATTGAGTCTGCTAGACTTCTGGAATGAGGATCTCAACATTTGTATAGCAAATAAAAGGAAAAGGTTGTGTTGTTTAACTGATGTAGTGCTGCTAAGACAAACAAGCCGCTATATATTTATTCGCCAATCAAAATCCGACTGCTTCACTCTTGTCCGGTGTGCGAGAAAAATAAAAAAAAAAAGAAAAATCAATGAGGCATTCACCCCCAAAAAACGTGACCCAAAACACCAATACCCCAACGCTTTTTGCTTTTCTCGGTGACAAGTCCCGGAGGTTGCAAAGCGTATTCTCATAGTCCGGGAATAAAAACTCAAACAAGTCATATACATACATGCTTGCTGCTGCTGGAAATAACCACAGCCGCTTGCTTATTCCCGGATAGCTTGGCCCTTCAGTGACCTTTGGACCACTCCATTACTAATAATACACGCAGTTCGTCACGCCCGGACTTGTACTTACGAGAAAAGTAACAAATATGCGCTGACATAATTTGTAGCCTGTGACCTCCGGGTTTAACGTCCCGCCCTCAAATGACTACAAGTATTACCAAAACACGTCAGCTACAAACCAGTTCATATTTGTAAGCAAGCCTGGCTAGCTCAATCGGCTAGAGCGTTTGACTTTTAAAAGTCACTTATAGCGCTTTATAAGGTATCAAAAGGTTGCGGGTTCGACTCCCGCGTCGGGCTTACTTTTTTTTTGGTTTTGTCTATTCTTTAAATTCCTGGTACTTAGAGAAAGGTCCTTGCCGTTTAACATGACAGTCTCGAAAATGACGCAAATACTTAGTTAGTGGCCGTTCTGACCGTGTTGTCTTGGTACATTCGGTTTCCACGATCTCAAAACACGCCGGACAAACTACTCCCAGTCGTGGATGCTCGTGCGCATTCCGTTTACGCTTCCCATTAAGCTCATTTATCTTCTTGAGCCGATAAATTCCTCCACAAATCGGATCGGGTGTAATCTTCCCCGAGGGAAATATCCCATGAAACAATGCCATATGTTGCCCATAGCCTGACGTCTTTATATGGAAAAACTTGATATCTTTACAGTACGGACAAAGTCCATGCCGAGTTCCACTTACCGGAGTGTTGTCTGTGTGGTTCTCAAAACGGAAATACTCGGGCTCATATGGACCACCAAGCTCAAAACTGCTATTGTACTTGTATCCAAATTTACCACTTGCTAACATGCCCTGGTCATGAAGATCTCGTATAAAATTGGGCCTGGTGTACTTTTTTCTAACAATTGCAGTGTCAATAGTGGTCGTATTGTTCACGAGCTTCCGCTCGATATCTTGTCTCGTCTCATTCAGCATACAATTTCTTGCCAAATTCTGGATGTGTGACAGTATATCAATCGTTACAATCGAAACTTGAGTGTAGTCAGTGGGATCTTTCGTATTGAATGGATGAAATAGTTTTTGCTTAGCGGTGATCACATCGAAGGTATTATTCATTATACCTAAACTGACATTGTTGGAGTCTTTTTCCTCTCTGATATTGATTACCTCAACACTATATTCTGATTCTGTAATAGGACTGGCATATTCAGGTGGTGAATATTCCATATCTTTGAAAAAATCGGGATAATTGTATACGTATTTATCGTTGGAAAACTCTAACCACGAACTGACAATATCCTCATTGTCAGGAAACATCGATTTAGTACTTGTAGAATCTTTTCTTTGGTAATCTGAGAAGTCCAATTGATATATTGATGGCCCGATAGCAACTAGTTGTACACCATGTTTATTTGTGGTATCAAAGCTGGCATCAAATGTAGTTTCGTTTTCTAAAGAAATTAGCATAGGAAATATGTTGGTGTGGGCCATTGGATATTAAAGTAGCAACTATCAAAGTAACTATCAAAGCAATTAAAAAAGCAATTACGGTAAAAAATTGTCTATGCTCTTGGTTTACCGCTTGATGTATTTGTGCCTAGATTTATTCGCAGCCATTTTTTTGTAACGACTATATTTATGTGAGGATTTTTGTGGCGGGACATCGCAGTAATATATGACCACTATGATTAAAGCAACATAAATAAAAAGATCGGCATATATAGTTTAGCTTAAAAGAGGCAAATATATAAAGCAATCCAAATTATATCAAGAACTCTTTTTTACTGACACTGGACGCAAAATAAAAGCTTCAAGAATATAATAAACTGCAAGTTGGTCTGGCTCCAGTATTTAGCACATTGGTTTTGTTTACCATTGACAATAGGATATTTAGCATAACGATAGCTGGTAGTATAAGCATTATTTTGTGAGTAATAGTAATTTGCATAGCCTTGGGTGTGCTTGGTGTGTTTGTGGCAAGGAGTTTTCACCGCAGTTAAGTAATTCTCGTTGAATTGGATAGTGTCACCACTTAATAAAACAATCGTCTTGGTGTGGTAAATCTTTCAAAATCAATAACTTGTCTCGTTTCCTTCTCAATGAGATTACCGACCCTTGTATCGGTATTAGCAGTGATGTTCTGGCTGACAAGAGCGATCTCAGTAGTGTAAGTTCTGTTGAATTTCCAAGGCCGATCATATCCGCACGAAACACCGGTGCCCCCATCAGCACCCTTGTTGCAGAGTGGATGATTCAAAGTTGCATCACCAAAGTAACTGAAAACCAAGCGCTTTATAACCCCAGGTTCTATTGGCTGAACCCCGATATAACCAGCACTTTTATCATTCTTGAAAAGAAGTTCAGTCGCGTAGAAAAACCCATGAATAGCACCATCGATAACAGTAATATCCGCAGTCAAGCGAGTAAATGGACCACTTTTTACAGGGCCACAATACCAGTTATAGCCCTGGACACCGAAAACTAATAACGCAAGCTAAATAAAAGTAGTTTTGAACAACATTTTGAACTACTTCTGAAGAGATCCATTCATGTCGGAACTATTCCCATATTATATTCTTTGGTTCAGCATCCAGTTATTGCAAATTTGGGACATAATTTGCCTCGGTGGTTAAATGCTTCGGACGTAAGTAATGCAACATCAACCAAAGTAGGAAATCGCAAAACTCTTCAGTATTATTAAACTGAACGACTATTTTCTCCATCTAAGTACATTTAGTCAGGTAACGACAGGATGTAGGACTTGATTATCTCTTCGAGTAATGCCAACTTAACTCATTATATGTAAATAACCTAAGTTTAAATACATCAATACATCGATACATCAATATTCAGTATACAGATAATAGTCTCCATCTGTCATACCTTAATACCAATTTGGTACCGAATTTCTGGTCTAGAACATTTTATATGACTGCCCCTATTAATCATCTTGCATAATTTTTGCAAATCTCAGAATATAATTGTGGGTTTTGGCTTGGCTGATGGCATTTAGAGATTGTAAACTAAAAAAAACAATTGATACTTTTTACATCAAGAATTTTTCAAAGGTCCAGCAGTATATTTGATATGTATAAAACTTGAAAAAGTTGGCAGCATATCCGTGAAGTATTTTCAAAAACTTAACACTTCAAAAATATGAATTTCGCAATCATTTAACAACAATACGCGGTATAAATATTTTTACAATAAACCTTCTCCGCGTGTCGCCCCCGGCGCCATTTTTGGTTAATCATAAATATTTTTAGCCTAGTTGGTATCATAACCAAAAATAGTACCACATGATCGAATAATCCAATAATTCAATAATTGGCATTTCAACATGCCATGGCTCTGAGTATACAGCTCTGAGTATTCAGGGGGGGTACCATTTAAGTAACATCAGTCGCATAAGTGAAGTTTTGTTGGGTAAATCGAGTGTTTGTTGTCAGGAGACTTTGGTAAATTTCTCTCCCAAACAATACATTTTCGCGGAGGTTAATTAAAAAGTATATTCTTGAACGTAACAGAATTAATTTTTACTGAACGATCTAGAATATCGAGATTGAACTTTTTTTCCGATTTTATTCCCTCATGTCTACTTAGTTTGGGTTTATTCGTGCACTCTTGAGAACACTTTTATGCCCCCACATTCTTCTAGACAAACATTGTGCAAAATGGACTCTTTATGGCTGTCTAGGCTGATACATTTTCACTCAAAAAAGTTACATATCTCGAAAGACAAAATCGAGTCGGATTAGAGGCATTGGGGGGGGACAAATATTAATGTTGTGATTGCGTTTCTCCAGTTTCTGCTTGCGTGTTCAACCGGTTTGAGCAACAGTTGTCTTGCATGTCTCCTAACTGATGGTTAACGACGCTATTCTTTGTATATCTCAAAATACCAGCCAATCATACCAATGCTCGTAAACCTAAGTACCGCCAATGGTTGAAAATTGCTCGTTTCATCCTCATCGTTAAAAGTATTAAACAATAATCCCCAAAAAATGTCAAACCGGAGTATCAGAATATTTACTGGAATGTTTTACGTAGTCAGTTTACTCCGAAACATAAAGTTGTGAGACATGAACACGAATTGCTGAAGTCTGAATACACACATAACGTTAGCACCAGGCTGTATTCAATACATACAGATTAATTTTACCCAGTTCAGACACACTAAAATTTCGTTCGCGAAATCCAGTTAGGGTTGTAAGGTAAATCCGTGCTGAAACATGTTGATTTTCTGCAACTCAAAGCCTAATCATTTAATTCCGAAATCCGGAAGGTAGTTCCACAGATGCTACAAGCTTGCTAATAATGACTAAGCCTCGAGTCTATTATTTAGTCATCAATCAGTTAACTACCAGTTGGATAAGAGTAGTTCAGCCAAGCCTTGCAGAAGACTATTTTCTTTATGGTTTCGTAACAGTAATATAATCGTATGATGGCTTTCAGTGCCACAGTACTTCAATTGTGGCAGAATTACTAATGGACTTGACCAGGCTTCCCTGCACGTTGGTGAAGCTTCCGACGATAGATCATGAAATTACTGATGCTTACAGTATGTTGAAACGCTTAATCTAAACATTATTTTTTATGCAAATATAAGAAATTGCGCATTCTCGCTTGACAATACATGATAAATGTTTCGTTTTCATCATCCTAGAGCAAATTTTATGTAAGCAGTGATAGGATCCAGCCATTCATAAAATGCATGCCACAAGCATTGTTTGCTGATTGTGGCTATTGTAGTAGGAGTATCAGACCACCGTTGAAATTACTACAATCCCGCCTTATTTATTTAGAAGATGTAAGATTGGTACTGCGTGTAAAAACCATCTTGCTTCTGTCAGCAAAATGCCATAACGGAATGATCAGTTTTAGGCGGGCATATCATAATCTATTTTTAATCATTTCCACGACCTAGCATCCTATCGGAAGAAATGATAAGCACTATATGCCTGATCGATTGGTAATGCGCTTTTTTGTCTGCATGGTTATGACACTGGAGCTTGCACAAACTTGCAGATTACTATAGACTGATTTTCGCGCGGTCCATACAAAAGCAGTTATCTAAAGGAGAGATACCCCCCAATTGAATGCATTGTCCCGAAATTGGCGTTGGAGCCGTATGGACAGCTGCACTTGCTAACTCTAATTTTCATGTTTGATATATTTTCTAGCACCTTATGCGGTTGAAAGGGACAGTATGAGATATTATTTCTTCGAGAACCCTACCAAGAAGGCTAGAGTGTACCTTTATCTTGGTCAAACTAATATTCCTTTTTATTTCTGTCCGTCTACACTTCCAAAGCGTTATGTTAAAACTGAGAACATTCCTTCTCTTGACCATTCCGTAGTGTCCTAGAATCGAAGATTTACCTTCAACACATTTTTTTTCAAAATAATTCATTTCCGGTGGAAACAGAATCATTCAACAATAGAAGCAAGGTTTCTATTCTCTTTACATTTTGAAATGGAATTGGTGCCGCTCGCTGGAGACAACCCCAACTGACTAATAAGATATTTTTAATAATTAAATGTTCAACAACAGACGAGCCACGGTAGGCAATTGGAAGTTATTATGGTTGCCAAAGGTGTACTTGGTAGCGTTGGATAATAGCATAAAAAGGCACGAAAAGTCGGCCATTTCAAGATTTATTCCTCAAGATCATCAATCACAATGGTTTCTATTACTTCCCTTTCTACCAAGACTCTCTTAACTTTGGCCCTTGCCCTTTTCTCCAATGGTATTGCCATTCCTGCAAATGCGGACGTCAACCTTCTTGAAGCCAGGGATGATTTGAAGGTTTTAAAATTGGATTTCGATGTTAAGGTAGCAGCTACCAACCACACCTCAATTAAATCGAACTCTCCTTACGCTATCGAAAGAAATAATAAGAGAGATGGTACACCTACCTTTGAATTGGCTAATCAAATTTACTACTACTCTACCAATTTATTGTTTGGCTCAAACAAACAACAGATTACCGTTGATATTGACACTGGTAGTTCTGACTTGTGGGTCCCAGTAGCTGGTGTCCAATGTCAGGATCCTCCACCTCATATTCCTGCCGACTTTTGTACCTTAAGTGGTGTCTTTGATACCAGCCAATCGTCGACTTACCAGGACTTAGGCGACGAATTTTTTATTCAATATTATGACGGTACAACATCCACAGGTGATTTTTCTTCTGATGATGTTCAAATTCCAGGTGGCCCCACTATTAAGCAGATTAATTTTGGTGCTGTTACAAGTACTTCAGTTAATCTGGGTCTTGTTGGTATCGGATTGGATACTAACGAAGCTGACGGGAGACAATACCAAAACTTCCCTGATCTCTTGAAGAGCCAGGGTTACATCTCCAAAAATGCGTACTCTTTGTATTTGAATGATGTTAAGGCAACCTCTGGTTCTGTTATCTTTGGTGGAATTGATCATGCCAAGTATTCTGGAAACTTAGTTACTGAAAATGTGGTAAGTGACCTGCAATTAGAAATAACCTTGGACAGAGTCAGTGTTGGCGGCCAATCTTACTCGGTCAATGCTCCAGCTTTGTTTGACACTGGTACCACTATTACTTACTTGCCTTCTAATATTGCGCGCGCCATTATTAATGATGACAACAGTCATTATAACGCCCAACTTCAAGGTTATGTTTTCACCTGTAGCAATGCTCCTCAGGGATCCATTGATTTCAAGTTTGATCAAGGTGCTCAAATTTCTGTCCCATTTTCTGACCTTATTGTTCCTGTTTACACATCTAATGGAGAAGTCACCAATAACTGTGTGGTTGGTGTTACCCAAAGTGGTAGGGATGGTATTATCTTAGGTGACACTTTCTTGAGAAGTGTGTATGCTGTCTACGATTTGGACGATCTCACTATTAGTATTGCCCAAGTCAAGTACACTACTGACTCTAACATTCAAGCTATTTCTTAAGTTTTATGGTTGGTTGATCCAGTCAAGTCTTTAGTTATTTTCTATCTATAAGTGTTTTGTTTCTTTTTCCCTAGTAAACAAAAAATTGAATTCATTTTAGCTGTTAATAGATAGCATTGAAGGCAAAGAATTGATTAGAAAATTAGCGAGGTCCATATTCATTTGAATTATCAAGCATTGCGCGAGGAGATTTCTCCATCATGGCTGCTGAAATGAAAAGATCAGCATTCTCAACTGCCCTCTACGATGCAACAACTAAAAAGCCTACATACTATTTTTAATGAATAAGAAAAAAGTAGTAAATAAACGAGAGTCTGAACTGTTTTGTTTATGGTAATAAATATTTATCCAGTGTGACTATTATTATGTTTGGCAAATTAAAGTTCTTACTTTTCTAAAAATTATGTTACTGCCGTTGTGCTTCACGGATCTATGACATCTATAGTACCAAAATCTCACTCTCGATTTCATTGCTCGACATCAACATTGGAGCTAACGAGTTAATTGAAATGTAGAAGGATTTATAGATTCTTAGTTGTTTTGCAGTAATTAAATCGTATGAGCCCTGTGTTCCAACAAAGCATAAATAAAAAAAAAAACTAAGCTCGTTTGGATCCACCTTGAAGACAATGGCGCAATATCATATAAGGTTTCGATCCGAATTGGAGGAATATGACTTTTTGGAGTACGCTTTTCTTGCAATTAGAAACTGCACAACGTCTAGTTTTATAAGGTTACTGTACCACAATTTACCGATCCGGTCATGCAGTAGCCTTATATTAAAGATATTCTTTTTTGTACCATGATAGACCTACCATGCGTTATTGATGTAAGCGCGAATTTTTGTTAACCAAATTGAATTTGAATGGTGATAAGTATTTGGATTCAGGTTATGAACTCAATTGTTGGTCCCTATGAACCAACCTAATGCCAAAGCGAAATTCAAGAGGCATGCAACCAGTGTCATTAAAACTATATATTACCCTAAAATGATTTTGTATATAAATGGAGGGTTGGCCGAGTGGTCTAAGGCGGCAGACTTAAGATCTGCTGGACGAACGTCCGCGCGAGTTCGAACCTCGCATCCTTCATTATTTTTTATAATTTCCAACCAACTGAACTTATCATAATCAGTGGTAAGTAGTAGTTAGGTGTGGGGAGAGGATCCATCTGCTTTGTGGTGGTGCTGAGTGTATATATTGGGTGACCGCCGGGAGATTTAACAGATGGAAGGTGTAAGGCGTTTTTTCCAGGGAGGTGGGGGTGCATCTGTGCAAACCGTGATGCTCCGGGGTGGTCACAACCAATTAGGGCCAGGCACTATCCGAGTTCCGAGGGTGCCGGAATACAAATCCAGCGCGGTAATTTTTGGATGAAAAGAAAAAAGTGGCCAGTAACAAAACTAACGTATATAATAGTTTGCTGTAAACGTTTACTTTTTAGTGGGTTAATAATGTTGTCTAGAAGTATCAAATCTAGCTTGAAACGTGTTCCGGCCGTTCTCCCAAAGCAATCCCTTAAGACGACCTTCAAGGTCGCCAATGTCGTCGGCGTCAGATCAGTCTCCAATGTCTCCACGTTCAGACCACAATATAATGTGCAATCGTTGAACTTCAAGCGTTTTGCTTCGCACACCGTCAAGGTTCCTGAAATGGCTGAATCCATCACTGAAGGTACCTTGTCTGCTTACACCAAGAGTGTTGGTGACTACGTCAACCAAGATGAGCAGATCGCTACCATCGAAACCGACAAAATCGACATTGAAGTGAACTCTCCAGTCTCCGGTACCATCACCGAGTTCTTGGTTGAAGTTGAAGAAACCGTTGAAGTTGGCCAAGACTTGCTTAAGGTTGAAGAAGGTGCTGCTCCAGAAGGTGCTGCTGCTCCAAAGAAGGAAGAAGCTGCTGCTCCAAAGAAGGAAGAAGCTGCTACTCCAAAGAAGGAAGAAGAAGCTCCAAAGAAGAAGGAAGAAGTTCCAAAGAAGAAGGAAGAATCTCCAAAGAAGAAGGAAGAACCAACGAAGGAAGCTGCCAGCTTCACTTCGTTCTCCAGAAACGAAGAAAGAGTCAAGATGAACAGAATGAGATTGAGAATCGCTGAACGTCTTAAGGAATCGCAAAACACCGCTGCTTCCTTGACCACTTTTAACGAAGTCGACATGTCCAACTTGATGGAAATGAGAAAATTGTACAAGGACGAGTTCTTGGAAAAGACTGGTATTAAGTTGGGTTTCATGGGTGCATTTGCCAAGGCCTCCACCTTGGCTGCTAAGGAAATCCCAGCTGTGAATGCTTCCATAGAAAACAACGATACCATGGTGTTCAGAGACTACACTGATATTTCTGTTGCCGTTGCTACTCCAAAGGGTTTGGTTACTCCAGTTGTGAGAAACGCCGAATCTTTGTCTATCTTAGGTATCGAACAGGAAATCGCCAACTTGGGTAAGAAAGCTAGAGACGGTAAGTTGACCTTGGAAGACATGTCTGGTGGTACTTTCACCATTTCTAACGGTGGTGTTTTCGGTTCCTTGTACGGTACTCCAATCATCAACTTGCCACAAACCGCTGTCTTGGGTTTACATGGTGTCAAGCAGAGACCAGTTACTGTCAATGGCCAAATCGTTTCAAGACCAATGATGTACTTGGCATTGACCTACGACCACAGAGTCTTGGATGGCCGTGAAGCCGTCACTTTCTTGAAGACCGTCAAGGAATTGATCGAAGATCCAAGAAAGATGTTGTTGTTGCAATAAACCATTCTAAACTAAACGTTTCATCTTCATAGCAATAAATTATTCGACAGTATTTGTTTTCTTTTTGTCTTGTTTTTGTTCATACTTTTGTCTGGCGTTATTATTTCTCGAGTTCCAAATCGTAACCCTTTGTTAAATGTAATAATTACGTTCGTGAAGCATTTTTCGTGATTCTATTGTATGAGATTGCCTAATCGAGAACAAAAACAAAAATAAACCTAAAATCGAACTGTAATTGCAACTGTTTATCTTTTGCCTGATCAGGAAACTCAAGTTGAACAGTTAGAAAAAAAAACCCTTATGCTATCTTTCCATCATTTGATAACTTTTTGTAGTACAAGAATCCCACGAATACTTCCTCACTTTCTTTTGTTTTTAACTATCATAAATCACATCTTAGCGCAAACAAAAACCCCAGAAAGGTGAAAGAAAAAGTAACGCAACCCCTGCTCTCCATAATTGACACCAAACCTATCGGTCCTGATCTTATTCATCTAAATTCTACAGTTATGGATCAATTCAATACCTGGGAAGTTACACCTTCCAAAGCGGTTCCTTTGCCCCACGAAAACTTTGATCAGTACCTTACTGAATATGACGAGATCGACAACATGTTCAACGAAACCTTGACGGGGATTCAGGACCTCGACATTCCCTCTGGCTTTGCCATGAACCAGGAAAACATGGCACAACATCAGCCAAAACACAGTAGAAAAGCAAGTGGAACTGCTATTTTTGGTTTTACTGACCACAACCGTGAGATCTCCATTGGTGGTTTGACAAACGACTTGTACAAGACTGGCAAGTATTTCATGGATTTGAACAAGTCGATCTCTCCCAACGATTTGTTGAGATCTCTTACCACCAACAACGATAATCTTGAATTAGATTCTGGTGCTGAGTTGGGCTTTGACTTTGAAGAGCCCAAACCAATCTTGTTAATGGAAGAAGACGAATATGAGGCCGAACAACAGGCAAAAATCAATACCTTGCCCCAGCTGTCGCCCATCAGAAAACAACAGGATTATCATGTCACCAACAAGAACCCAAGATCATACAAGTTTCCACCTTCACCATCACCAGTTAGAGATGAGCGTACGAGATCTTCGCCTCGCGAATTCCAACAAGTAAACAATTATTCAGTCAGATACTTGCAAAACTTAAATAACAAGTACAAACAACAATACGTGGACGATATTGGACCTCTTTTAGGCGGCAATTCAGACCAGCGGCGGCCATCACCTCCACCACAGCCACAATTTGTCAAGTATGTGCCGATTCCAGTGCAACAACCGGTAAATTACCGGAAACAAGACCAGTATCCTATCCCTTCACAACAGACACTTACGACCAACAAAAGTGCATATCTTCCTCCTCCATCTCCACCTACATTGACCAATGGGTCTCCGGAATGGCAGTCTTCACCCGAACCACAATCTCCGTCGCCTAGCCGATCATTACTCCGTGAAAATTTAAACCGTTTCTCATCACCAATAAATCCTCAATTAAGAAATAGCGAAGTCAACTTCTATACCCCCCAGTTTTTTTCTGAAGATGCTTATGTCCTCAGCGACCAGCCAACCCAATATCTTCCGCAGATGTCGAGCAGCATGTCTAACCAGCTCCAGTCATCGCCCATTTACGCTAACAATGCTTCACTTAATTCATCTCCTGTGAAATATAGTGCCAGTCCACTTCGTAATGTGCCGATGACCGGTGATGATACAGTCGATGCCAATGCTACAATTACGCAGTTAACTCCTTTGAAAAACACGTTACCGAACACACCAGCACGGAACCAGATAAAATTCGAGTGGTCACCAATCATTTCACCAAATTCCAAAACACCTATTGATATGAAGAAGCAACTTCAGGAAACTAATAAGACAAATAGAAAAATCAAAAAGACCTCATTGTTACCACCAGGAGAGTTGGATCAATACTGGGAGGGTCCGGACAGTGACAAGCAGTACACTTGTAATTACAAGAACTGCAGCAAGAAGTTCACCAGGAGATATAATGTGCGGTCGCATATCCAGACACATCTCAGTGACCGTCCATTTGCATGTCTGTACTGTCCCAAGCGATTTGTGAGACAGCATGATTTAAGAAGACATGTCAAGGGACACTTGGCAACCAAGAAATGGCCATGTGAGTGTGGCAAGGTATTTACTCGTGTCGATGCATTGACAAAGCACCAGCTCCGGAACATCTGCAGTAAGGGTGTGAAAAGTGGAATCGCCAAACCTCAAAACAACAACTTAAAAAACGGAAACATCCTTGACGAGTTCACTACTAATAAACTTAATGAGGAGTTGAAGTACAATGACTAAAGGCCTATTAATCAAAGCAATATAAAAAAAATTGAGAGATGAATTATTGGTTATTTTTTCAAATTTTTTTCGCAGCCAGGGTGTTCTTCAATTCTTTTCGCAACCGTTTTCTTTCCCCTAAAATATCGTTTACTTCTTTGTCTGATACTGTCAGTCGTCTTTGCAAAACCGGTGGATATATATAAATATAAATAAATGTTATAAGTCAATTTATGCCATACTTTTTTTTTTGTATATAAAAAGATATCTCTTCATACCAAGGTTTTTTTTTTATGAAAAAAATGATACTCTATTCTTCGATTGTCGTGGTCCCCACAAGTAATGGTGCCCGTTCTTCCTCCTCGGCCTTGTGTGTCTTCATGTGCTGGTTGAGATTATCTGACCGACTGAACTTCTTGTGACAGATCGTACAGTCGTACGGCTTCTCAAACGTGTGGAGCGAACGGAAGTGGCGCTTCAAATGCTCCTGTCGCTTGAACCGCCTTGAACAGTAGTTACACAAGTAAATCTTCGACAGATCAACCAAGTCGGCTTCCTTGTTCTCCTTACGGCCTCTTGTCCGGTTGTTTGAGTTAATTATGCTGGTGGGGAAAATCTGGGTGTTGGCAGGCAAATCGAGCGATTTCAAATCAACTTCAACTTCAATGCCATTAGTGATCATCGTTGCCACAGGCGATCCTATGGTATTATTGCTCACTGATTTCTTCTTCGGTGCCAACTTTGACCCAAGAATACGTTTGGAGGCTGCAGTAAATGACGATGTCGTCGAAGCTCCATATTTCCCAGTCTCAATTGAGCTCTGCAGAGCAGCATCATTATTCGTCAAAGACGTATCATAAGACGAGACAGCAGATGAACTACCATTACTTTGACGGCTGTGGAAGCTACTTCCGCCTGACTGAACTCGGAAAATCCCCAGATTCTCGTCAAGCCCGCCATCTGACGCAAGCTCCAATTTGACCAAGTCACCTTTACTCCTCTTTGTAGAAAAACTAAGGAGAGACGGTTTTTCGTGCTCGGAATCGGGCTCGCTCTTAACTTTGGTTTTGGTCTTTCTATACCTCTTACCGACATTCTCAAATAAAGCAGCATAATCAGGCTCCTGCTGTATGCCACCGTTCTGTGAACTATCCAGATTCACCGATTCTAATTGATCATTATTGTTCGTCGTGGCTCCCGACGGCGTTCGACTCACCAAAGATGCCTGGTATGAAATGTTGCCCGTCATGCCGTTGTCGATGCCGTCACTGTCGCCATAATTGCTCTTTTGCGAAGCTTGAAGGTCATCGCCCATTTTGGTATCAAAATCCTCGACCGCTTCGGGCTTCAGCGGCGTCTTGAACCGTGTAAACAAACTCCGCTTGGACCTTTTGGGTTTTTTTGTCGTCGGTACGATATTGTCAATGGTATCCTGATCTGGCTCCTCCTTCATCGGACTAGTCATGATAAAATCAGCCTCAGTATCTTTGCCAACAACACCATCATTCATTTCCATCATGGTATCGTCGTCAAACGTCAGCTCCGGCTCAGGATTCGACGTATTGTTGCTCTTGAAGATGCTACGGATCAAGTGACGCGACTGGGTTTCCGACAGTTGGGCTTTCACAGGAGCAAATGTATTTGCTTGTGACAGTGGTGATGTTGGGTTCGAGTTATGTGAGCGCTGGTTGTTTCTATCACTCATAAACGGAATAATGTTGCTAATGGATGACGTGAAGCTCGTGTAGCGTCCGCTGCTTGGCTGCTGACGTTGACCCTGACTCGATGACTGCTGGCTCTCCACTGATAATCTGTGTGGAGAGTAAATATCGAGCGAGGTGCGGTTGAGTGATGAAGGTGGCTGTTCAAACGAGCTGCGGTTCATATATTGATGTGCCGAAAAGAAGGACGGCTGAGTCGAGTGAACCGATCCAATGGACGGGGTGAGTGATGTTGTGGTTGTTAAGGGTGAAAGTTCGTTGTAAAGCGTGTTGTTGATGACAAGACTTGCATTTGAGAACGAGTTCGTCATGTGAACATTGGAATTCACGTTGAGGTTATTGGTTGAGTAGTAGCTGTCGATAGAGCCCTTACGCAACGCTCTAGTTTCATGGTACGTCGGGGCTTGGTTCTGGGCAAATACACTAAACTGTTGCGGATTATGCGTGGCCATGACAGGACTATGTCCATTGATCTGTTGGTGTTGTTTTATGTTGGTGTACGACGAATTTCGAGCAATTTCACTCGGGCTTTCGTGTTGTGGGGTACGAATAGAAAACATCGGCGTGTTCTGGTGTGAGAACGACTCAGTATCAGGGTTTGTTTCTGACTGGTGGTCGTGAAAAATGTCCTGTTCCAAGGCGTACGGCGGCGATTCCTCAAGGTCCATTTGATCGTTGTGAAAAGCTCCTGGCATCGTAAATGAAACTGGCTGCTGCTGTGGTGGAGGTTGCTGGTGTTGCTGATGTGACTGTTGTGGGTGTTGTGTTGGGATATCTGTTGTTGTTTGGACCAGCGGTGCTTCGTAATCGTAAAACATGTCGTACTCAGTAAAGTGAGCCGGAATTGTGTGGTCCTGAGGATCCAACTCAAGTTGTTCGGCTTCAAGCAGGAACTGCTGCTGCTGCTGTTGCGTTGGCGGCTGTGGTTGCTGCTGAAGCAGGGGAAATTCATGGAGAGTCGGGATTTCGGGTGTGATATGTCGCAACTCAAACGTGATCTTATTGGCGTCACGACTCGACGGCTGCTCGTCGTCAATATCGTGATTCATTGCCTGCATCTCTTGATATTGAAACTAACGCTCAGAAAACGTTCACAAGTGCAATCGGACACAGGGCTTGCGGACAGCTTCGGGTTCAAGTACTCACTCGGGGTTGGGCCACAAGACGCTGTGAGATTAAAGTTTTTGTCGCGCGCAGAATGAAATACTGCAGATAAGTAATTTATCGGACTGCACATACCCTCAGTACTTTATTTTATTTTTATTGTTAATTTTTTAATTTATTAATTTTCTAAAAAAAAATCTTGGACATTATTCCTACATATAATACTATAATACATAATATACGGTATTGTTACAGCTATCTTTGTTATACTTTGTAGCCAGCTCCCAGTGGCACACGCTGGCGGATACTGGCAATGTCGGCTTCCGATCCTTCTTCTTCAAGCGTACGGAGCTCGGGATTCACCACACGTAGAACAGAACGCCGTTTTGATCCAACCAAAACCTGCACGTCCATCTCGTCGTCGACCAGCGCTTCCGAGGCAGTATCCTGTTCGTGCACGGGCCGGCAAAGCAGGGTAATATCCGCTTCGTCATCGGAATTGGTATCGAGGCGATTGTAATCGGATTGGCCAAGCTGTGGCATCCTCTGTGGTATTCGTGGCAGCGTTGGCGGTGTGTTCAGGAACAGAAACTGGTGCTTGAGCAGACCAGGGATCTTGGGCGACCGTTCTGGTGCTCTTTCGTTGCTGCTTCCGCCGCTCGAAAGTGTCTCATTCAGTGCCAAGTAACTGTGCCTCACCAGTCTGCGGTTCTGGTCAAATTCGTTCCGTTTCTTCACCCACAGATCAATAGAGGCCGCATCCAATGTCAGACTAGTATCGTTACCATGTTGGGCAAGAGGTTGGTGGTCGTGGTGCAGTGCAAACGGATTTGCAGGAGCCAGAATCTGCGACATCCGCTCGTAGTAGTTGCCAAACTGGTAATCTATATCGCTTAATTCGTCAAAACGCTGGGTTTTTGTCTGTTTTCGGCGACGGATAGCGTAGTACACCGCTCCTGCACCAATTATAATGGCACAGAGCGGAATCACCGTGCCTAAAACAGCTTTTGTGACCGTGGAAGAGTTTCTGGAGCCCTGGTGCAGCATCTGTGCCATGCGGAACAGCTTCACGTTCTGTTCAAGACTCGTTACCGGCTGGAGCGTGGCTGCATCGTAGAGTTTGACGGTATATTGCAGTGCCAGGCCATCCCGCTTGGCCTTGCTGGTTCCATTGACCACAATCAAAGTGTTAAAGATCGTTGCGGCACCCAATACTGGGTCTGGCAACGCATTGAACGACGAATTCCATGACCAGTCGTTTGCACTGGTAGAAAGCTGCGCAATCGACGGTGTGGCAGGTTTTCCGTCTAACGAGCCTCCAATTGCCAATACCTGTGATACCAGCAAGTAATTTGCAATCGTCTGCTTAGCGTTGTCTTGCAATGGAGCAAAAATAGGAAGCACAAGTGGAAATACTCGTGAGTTCACTGTTTGTGACCCAGAAACATCGCTTGCGGACCGGAACGACCAGCCAGCACTGAAATCCCACGTTGCCAACTGGTACATGTTGAGCCAGGCGTCGTTCAGGACGCCACCAACCACCAATTGCGTTTGGGGATTTGGTGCTGCGAGGGTTCCCGCGCCATAAAACGCATGTGGCTTTGTAGACGTCGTGATGTTTGCAAGCAGCAACAGCAGCATATCTACGGCAATAAGACGGTTTGATACCACATGGTTTGAGCTGCACACACCACCGTAAACATATACTGTGCTGTTATTCACTGTTGATGCTAGAATTGTAGGATAAGCATAAAAAGAAGTGTCAGAAATTCCGGTAAAGTTGAGGGTCTTAGCGTTCCATGAGTCTGACTGGGTGTCGTACTCCACGAGAGAAAGAGATCCTCCGCCACACACATCTTTGCCGACCGATTTCTGACTGGTGATGCCGTAAAGACCGTTTCCGATCGAAAAAAGCGTCGTATTCGCTGGAGGCAGCGCAAGTGCCTCCACTGTTTGTCCTGACGTGTATCCCACATCAGAAAGCTTATATCCTGCTGTTTTTAAGTTGTCAAAGCCCGTGAGAGAGAAATTGAGTGCCACCACATCGTTGTTTGTGAGATGGAGATATACTTTACCGGCCGTGTATGCGTACACCGCGTTCCATGCGGGGTTTGCGGGTATTGCAGCAACAACCGCTAGAAGAAACCACACGTATATCATGCTGGAAGAGATATGTTCTGTCACAACGGGCTGAATGAGTGGAAAAGTAGTTGGAGTAATGTCTTTTCTGGTATTGACATTTGTGCCCGATTCGGAAATTAATTGTCTGCAGACAGTTTAGGTCAGTTTTGATTTATTTTTCGTTCTATTTTTTTTTTGTTTGCTTCTTCTTCTTCTGCTTCTTCTTGAGGTTCTGATTCTTGAAATTTCTGATTCTTGGATGTTTCCGTTTTGTCCGATTGTCTGATCAGATTAATTTTCTTGCCTGACCGGCTGGCTTGTGTTGTCTTGTCTTGTTTTAGATTGTCTGTAATGCACTTTGAGCCGGAAAAAGCTGCTGGTTCTCAGACACGCTGTCTCTTTGAGGCATGCAACACCCCTGTCATTCCCGTTACTGGTGAAATGGTTGCTCTGCGGATCGAACTCGCCAATGCGCCAAAAATGCTCCAACCCGATTCAGAGTCCAAAGTCTCAAGCGAGTTTTATCGTATTATCGATATGTGGGCCTTCGATAACATCGCGGTGTCGCGGGATGCCAATATTAACACCACCTTAACCTTGCCTGACAGTAGCGAGTTCACCGTCTCCCGTTTATTGATCTGTAGCGAGTGCAACCGTGGTCCCATCGGCTTTGCAGCCTCCAAAAAGGGTACCACGCCTGATCCACGCAGCCTTGAATACTTCTTAGCATGCAACAGCGTGAAATACCAATAGACGTTGCAATAATTCAAACAAAAAAAGAATTTCATAATTATATAATTGGTGAAACATGTACATCAATCGCTTAAACTTCAATTATAATTCTGGAGAAAATTGTCAACGCTCATTGCGTGGCGATGTGAACGCCACGCAGGTAACTCGAATAAACTGTCGATGGCTTCAAGCGGCACTCCTTTCGTTTCGGGATACAACAAGTAAACCACTACGGGAAAAACCGCCATGCATGAAGCAAAGATAAAGTAAAGGCGGTATCCGATCGCATCGAGTGCCGGTCCAGTCTAGCGGCCCGTCACAAATGCCCAGAACCAATTGGTAGAGCCGTTGATTGCTTGTGTCACCGTCCGGATTTCCTGGGAGAAGATCATCCAAATGTAGAGAAGGGCCTGTGCTGCGCGACCTCTAGTATCCTGGTGTCCCTTGATTCTGGTAGATGGTTTGGCGATTTTTATGTACGCTCCAATGTACCACATGCAGAGTGAGCACGGCTAGGAGCACCAAATCAACGCAGCTCGACCTCCGACGGTATCCACGATGAAGAAGACCCAGACCAAAGAAGCAACCGCTTTGAGAAGCCCAAAGGTTCCAGTAGATTGAAGTCCAGCATTGGATCCAGTAATGCCGATTGACTTGAACACTTTGGGTGAATAGTACGTCACGGCATTAATTCCAAGCTCGTTCTGCATCATAAATAACGAGTTGGAAAGCAAAAGACGATAAATGTACTTTTTGGAAGCATAAATGGTGACAATCGGCGCAAGAAACCCGCTGCCATTTAAGCGTGTCCGTTTATCTTCGACATCGGCAATTATCAAATCCATCTCATGGATTGAGTACGGATGGTTGACGTGGATATTGCGCAGTTCTGGCATAAAAAATGATCTGAGCCAAAAGAGACCCGGTGGAACAAGCTGGACTGCAAATGTAATCATCTACTGCTTACGTGAGAATAGGAGGTCTTGGAGGAGGCCGTAGTTGATGCAGTATCCAATAACGCCGCCAACTTGCCACGATATTTCCCAGAAACCGATCAACTTGCCGCGAATTAGGGCCTGTGAACTCTCGGGGATGTATATTGGTGCCAACCCTGAGCAACCTCCGATTCCCACACCAGTAATGACTTTGCCGGCATATATAGTACCAAGTCCCGTTGAGTTACGAGATTCGAGGGAAATTGCTGAACCAAAAGTAAGAAGAAACCCCGGAATCACAAGGTCGATTTTTCGGCCCCAGATTTCACCAATATGATAAAAGAAGATACAGACACTGTGCTGTCATATTCGCCTTCCTCTTTAACTTATCTACCCTACAAACCGTGGGTTTCTCCTAACCAGAACTAAAAGAGTATAAAATTGAAGAAATATGGACAAAATTAGAAATTACAAAATTATGATTAATTTATAGGGACAAGACTTTACAATTGATTTCTTGATTGAGAGAAAATACAAACAAATACGTTTTTTTTATGGAGAATAGTTGTAGGATTCGAAGATGATTTATGTGTTTAAGTAAAGGTGGTGCTAACGAGAGTGATTTTATAAGCAATTTGATAGGTAATTTTTTTGAGACACCTGCACACAATCAAAACGTTAATGGAACTCCTTCAGTCGTATAGTTCTGACGACGACGAGATTGAGGAGGACGCCGATGAGATTGAGCTTCCGCATATCTTTCTGCAAAACTATTCTGTGAACATGATTGGGCAGCACTCGGTATTTACTTATATTCCGTGGCGGCCATCGGCCAGCGCTGTGGCTCGGATCCGAGTTGCTTCTGCCCAGGCGCTCCGGAACACGCCATTGGAACATGCAGAGTGGCTCGAGAGTTCCCGTGGAAGCAACATCAAGTACCACATCTCGCTCCAGACCAACTATACTGGCACGAAGCAGCGGGTGAAGATGTTTAGCGACAACGTTTTGCATGCGGTGAGGGAGATGGCAGTGTCCCCCGCGCTCGTGGGCCACGACGCGGAGGCGGCAGCGCGTACGCAAAAATTACTGGCGCTCGTTGGCGGTGCGCTTGCAGCCCCACGTCGCGGTGTAGAGCTACGGTTTGAGCCCACGCTCCGCTGTTTCGGCAGTGCCACCAGCGACAGTATTTTTCTCGCGGGCGTGGTTCGCGAGACGACAGCGCTCCAGCAATGGTTTTTGGGGCTCCGCGACATTCTTACTGCGAATCGTGACTCGTTCGACCTCGCATTTACCACCGACTTGGATTCTACGCATCGGTACCACGTCTCGTTCCAGACAGCGGTGGTGCCTGGGGCCGATCTTGACGCCGTGAATGCCTATTTGGCCACCGTGGACGTGTCACAGGAACTTCGCGATGTTGTCGTCCACGTCTCGGACTTGACCGTAAGTACTTCCACTGGCTCCGAAACCGTACTGTTTCGCCTTGAATAATATACGCACACCTCAAGAAATTTCCTGTTATGTTTGGCGCCGCGCCCTGGGGGAAGAAACACTAATTATAACGTTTCCGGCACTCCGCGAAAAAACTCAGCAACTTAGTGACGGCTTCCTCCCACCAAAATGGCTAAGAAACATCAGCACAAAGTAGAAAAACAATTGATCGAGTTGGTTAACAACCGTGCCAACGACAACAAGTGTGGCGAGTGTGGCACCAAGTACCCAACATGGGCATCACACAGCTTAGGAATCTTCCTCTGTGGCCGGTGCGCCTCGGCCCACAGACGGGTTCTTGGACCGCCCAACTACAACATCTCGTTGGTAAAATCGCTCACATTAGACGAATGGACGCCAGAACAGTTATCCAATCTTAAGAAAATCGGCAACAAGCGCAATAAACGCAAGTGGAATCCCAAAAAAGTGCCATTTCCCTACGATGGCGACGACGATATCGCTGCAGTTGAAGATTTCCTTCGTGACAAGTACATCTTGGGAAAATTCCGGGATGAAAACATCGAGGACGATCCAGCCGATTACTCCGAAGGTAGTGATTACGGTGTGGACGGTGGCTACAGCCGTTCTCGTCTGCATTCTTACTTGGGCACCAGCTCCTCACGTTCTCGACTGAACTCGTATATCGGCGGCAACGGCTCACGGTCCCGGCTGAACTCACACGTTAAACTCAGTGCCAACCATACAGGAAGACTGAGATCGAGTTCTACAGTTGTTAGAAACGATATCCCGCAATTATCGCACCGCAAGTTGACCACGTTCGAATATACACTTTTTACGTCCCAGATTGCCAAGATCAGGTCGCTTGGTTACCACGATACCGATGCGATTTTGGAAAGTTTGTTGTTGAGTGAAGGTGTCATTGATTTGGCGTTGGATATCTTGGACCAGGACGCCAGGATAAATCCGGGGAAGTCCGAAATCCCACCCGTTTTGCCTAGAAGGCCTGGAACATCGGTGACTCAGGAACCACTGGCTGCACAGGCAACTGCTACTTCGGGAGCGGTAGCTGCAACAACTCCTGCCAGCACAGAATGGTGGTCTGGAACTCTGGCTACGGCTTCGCAACCACAGATGGCAATGAGTACGGGTCAGCCACAAATTTACCAGTACACCGATCCGGTGACGGGCCAAATTCTGTTTATTGACTCCAACGGACAACAGTACTTGGACCCAAGCAATCCACAGCACAGACAACAGCTTCTCCAGTTGACAAATCCACAGTTGACAGCTCAGCAGACAAATAAACAGAATATCTTGTCGTTGTACAACCAACCGAACCAGTTTACTTCGAATGTTGTTACTCCGGTGAGTAATGGACAAGGACAGCCATCACAGCAACAACAACAATTACAACAACAACAATTACAACAACTTCAGCAGCAACAGTTCCAGCAGCAGCAGCAGCAGTTTCAACATCAGCAACCACAATTTACTGGTTTTGCCCAGCCACAACAAAATGGGTTTAACGCTTACGGCCAGCAACAGCAGCAGCAGTACTGGAGATAAAAATATATATATATATATTATCGTATATATGTCTAAAATGTTAATGTTGTATGAATAGAAAATGGCTGCGAATCCGGGGGAGGGAGGAGTGGTGGACCTGGGCAATCCAAAACTAATATGGCCTGGGTTTTAGGATTTGTTCCTTAGGTAGTAGAAGAATCGCAAGTGTTGTGAACCAATCATATTAACGCATATTCTCCGAAGGTGGACCAGGTGTCTTCAGCCCTGGCGTCAAGGGGCTGATGATATCAAACATTTTCCCTTTTTTTTTTTTTTCTTCTAAATTTTTATTATTATTTTGCAGCTAAATCAGGAATGTTCGCGGAGATTCCAGAACGTTCCAGAGCAACTGGTGGTGGTATTATATATATGGAAGCAACGAGCAAAATCATACCAGTAATTCAGCAATTATTACTCTTTAATCACAATGGATGAAACACAATACACAGATAACGCATTGAGGATCATCACCACTGCCACCCAGTTGGCCCAGGAGAACTCAAACACACAACTTGTTCCACTTCATTTTCTCGCAGCAATGGTCCCTACCGACTCCGAAGATTCGACGCCTTATCTCAAGACATTGATTCAAAAGGGACGCTTCGAATGGGCCACATTTGAGAGGGTAGTAAACAAGCATTTGGTACGGTTACCTTCCCAGAACCCGCCTCCAGAAGACTTGAGACCCAGCTACGCGGCGGGTCAAGTGTTGACAAAGGCAAACAAGATCAAAGCCCAACAAAAAGATAGTTACATTGCACAAGACCATATTTTCCTTGCTCTATTAGAAGACTCATCTATCAAAGACATTTTCAAGGAAGCTGGCGTCAACGTCGAAACCTTGAAGAACCAGGCCATCGAATTGCGGGGCGACCAAAGAATAGACTCCAGACAAGCTGACTCGTCATCATCGTATGAATTCTTGAATAAATACTGTGAAGACTTGACAGAAAAGGCCAGAGAAGGTAGAATTGACCCTGTTATCGGCAGAGAAGAAGAAATCAGACGTGTCATCAGAGTGTTGGCTAGAAGAACTAAGTCCAACTCCGTCTTGATCGGTGAAGCCGGGGTCGGTAAGACCTCAATTGTCGAAGGTGTTGCCCAAAGAATCATTGATGGCGATGTTCCAAACGTCTTGGCCAATTCAAGATTGTTTGCTTTGGATTTGGGTGCGCTTACTGCTGGTGCCAAGTACAAGGGTGAGTTCGAAGAAAGAATTAAAGGTGTCTTGAATGAAATCGAAAAGTCAAAGGAATTCATTATCTTGTTCATTGATGAAATCCACATGTTGATGGGTGATGGTAAATCCGACGCCGCCAACTTATTGAAACCCATGTTGGCTAGAGGTACCTTGCACTGTATCGGTGCCACTACCTTCAGTGAATACCGCAAGTTTATTTCCAAGGATGGTGCCTTTGAAAGAAGATTCCAGAAGATTGATGTTCCAGCAGCAACGGTTTCTGAAACCGTTGCGATCTTGAGAGGATTACAGCCAAGATACGAAATCCACCATGGGGTTCGTATCTTGGATAGTGCCTTGGTAGCTGCTGCTCAATTGGCTTCCAGATATTTGACCTACAGAAGCTTGCCAGACTCTGCAGTTGATTTAATTGACGAGACTGCAGCTACTGTGGCGGTTGCCAGAGACTCGAAGCCTGAAGAGTTGGACAATTTGGAAAGAGAATTACACTTGATTGAGGTTGAAATCAACGCTTTAGAAAGAGACGTCGAAGCCGACGCCGATTCTAAAGACCGTTTGTTACTGGCCAGAAAGAAGAGAAGTCAATTGGAAAAAAGCTTGGGCCCATTGAGAGAAAGATTTAACCAAGAACGTGCCGGCCACGATTTGTTAATCGCAGCTAAGCGTAAGTTGGATGAATTGGAAATCAAAGCACAGGATGCTGAAAGAAGACACGATACTGCAACCGCTGCCGATTTGAGATACTTTGCAATTCCTGATGTCGAAAAGCAAATTGAAGAGTTGGAAGTCAAGGTTGCCGAAGAGGAAGCACAATCAGGACCTGAATCTCTTGCCAGAAACGTGGTAAGCTCAGAGCAAGTTGCTGAAACTGCTGCCAGATTGACTGGTATTCCAGTAACCAAGTTGACTCAGGCCGAAAATGCCAAATTGATTAACATGGAAAAGGAATTATCCTCCGCCGTGGTTGGACAATCTGAAGCAGTTAAGGCTGTCTCTAACGCCATCCGGTTGTCCAGATCTGGACTTGCCAACCCTCACCAACCAGCATCTTTTTTATTCTTGGGATTGTCTGGTTCTGGTAAGACTGAATTGGCAAAGAAAGTGGCAGGATTTTTGTTTGCCGACGAAAGAGCGATGATCAGAATTGACTGTTCAGAACTTGGTGACAAGTGGTCAGCCTCGAAATTATTGGGTGCTGCTCCAGGTTATGTTGGTTACGAAGAGGGCGGTATTTTAACTGAGCCATTGTTGAGACGTCCATACTCAGTTATTCTTTTTGATGAAGTTGAGAAGGCTGCTCCTGAGGTTTTGACTGTGTTGTTACAAATTTTGGATGACGGTAGAGTTACTTCTTCCCAGGGAAAGGTTGTGAATTGTTCGAATGCGATTATCATTATGACCTCAAACTTGGGTGCTGAGTACATCAACGCCGCCAATGGAACTAAGATTACAGAAGAAACCAAGGAATTCGTGATGAATTCGGTTAGAGCTCACTTTAGACCTGAGTTCTTGAACCGTATTTCTAGCACGGTTATTTTCAACAGATTGTCGAAGAAGGCAATTTCCAAGATTGCTCAAATCAGATTGAAGGAAATCCAAGATCGGTTTGCTGCCAACGGTAAGCAGATCACTTTGGAGCTTGATGATTCAGCCTTGGAATACTTGTGCAGAAACGGCTACTCTCCAGATTTGGGTGCAAGACCTTTGAACCGTCTTATCCAGAACGAGTTATTAAACAGATTGGCTGTTTTGTTATTGAAGGGCCAGATCAAGGATAAGGAAACAGCAAAGGTAACTTTAGGAGAAAAGGGATTGGAAGTTTTGCCAAACCATGAAATTGAGGACATTGACATGGCTGACTATGATGTTGAAGATTGGCAAGATACCGACGAAAATGACGAAGACGATGCTTACTTGTAAAGAGTAAGATAATCTTAATAATAATAATAATCCACACAAAATTTAAGAAAACTGCTTTCTTATAGTTCAATTCTGATATTTAGTTTACATAATACAATTTTAATGGTTTTTTTTAAGAAACTCAGATACGTAAAAGGTTCTCCGTTAGGTTCTCTATAAGGGAAGGATAAAAATCATCTTCTGTGTGCAGGATATTTCCTGCAATTACTCATCGTGAAAAAAGTTTTGGTAGAAGGCAAACCATCTCTTTGTTTTATTACGTTATTGATATAGCAAGATGGCTTCAAGAACTCAGTTTGAAAACTCTAATGAAGTTGGTGTTTTTTCCAAGTTGACCAACTCTTACTCGTTGGTCGCCGTTGGTGGCTCTGAAAACTTCTATTCTGCTTTCGAAGCAGAATTGGGGGATGTTATTCCAATTGTTCACACCACGATTGCTGGTACCCGTATTGTCGGAAGAATGACTGCTGGTAACAGGCGTGGTTTGTTGGTTCCAACTCAGACTACTGACCAAGAATTAATGCATTTAAGAAACTCCTTGCCAGACTCTGTCAAGATTCAAAGAGTCGAAGAAAGATTGTCTGCCTTGGGAAATGTTATCTGTTGTAATGACTACGTTGCTTTGGTGCATCCAGATATTGAAAGAGAAACCGAAGAGTTGATTGCCGATGTTTTGGGTGTCGAAGTATTCCGTCAGACCATCGCTGGTAATGTGTTGGTTGGTTCCTACTGTGCTTTATCTAACCAAGGTGGTTTGGTGCATCCACAGACCTCCATCCAAGATCAAGAAGAATTATCTTCTTTGTTGCAAGTTCCTTTAGTTGCTGGTACCGTCAACAGAGGTTCGTCTGTTGTGGGTGCTGGTATGGTTGTTAATGACTGGTTGTCTGTCACTGGTATAGATACTACTGCTCCAGAATTGTCTGTCATTGAATCTATTTTCAGATTACAAGACGGTCACCCAGATGCTATTTCTGGTGACTTGAGAGACACTTTGATTGAAACTTATTGAGGTATCGGCGGGTAATTTTCCTTAGTCGTTGAGAGGAAATCTTACAAAAAGATCTCTCCATGTTACCTCACACACTTATTTTGCATTCAAAGTATTAACATCTGTATATTAGAAGAATTCACAGCAATAAAAACCTCGTACGAATGGAAAATTTCCCAATGTAGTAGCTTTTATTGTTTGTTAGGCGGAGACAGACGGTAGGCGCGAATCCCAACCCAACCTTCCAAAACACTGCAAACCGAATTTGTATGCAGAACAAATTCGATCACGATCCTCTGATAATCTTAAAAAACGTAGGTACAAAACCATTCGTAGCTGCTGGCCCTAGATATCAACCCATTGAGATGGACTATTATGGTGTACCAAGAGGTACAATTAGAGCACAAGCTCTAAAGAAGCTAGCCAAGTTAGCAGTGACACAAAGCTATGAGCTGGAGCCGAAATCACAGGAGGAGGAAGACGGGTTCTTCAGATTGTTGGCATGTACGCCGAAAGAAGAACTCGTCAACGACGACTTGGCTCGAGTTGCTATTTCAGAAAAAGAATACGAAGTCTTGATCGCTTTGTGTGAAGCAACAGAATCAGAACTCAAGTTTCCTCATCAGGCTAAAGCTCTTGTGAAGAAATTAAGATTGTATTTCTTAGAACTCCCAAACCAAACTTTTACATCCAGAATTGTCTCCAAATCGCCATCCACGTCTACCTGGACTCACCTTTCCTGGAAATTAACTACGGCCTTGATCAACTTGGCCCTCAAGTTTGATAAACTTTACTTGGATGACGTGTTGGATATCTTTAGTGAGTTCACGGAAAGATTCTTTATGAACCACCACCGCGAATTATCAAATTACTTTACTTTGCTAGGATTTGTTGGTGGTTTGACCGACAGCCCAAGAATTTTGGTAAACTCTTCAAAGTCTTTCAAAATATTCCGCACCTTGGATACCTGTATTGATAACTTTGATTTTTTAAACGAAGTGGAAATTTATTCGAACGAGATTTACTCATCAGACACTGGAAGTTATGCTTCCCTTTTAGATCATGATTATGTGACTGACTTCTCACCCATTCTATTCCTTGAGGGTTTGAGTAAGTTAATATGCTCGATGATCAATGCTATTCTCAAGAATGATGATAAGCCATTATTGGAATGTCTCTTATATCGCGTCTCTCAGAGCTTTGATAAGGAGGATTACAATGAAGATGGCCAGAGTAGGGAATTACATTTATCAGTGAATCAAGACTTGAATATAACCTCTCAACATATGGAGTTCATTAAGATTTTGTCCTCCATTGCCATCCAGAAAATGGAATTTTTGGACAGAGGTGAAACTTACATTGTTTACTCTACCTACAATAGATTGAGATTAGGCTATTTGGCAAAAAGCTACAGTTTACAAGTCATTAGTGCTGGTATGTTCACAGATAATGTTGATATCAATACTGCAAAGAGAATGCTCAAGAACTGTTTGGAAATCAAGGATGTCATGCTTGACCCAGATTTGGGCTTGTGTGCCATCCAGTTGGGTGCGTTACTTGTCTTCAAGGACGAAACTGTTGGTCCTTCGTTGACAAGAGCTTTTACATCCTTGGTCGCTAATCCAAGATTTGCTGCGAAACACTGCATCGAATCGTCGAAGAGTGTTGGTTTAGCAAGTAAAGTTATGTCACAAGATGCTGTGATCACTACTATCTACGCTTTGACAAACCTTTTATTTGTGGGAAACGACGGGTTGCAACTTCAGTCAAGAAACTCAATGAGAAGGCCAGGTATGGTTAGAGACAACTTATCAAATGGCCATTCAGTTTCCAGAAGATCCTCTTTTGGTTCTGCTACTAATACTGTTAATGGTAATAAATCAGATCAGTACAATGAGCTGGACTACCGGAAAGTCTGTGAGAACGCTGTGTCTGCCATCATTGAAATTTCCCAGGCTTGTAATGATGAGAAGGTTATTTCTTTAGCAGTCACTTTATTATCCCAAAAGACCACAAAATTGGATTCACCTATAGGAGATCTCTTGTTGACTGGTTTAACGTCATGTGCTCCCTTCTTACCGGAGCGGGAATTTGTTATCTTGCTGAAATTATTGAATAAATTGTCCTCAGATGCTTGGGAAATGAAGAAAAAGAATCTATTGATCATGTTGATAAATTCCAGAGTTGACCTATCAAAGAAGCTTAAACAGGATAATCCTTTATTTAAAGTTTACTTACATGAAACATTGCAGGCCATAATCAACAAGGGCGATGTTCAAGTATTGGAACACCATAGATCACACAATGAAATCAGTTCGATTGGAGAGCAAATCACTATTTATTTAAAGCCATTGGCTGCATTGCTTCCTGAAGTTAATAAAAATGAGCCACCTTTGGTTATATCGGATACTGATACAATTAATTTGTTCAGAAACATCTGGTTTAATATGGTTGTTCATGGCTATTCTGTGAATTCCAGTATTTCCAAGGAATACTCTGCAGAGTTGGAAAGAATTGCATACAATAGTCCTCCTCTTGCGTCTGAATTATCCTGGGATAGAACGGAAACTTCCTTAGAGTTGAATACTGTCTTAAGAAGAGGATCTTCGAACCATAATGTGAAAGACCACAGGCATATTATGGGAAATATCTTTGAGGTTCACAGATCAATGAGTTATCCTAAGTTGATGTTCTTGTCAGCTACTATCTTTGTTGAATCTTTGAGAGTTAAATCGGGTGATTGTTCCACTGTTTTACACTACTTCTCTGACCCCTCAACAAAAACTAGTGGTGTTGATAAGTACCTTGGTTATATCGCCTTTAAGATTGCCAAAGATTATATTTATCTTGTGAACTGTGGAGCAAACAAGCAGTTTAGTGCAGAAAACATTGCTTCTCAAGTCACTAATATACTTGCGTTATGTTGTCACAGATTGGAAGACTTACAGGATGCTGCTTTACAATGCTGCGATCTCTTGATCGGTAAAGTTCCGTCATCTTTATGTCACCAAAAAAGTTTGTTTGCATTATTTGATTTATTGACTTTGTTATTTGATAGTATTGTTGACGCTGATGAACATCAGTACGAACCAACGACTTCATTCCGTACAAAGAGAACAGGAATCAAATTGTTATTATCCGACTCTTATAAATGGAGAACTGAAACATTTAATAGGTTCCACGAGAAGGCCAAGAACTGGGTAAAGTTGCTTTTGTTGAAGTGTAATGTGGATGTCAAGAGCTTAATCCAGGCCTATCTTTCCGATTTGGATAGCTTTCAGCGTATGAATAAGGTTCAATTTGGTGTTTCCTTTGCTTTGGAGATGGCAGGAAGTGTGTTGTCAAATGACAGGGAGCTAACAAATATTTCAAACTATCCAATTCAAAAACTCGACACTTTGCCTGCTATAATCTCCCAGTTTTCTTGGAGAAGTAACTTTGTGTCCGAGCTTACAGAAAAGTTTTCATTGCGTACCCAGGCAGACACCGACAGCGCGTTTAGAACCATTCGTTTAAAGGTGGCCAATTTCATAACGAAGTTATCTAGCAAGAATTTCCGCCCAGATAATGATGAGGTTGTTGAAATTTTGAGTGAAATTGCTGGATTTACTGTTGTCTCTGATGCCAACAGTGCAGAAATGATTAGATATTTGGTAGAAATCCCGTTCCAGATATTTGAGGCTAGTATCATGAATCTTGCAATTGCTATTTGGTTTGCGGTAATGAAAGATCGCCAGCACTTATCCATGGTTCTTCTTTCTGAGATTGCAAAGAAATGGGAAACATCGATTGATTTACATATGGGTTTATTCTCAAAGGAGCACGATGTTGAGCGTCCTGAATTTAGCAGAATGGAGTATGCTCCTAGCGATCGAAAGCAGACCAACAAATTTGCAGCTCTTACAAATAAAAGCTTTGAGCCACACTTACAGATTATCAAGTTGTTTGCCTCAACTTTTGAAGCTTCCTTGAATCAAAGTGATCATCTCTTGAAAATGTTCACGAGGTTCGTTGAGGTTGGTTTAAAGCACTTGAGTATTGCCAGTTTACATCCTTTTGCAAGATTGGGCCGGTTTGAATTGATCCGATTTTCTTTTGACGTTCTCAACTACCATACTCGATTAGGCTCGAGAATCGTTCACAATTTGACTGAGTTAATCCTAGATGCTGCTTTGTCGTGGTTTAAGGCAAAGGCAAGTTACCCTTACGGATCCAACAATTTGAAAATCAAATCTGATTATGAATTGTTGAAAGAAGTTGCCAAGTTAATGTCAAATACACTGACTCATGGTATCAATAAATTGGAAAGTAAGAAGATCATTTTGATGTTCTTCCTTGATGATGAAATTTCCAAGATGTCAGTTTGGTTGAATCCTTTGAATCCTACTGATACTAAGGGTACTTATATTGCTAACCAGATAAACGGTGATCACATTACCAAGAGTTATGCATTTGATCCGATTTTGGCTGTCAATTTGGCATTAAGATACAAGATCAAGAATTTGGATGAATTATTACAGAGGTTGATCACAAAGGATCCATTGCCAGCTATTTTCTATCCAGATGCGGTCCAATTCTTTATTGGTATTAACAGTGGTACCAACATGCCTTCTCACCATCTTTTATTCTGGGAACCGTTAGCCCCTGTTGATGCAATTACATTATTCTTACCACCATTCGGAAATAATCCATATTTATTGCAGTACACTATGAGATCATTGGAGCATCATGATGTCAACTTGACTTTCTTTTATGTGCCACAGATCGTACAAAGTTTGAGATTCGATGCTAAGGGATACGTTGAAAGATTTATTCTTGAAACTGCAAGAGTATCTCAGTTATTTGCTCATCAAATTATCTGGAATATGTTGGCTAATAGTTATAAGGATGAGGATTCAACTGAACCAGATTCGTTGAAGCCAGTCTTGGACAGAATACAAGGCAAGATCACTGGTGGATTTAATCGTGATGATTTGGAGTACTACGAGAAAGAGTTTGGTTTCTTCAACGAAGTTACTTCGATCTCAGGTAAGTTGAAGCCCTACATCAAGAAGTCTAAGGCCGAGAAGAAAGTCAAGATTGATGAAGAGATGTATAAGATTGAGGTTCAGGAGGGAGTTTACCTACCAACTAACCCAGATGGTTCAGTTATTGATATTAACAGAAAGTCTGGTAAACCATTGCAGTCGCATGCTAAGGCGCCATTTTTGGCAACCTTTAAAATCAGAAAAGAAATCAAGGATGTTGATGAGTATGGTGAGACAGTTATT
Source organism: Teunomyces lycoperdinae (assembly GCA_030574955.1). Lineage (NCBI taxonomy): Eukaryota > Fungi > Ascomycota > Pichiomycetes > Serinales > Debaryomycetaceae > Teunomyces > Teunomyces lycoperdinae. Next base: position 227,122 of record JAJMFY010000003.1, read on the forward strand.
CTACCAATTGAAATATGGCAAAGTTGTATTTTCAAAGTTGGTGACGATTGTCGTCAAGATGTGTTGGCAATTCAGTTGATTTCTGTCTTTAGAAGTATTTGGACATCTGCCGGATTGGATTTGTTTGTATATCCTTACCGGGTTGTTGCTACAGCTCCTGGATGTGGTGTTATTGAGGTTTTACCTAACTCAGTGAGTAGAGACATGTTGGGAAGAGAGGCTGTCAATGGGTTGTATGAGTACTTTACAACCAAGTTTGGGCCAGAAAACTCGATTGAGTTCCAAAAGGCGCGGACCAACTTTATTAAGTCTTTGGCGGCATACTCGATTATCTCATATCTCTTGCAGTTTAAGGACAGACACAATGGTAATATTATGTATGACGACCAGGGTCATATTTTGCATATTGATTTTGGGTTCTGTTTTGACATTGTTCCTGGTGGAGTTAAGTTTGAGGTCGCACCCTTTAAACTTACCCATGAGATGATTATGGTTTTGGGTGGTGGCAGCGATACCCAGGCTTTTAAGTGGTTTGAGGAGTTGTGTATAAAGGGATACTTGGCTTGTCGACCATATATGGAAACCATTGTTCGGTGTGTCAATCCAATGTTGGAGAGTGGGTTACCATGCTTCAAGGATACTACAATTAAGAGGTTGAGACAACGGTTTGTTCCCAAAAAATCAGAAAAGGAAGCAGGCTTGTATATGAAGGGTTTGGTTAAGAAGTCAATGGAGAGTTTGTACACGAAGGGATATGACGAATTCCAAAGAATCACCAACGGTATCCCTTACTAGGTAGCTGTAACGCGACTAATGCAAAAAAATTATTATATATATTTAGAAAACAGTTTCCAAAATATAGATATGTATGATGTCACTTGAGCTCCTGTTCTCTGAGACGGGGCGCAATTTATAACAAGCAAACGAACATACTGTTAGGAAATCTTTTCGGGTCACATGATTTATCTTGCTTGTGTACGGGGAAGTTCTATAAATAAAATAAACACGGAAAGAGCAAAAAAAGAAAAAGGAAGGGCCAGTCGAGCAAAAAGCCTTGGTATGTAGGCACAGCTTTATTGTGGTTCTTTTTTCTTATTGAAGGATTCTATTTACATAAAGTACTCTCATTATCTTTTCTTACCTACTAACACCAATCTTTTTCAGAATAAAGTCTCACTATTGTGTATTGTGTACTACTTTGGGGCCAGACGAAAACAGAGATCAGATTTCGGGGTGCGACTAAAAAATATCTAGGAAACTAAAAGCTCCAAAGCTCTTCAAAAAAACCAAATCTCGTTAAACACGACTCTAATAACATTTGCCTGTGTGTGGGAAAACTGGATATCATTTTACTATATTGTCAAAGTTTGAAACTTTTGACTAGTAAGAGCACTCTGTCTGCCAACTTCTATTCCTTTGATTGAATCCTTCCGGCAACATTTCTCTCAAATCAAGTTTGCCAACATGAACATCATCTCCTTCGCAATTTTCATCCTTTTGGCGCCGTTTGCCCATGCTGAGAGATATATCAAGTCATCATCCTTGTTGACATGTATGGAGAACTCCCAATTCACAGCGTCTCACTTTGACGTAATTTTCTACCCTGATAACAATACCGTTAATTTCGACGTTACTGCTATCTCCAATATCGATGCCTACGTGACAGCCCAAGTCCTGTTGATTGCATACGGTCTTAATGTAATTAATCGTACCGTTGAGTTCTGCTCCTTGTGGAAAACAATCTGTCCGTTTACTACTGGACATATGGACTTATTGGCACAACAGCCAGTGTCCGACGACATCACAAAACAGATCCCTGGTGTTGCTTACACTATTCCAGACTTGGATGCCAGGGTCAGAGTATACCTTTACAACTCAAATACTTCACAGCCTTTGGCCTGTGTTGAGGCTGTGTTAACCAACGGAAAAACTGTCCAGACGAAATATGCATCGTGGCCAATTGCAGCGATTTCTGGATTGGGTGTCATCACTTCCGGTGTTGTTTCAGTAATCGGTCACTCTACAACGGCAGCTCACATTGCTTCGAACTCGATGTCTTTGTTTATCTACTTCCAAACATTGGCTGTGACTTCTATGTTGGCTGTGGCCAAAGTTCCACCCATCGCGGCAGCCTGGGCTCAAAACTTTCAATGGTCTTTAGGTATTGTCAAGGTTTCCTTTGTACAAAAGCTTGCAAATTGGTATGTCCAATCTACTGGTGGTACTGCAACTGATATTATCAAATCTCCTTACTTATCTGTCTCAGTTCAAAAGGTGAAGAGATCAGCAGAAGCATTTTTGCAACATTTGTATTCTGAATCCAAAAAGGATAATCAATTGACCTTATTCAGTAAGAGAGCCATTACTCTTGACTCCGAAGACTTTGGTTATTCTGACAGCTTAGACAGCTCCTACTACACCATTGATGAAAATGATAAAGATTTGTCCTCGAAGATTTTGATCTTGAGAGGTATTCAGAGAGTGTCATATTTGGCTGGTATTGAAATCACCAACTTGTTTATGACTACGATATTCTTCTTACTATTCTTTGCCTTTGTGATGGTCGTTTGTTTGTCTCTTTTCAAGGCTATCATTGAAATTTTGGTACGTTCAAAGATGATGAATGAAGGAAAGTTCAATGAATATAGACAACATTGGTCTCACATTGTCAAGGGCGCATTATACAGATTGCTTGTTATAGCATTTCCTCAGATTGGAGTCATGTGCCTTTGGCAATTAACTAGAAGAGATTCAGTTGCAACGGTTATAGTTGCTGTATTTTTACTAATTGTTGCTGTTGTCTTGTTGTTCCAAGCAGCGATTAGAGTTGTTATTTTGGGAAGAAAATCAGTCAGACAATTCAAAAATCCAGCATACTTGTTATACGGTGATGGTGCATTTTTGAATAAATTTGGATTCATTTATGTCCAATTCAGAGCAGACTGCTATTTCTTTGTTCTTGTGGGTTTGGTATATATCTTTGCCAAGTCCTTGTTTGTTGCTGTATTGCAATCACATGGTAAAGTTCAATCTCTTATTGTTTTCTTTATTGAGCTCCTTTACTGTATTGCAGTCTGTTGGATCAGACCTTTTATGGATAAGAGAACAAATGCATTCAATATTGCAATCTCGGTGATCAATACCATCAATGCGCTTTTCTTTACCTTCTTTTCCTATGTTTTCAAACAGCCACATATTGTTGCGTCAGTCATGGCTGTGGTCTATTTCATTTTGAATGCTGCCTTTGCTTTGTTCTTGTTAATTTTCACTATTGTTACGTGTGTCTTGGCCTTGGTATACAAGAACCCTGATACTAGATACCAACCTATGAAGGATGACAGAGTTTCATTCTTGCCAAGATTTGACAACCCAAAGCTGGGTTCTACTGCTAAGAATGGTACCGATATGGAGTTGATGGCCTTAGGTGCTACTGCAATGAAAGGGCATGAGCATGGAGGTAAACCAGGCAACATTTATGATGATGACTCTGTGGTTGAAGAAGAAACTTACAGCCGGTTCACGGATACTGGTAAGGACAGAGAAGTCCTGGAATCCTCCAAGAGAGATTCTTATTATTTGGAGAGTATTGAACCAACACAGCCCTCTTCAACAATTGTAGGAAATCCAAATGCGGCGATGGGAAATCTCAATACAGGTTATGGACACAGCTCATTTGCTACCAACAGAACACCTGCTCAGAACCAGCCGTACTATGGAGCTTACCTGAATCCACTGTTCAATTCTAGGAATCAAGGCGGAAGCTACATATAGGACAATATTCTAAATTTTCCAAAAAATGGCTATTTTATACTTTATTTTCATAAAATGTACTTTTTCTATAATTATTTGCTGTAAGATTTCGTTTCATTTTGGCAAAATTTGGGCTTGCCGAATATGCTGTGACGGAAAATATTGATCCAAGTTATTCTTTCGCAATCACTTTCATTACTAAAAGTAGAGTCGCGTATGGCTATTCTAGAATGAAGTTCAAACTTACTTTTCCCTGTTCCTGTTCTACCATTTTCACTTGTACGAGATTTATACTCAATAGTTTTCAACTCTATTAAATCCGCCAATATTCTAGGGTATGTGGGATTGGAGGTTGTGCCTTTTTCATTCGCTTTTATTTTACTTTTGCTTCTTCTTATCATGGTATCTTCCCCAAGTTCATCAGAGTTCAAAAGATCTGCTTCATAACATGATTTGAGACCATTCGCCCAGTATTCTATATTTGATAAATGAGACAGTGGAGGGTCCTTGGAATTATCTTGTAATCCATTTGGTTTGGTTTTAAATTCGTAAATTACCTGTGATTTATATTTCACCTCACTTCTCTTAGACTTCTGTTTTTCATTGCTATTGTAGTGTGTCGGTAACCACTGCATAGAGGTATTGTTCTTGATCTTTTTACAAAGGCCAGCAAAGTGATAATCAAAATCGGTAATACAAAATGATGAATGAAGTAGATTTTTGTAATTGGAAATTCTAGTCCTTTTACTTGCCAAACCATCAAAGAATCGTGAAGATATTTTAATATCGTTCTTCAATAAATTGGTGTTGATGGATGAAATGTAATTCTTCGTTATCATCTGTCTGTCATCCAAGAAATCAGTATTAAATACACAAACCATAATCGGGTACTGTTCAGTTATGATACTCCCAAAAACAGGAAACTGCGTTGATGATAATAAAAGCAAGTTGTTTAAGATACTTTCCTCTGTAGATGACATGTTGGGTGTTGTGTTTTGTAAGTAATCTTTCGGAATCACTAAATAGTAATAAAGAAGTTTCATTACTGATGGAATTCCCTTAAATAATTTGGAACTGAAAGACGAATTGGCCGTGATTAACAGTTTGTTGTTTAAATTAAATAAGAATAAATTTTTTACATTCCTTGGTAATAATAGTTGTTTCTGCGGCTCAGTGTCTTGGGAACTAAACGGAAGAGTATATATATCCAAGTTATTTAATTTTAACTTAAAAAAAGTGTCAGCTGTCAATAAGGAATTGGGGATTATAATTAAGTCTTTAATCTCATTTACTGTTGTAAACGTTTTCTTTGTGTTGATGGTAAAGGTTGACGTTAAATTCTTCAGGGGATCGGCCTTGGCTTGGAGTTTGTATTTTTTGTGCCACAAGTCGGTGGTAAGTTGTGGTGGGAGGAGCAAAGAATAACAAGGGAAAACAGCTGCTATTATCCCTATAAAAACAAGCTTCATGGATATCAATTCCCAAGAAGAATATTCATGCGATCCTATATGTATGGTTTCTTACTTTTGTGGTAGAGTCACTCACAAACAAAAAAAATTATTTGCAACCATTAAAACGTATACACAATTATCTTATTTTTCCCTGTCACATCAATTTTATCATCTATTTCGTACATTTCACCAAGTTCATTAAGATAAAATTCACGAAGGGGCTTGCCAGTATGCGGGTCGAGTAGCTCTTGTGGGGTTGGGGCTTTTAATGGAGCATTATTGTATTCCTTGACCACCCCCTTTTCACTAAAATCAAAGTTTATATCATCCAATAAGTTCAATCTCGATATGTATAGTGTTGTTAAAAACATTGTAAGATTAGCAACCCATAAAAATGTGGAAATGATTATTAACGCTGAAAGTGCTCGCCGCATTCCACAGATATTATCTTGGGCAGAACAACTCATGGGAATCACATGGGCTGTAGTCATAATAAAAGAAACAATTTTCATAATTGTTGCTGCAGCACAATAGAAACTCCCATTCCTTTCTTCGTAGTCGATTATTTTGGTTATAAATAAGAGTGCAATAGCAAGTGACACTGAGCTATCAGCTATGAAGTATCGATAGACTCCCTTCTCAATCTGAGAGTCACGGTCACTTAATATTGCTGCTAGCGTGATTACCACAATTCCAAATAAGATCTCTAGCAAATAGATAACATAGTTAGCTGCAATTGTAAACTCCCTATCTTGAAATGGTTCAAGATGTATAAAACGACCCGCAGGAATGGATAGTATAGGTCTATTCATAACTGAACGAATCAAACCATGTTCCATTTCCTTTTGCTTAGATGACTTGCTCTGTAAAGAGCCATGTGATGATATTCTACCTTGTTGGTATGTTTTAGGATCCATTGCATGAGGCAATTCGTTATAGGAATCGGGATTAGGTATATCTATTGCATGTTCCATGTTGTACGGAGTTTGCTGTTGAGAATGATGCTTCGTTGAGACCAACTTTTCATCCTTCTCTGGGGGTGGAGGTGGTTGTCTCAACTTTTGCATTTCAAGGTGGTCACCCACCCCACGGTACTGGAAGTTCTCCCTATTTCCATCGATTTTTGAAGAATACGGAGGAATGAGACTTTCGAATGACACGAGGCTTGACTTCTCGTCTTCTAGGTACGTAGGAGTAGCATTTCGAGATCTGTTTCTAGGTGTTATTCGTTCATGCTCGAACCTTGAAAGATCACTAACGACCCTCACCTCATGTTTCCCATAGGGTCTAAAATTCAGCATAATTTTGCTGATGTATCTCCTTTGATCAACCCCACTTAAACTCTATCTCCTGGATTTCTTGACATTTTCAAATTATCGTGTATATTTCCTAATTGAGACAAAACATCAACAAAATATTTATTCCATTTGCCATGCGTAGACTATAGTGGCAATGGGTTACATGACGTTAAAATGTCCTCCTTCCATGTTCTTTCCTCGTTTTAAGGCTCAAGTGCTGGTTAAGATTACATTTATATATTCCTTTAATTATTAATAGGAACTCAGTATTATCAATAAAGTCCGATATAGTGTAATGGCTAGCACGCGACACTCTCCATGTTGCAATCCGGGTTCGATTCCCGGTGTCGGAGTTTATTTTTAAACTTCAAATCTCCTTTTTTTCAGTAAACACCAGTTGAGTGGTTGTAATATCTCTATCATATATACGTATTCAATTAATACAAATAAATTATGTTCCCATTTCTATACGCAATCAATTAAAAATGTAAACTCTGCAAGGCAGGAAAATGAAATGCACATCTTTTGTCGTGAATATTTAGGTACTCTTCAAAATAGAAATTAGCCTGGCTAGCTCAATCGGCTAGAGCGTTTGACTTTTAAAAGTCCCTAATAGCGCTTTACAAGGAATCAAAAGGTTGCGGGTTCGACTCCCGCGTCGGGCTAATATTTTTACTTTCTAGAAGCTGTATCTTTGAGATTTCTGTTCTGAAAGCAATCTTGAAACCATCTTCAAAGATGTTGCTTTGTCAATTACATTCTTGCAGTAACAGTCTCCCTAATGTTGGTAATTGAGTTTTGACAAAATCATAAGTTGGAAGTCAAACAAGCATTTCCAATGTAACTAAATACCCCTGAATTCAGCTAGACTGAAAAATACATCAAGGAAAAGTGCCCTGATTTACTTGGCATCATAAATAACTTTCGGTAAATAAATCTCCAGGATAAAGTCGCCAGCTGGAGGTACATGTATTTGATAGTGTAGACCAGTGCATAATTTATAATTTTCTCAAAGTCTGAAACATATGAATCTGTGGCAAACCTGGTGCTCGTTCACTTTTGAGTCACAAATCCTGTTGGCCACAACGTTGGACAATTGTTCCAATTTTCGAATTTGAATACAACTAGTTAGAAACATGGTACGTCTTTTGTTATTTGTCATACTAATTTTTTTAAATGTATTATTATTGAATAATTGAATATCTGATGAACGTTGCATTATCAAAAGGAGGCTTGGCGCCATTGTTATTCTATGATTAAGTACAGCAACAAGCAGGAATTACCGAAGGGATGAAGATGATTCCCAAAAAGAGTCCGATATATCGGGAGTGTAGTTTTCATCATTAACATCAATTGGCCTGTGGGCGTTCGAGGAGAGAGAGGCTTAGTATTTGGTTATCTTGCCAACTGCTGAGCAAGGTGGTTAAAAATGTAAGACGATTACTATTTTGTCAGGTTAAAACCTCATCGGAGGTCTTCAAAGAATGACCTTGGGTTCAAAAATCAATTGAAGTCGTTTCTTGGTTATAACTGAAAATGGTCTCTATCTCCAAACTTATTGGTAGCTCACTTCTTCTTGTGGGCCAAGATGTCTTCCCTTCCAAGATGCTGCTGCTCCAGAATTAGCAGCCATAGAACATTTCAATTTTGTAAAGTTTTTAGCAGGAAGTGGTCCGAATATTCAAGGACCAGGATGGGACCTCAACTGATATTCCAGCAAACTTCACGCTTGACATATTAAGCTCCATTCAGGACATGATGTGCGGTATCCAACAAACTCAAATGGTGAGAATTTTGCTAAAATCGTCAAGAGATTGCAATCTTACAAGGGTGAATTCAAGGGTATTTAGTATTTTTGAACGTCAAGTACTTTGTTTCGAATGAAGATGACTATGACATAGAAAGTTCACTGATAAAGGGAAACAAGCAGTACTCTGGTACAACCGATGCACTCAGACATGGTGCTTATTTCAAAACCAGGAATGGCTCCCTTTACAATCCTAACGTAACCTTACCAGTATTCACCTTGTATTCCAACAGATTACGCCAAACTGGCGATTATTTTGTCAGAAGATTTGCAGGAGAATGTTGCAAAGTGCAACATTAATTTAGAAAATACAACAATGGATGCAATTACATTGACCCTTCAGAACAATTGTCCAGTTTGGTAAGCAATAATCGACGCCATAAACATTTTAACCTATGCCACCAGTTATTCGGACAGTGCAGTGGCCAGATTCAAAAATGACAATCCGGGATTAAACATCACACGCAGCGATGTCCTGACTTCCCTGCATTGTGTGCCTATGAACTTAAGGTTAAGAGCGAGCCACCCTTCTGTTCCACACTAACCAATGAGGAGTTCATTAGAGCATCGTATTCTTTGGACTTGAGTAGATACTACTCTAATGTGTCAGGTAACTATATGGCCCATATGGCCTCAGCCCCAAAGGTTAATGCTTCTTAAACTTTATTGCAAGGCACTGAATCTGCAAACCAAATCTGGTTGAGTTTTGAACACGACACAAACATCGAATCTTTTCTCTCTGCTATTGGTATTGTTGCACCAGAAGAACCATTACCATTTGATCAGGTTCCATTCCCAAATCCTTATGCTCACCCCTCTATTGTTCAACAGGGTGCCAGATTATACCTTGAAAAATTTGCCGAGGCAACCGATTCGTATGTGCGTAACGTAATCAAACCACAAAAAATCGACACGAATGAGAACGTATCAAAATGCTGCTATAAGGGGAACAATAAACCCAAATGTCTAAAAAAATTACGAATTCTATCTATTAACTTCACGAAGATAATACTTCACTATTGGAGAAAATAATTATTCATAACTCAATTACTAATAAAAACATATCATACCAACCACACATGCACTACAGTGTAGCGTTTCCATACTGACTAGCATTGCACCAGCGTACGAACTCACAATATTGTATGTACATAGCTACGATATTATGTGATTTGGCATTTATTGTCATATATAGTGTGAAGTAGTAATTTATATCATGCCAACCACACATGCACTACAGTGTAGCGTTTCCATACTGACTAGCATTGCACCAGCGTACGAACTCACAATATTGTATGTACATAGCTACGATATTATGTGATTTGGCATATATTATCATACATAGTGTGAAGTAGTAATTTATATCATGCCAACCACACATGCACTACAGTGTAGCGTTTCCATACTGACTAGCATTGCACCAGCGTACGAACTCACAATATTGTATGTACATAGCTACGATATTATGTGATTTGGCATGTATTGTCATATATTGTTGCTGAATCATTATTTGTAATTCGTCGTGATTGTTGAACTATTATATCAATGTAAATTTTGTAGTTATTGTTGTCTAACATATTACAACGTATATTATCTTAATAATTACAATAAACGTAGGTAACGTTCTTCGAGTTGCATAAGAATGTTGGTGATTAAACTATTGTTTAATACACCAGATGCGTTCACCCTTAACTTTCAAATTTGGTATAAATTACAGTTATCTTTCATAGATAGTACGCCTCGCTTCTGTTACTCCCAGATTTACTTCTAGCCTGCCGCACGGCCATTGGTTAATTTCTTAAGCCCCTATATTATTGCGTGATAATATTCCAGAGTTGTCTATGTGAAATTTATGTTTCCTCATACCTTAGTTTCACACTTGTAGTACGTTAGGTTGAGATACTGAACAGTCGTTTGATCAGGTTCAACAATTAGTAAGTTTAATTATGTCTGTCAAAGAGACTACCAAAAGGACTTTGAGACATTAGTTCAACAGATACATAAATGAGGTAGAGTACCACCCGTTGTACCGTGAGCTGTTGTACTATGAGCTGTTGTATTGTGAGCTCGTTACTAAAGTTCACACATCAACTTTTTATTAAAGATTAATGAAGAGAAGTCAACTGCGGCAATATAATTAATAAAGTTCTGTTAAACGATTTAGGTCACTTACCTCAGAAATACTTGCTCTATTAATTGTTTGAAATAATTTCGTTTTGTAATATTGATCAAACATGATTCCTCATACAAACCAATCAGCAGCATATTATTAGTTTTGATACCTTTGTTGACTTCTTCGCAATACATTTCTTCTGACTTTCCACACACCACCTACTGTTTTCCTGGTATCAAAGCTTATAAATGGTAGCTGCAATTTCCCCCCCGTTCTATTTTCGTTTTGATACTTCTTGTACTTTCTCTCAATAGAATCAAGGAGGCTAGGGTTTAAAAGCTCAGCATTTGGTACTTCACCCTCGCCCCTTACAAGCAAGGCTTTATAACCAATTTGAAAAGACAGTTGTATCTTACCTTCATACATTGCAGGAAGGTAAACATTCACATATTTCTGGTCTTTGTTGAGGCTATGAATCAAAACCTGTCCCATGTACTGAACTCTCAGATTGTCTACTGTATGAGTAAGCTCAAAAAATGCTGAAGGAGGACAGTATATGGGAAGTGTTTCAATATTTGTGCTGGAAATTAAGGTATTTGGTGGCAGAACTCGTGATTTGTAATAATCATCCTCGATTAAGTATAGGCACATCATTGTGGACTCTATCATTAAAGGAAGATCTTCAAGATTGAAACTGGTATTCAAATCTTTATTTAAGATGCAAAAAGAATTTATTCCTCTGAAATCTGAGTCCGAAGAGGTAGTTTCATAAGAAAGTTTTAGTGGACTTCTGTTTAATAAATGGTTTCTAAATGCAAATCTCCAAGGGGATTCTTGATGGAAATAGACCAATTTGTTGAATATTCTTAACTGTGAAGGGGAATATTTCGATATCTGAAATACACCTTGGCATATCCGCGACGTCTTGTATCTCAAGCTATTGAGGATTTCGAAATTATCTGCATTGTTTGGGTCCAATGAACTGGACAATAAAATCACTTCATCTGGAACTATAAATTCTGTAATTTCCTTCAAAACTTCCTTTCCGTATCCCTTAATCCAACCTGGTGTGTTTATTATTAGGTGATTGTTCGAATTCAGACATTTAAAATGATCGAACAAGTTTCTCACCGTCGAGATATAAATCTTAGGCTCTTGTATTGGAGTTGTGTAGCCGAAATAATGCAGAAGTCTATCTCTTTGTAGATTTGGAATGTTCAACCCAAAACAAGGGTTCCTTTCGTTTATCAACGATAGTGTGTATGGATCTGAGTATTCTGATTGACCAGGATCTATGTCTAAATATGAAATTTCCATACCCAGGTGAAGAATAAATGAGTTGAGTAGTAATTTTGAAAAGGTGGACTTACCTGTATTCTTGTTTCCTAACACCATAATTATCTTGCGGTCAGATTTCTGTAATTTCTGAACCACATTTTCAAGATGTAATTTCCATGGTACATCAACATACAAACCCAAACTTCCATTATCTCGCATCAAAATTTGGAAGGTATACTTTCCAAATTTGTCGCTTTTTTCCTCTTCCGAAATTTCGTCGCTGTTATAAACAATACTCTTAAAAGGAGGGTAATAAAGGCCGATGTTTTCCAACCCTGTTGAGAAGTTTTCAAGTGACACAACTGTGTCATAATCATGCATATTATCATATTCATCACCGGCTTGAGGATTTCTTGGTTGACCTGCGATTATGGGTAAAGCTTGTGATTGAGGTGCAATTATTGGATACGTCATGTTAGGATTTGACAGTAATTGATGGTGGTTATTAATAAGCGCAGTTCCACGTATCACCTTCAACTTTAATTGGCCATTTATAACTAGATATTCGTTATATTTCAATCCCACAATTAGATTATATTCCAGTTGAATTAAATTTTCCTTGCTTGGCGTAAACTTTGAGTGTCGTATTTGTGTAAGAGTAGTAGCCAATGGTGGTAAGTTTTTTGATTCAGTTGATGTGTTAAAAACTGATACACTTCGTTGCGAATAGACTTCATCTTTCTGACTATCGTTCTCCTCTTCGTCGGATGAATTTTTTCGATAGTTTATCTCATCATCATCATCATTATCACTCTCATGAAGCAATGAAACTACCGAAGTATTCTCCTTGAAAGCAGCAAATGCACTCATCTAAACAACCATTAATTATCTCCTGGAGATTGCAAATCTAGTACTGCAAACTGCTGATGGTTGTAGATAGTGTTGTTTAGGCCGCCATTAAAAGTTTCCCAAATATATTGGGGGTCGCACGACCATTCTGAAAGGTTCAGAGTATTGTGATCACCAATGCTAAGTTGATATTTGAACTTAGTATAACTATGACTCTATTCTCAGGTAACCATTAAAAGAATGATAGTGGAAGTGTTACTTCGTAATCTCTCTAATGATTGCCACCAAAGTCTCCTTAGTTGGTTCCTGGGAACGAAGCTCACATTTTCTATTGTCTACAATTTTGGACCAACGCATTTTTTTCCTTTCTTACTTGTACCACTTGTTCTCATCGCTAAATACATACTATCATCTCTATCTTAGCAAATAATTCCCAATTAGTTGTGCGTTCGACTGGATAGTGTTTGGTCGTCTTTCCGCCAATACCGTCCCAAAGATTTAGGGCCTACTCCGTAATGTCGTTAACTTGTATCTCGATTTTTACAGTTTATAAAATGCAGACGTGCGTTCAATTTGCAACCTAGAATTACCTAAATTCCTTTTGTTTGTCTCCTATGCCAAGGAGAGCCCCTACTCAAATCACTGCAACGTTAATACGAGGAATCACAGCAGTACGCAATATAACTAAGTTGGGTACAATGCCATACTATGCAGTAGCCAAGGGAAGAAAGGCTGGAATCTATAAAGATTGGTCATCATGCAAGGAGAATGTGAATAGCTATAGTGGCGCACGCTACAAGAAGTTTTCTTCACTCCAAGAAGCAGAAGCCTTCATCCAATCGAAGGGGGCTACGAATATACTCCCAAGTACTAAGTCTCTGAGCTCCATGTATTCATCGTACAATGGTTCCGCTCCATCAAGTTCTGGCTGTAGTTCAAATTATGCAGGCTCTCCCAAACAGAGCTCTTCCATCGCAAAGAGTATGAAAACAAATAGCATATACACAGACGGTGCTTCTAGAGGAAATGGGAAAGAATTGATGCCAGCATCTGGGTATGGAGTATATTATGGAGAAGGGGATTCCAGAAATGCATCCGTAGCTTTGAATACAGTTGATGATGTTTCCAAAGTCAAGCCTACCAATCAAAGATCTGAATTACATGCCATAAAGCATGCCTTGAAGAATATCCATAACGATATTAAAGAGGGAAAATTTGAAAATAATACTATCTATACTGATTCCAAGTATGCCAAGGATTCTCTAATCAAATGGTCGCAAAATTGGGAACAGAATGGTTGGAAGAATAGTAAGGGTGAACCTGTGGCAAACAGGGATATAATTCAAGAATCTTTGAATACGTTGAAGAGTATCTCGAATTCCTACAAGGAGAAAAACCTGGGTCAGGTAGAAATAAAATATGTTCCTGGTCACAATGGTGTTCCTGGTAATGAAGCTGCTGATAGATTAGCAAATGAGGGTGCAGATAAGATGGCCAAGACACTATAATTAATGAAACTTGGGACAGTTGTTTCCCAGAGAATCTTATGCTTTCCATTTTGGAAGCGGCATAGTATTCTAAATACGAGTCTTTCTAAGTGTTGAAACTTTAAATATCTTCTAATGAATCTACTTTATCATCAGATAATTCTTGTCATTAATTTTCTACTTCTTTGTTCAGTCCTATTTGAGATTTTCCGTCTTTTATCTTTGGTGCTTCTTCGCAGGATAGTATGTATTAGAACTACTACATTATCTGATTTCAAACAATTTTTATCTTAAATTACAATTTAATCTGTTGAGTAATGAGATTCCATTGTTCAATCTGTTACTTGTGTTATATCAAATTCAGCAAGGTAATCGTAGTAAATAAACTACAAAGACAGTGATTACAGAGTCTGAATTTATTTCTTCATATATCTTCGTCAAGTTAACACCAAAAAGTGTATACCCCGATTATCGGAAAACTGCTGTACTTATAAGTTAAGTGTTGTACACCAAAGATGACATTTAATTGTGAAGATCACGGGCTGTTCCGTGTACGAGAATTGTTTCAACTGAAATCAAATGTAGATCTTTGTGAGCCAAGGGCTTCTAATTAGGCGTGTATCTCATTAATCACACCATTGTTTCGATATTAAAATATGTTTCTTCAATCAGCTGTTTAGGCTTCCAATATCTGAGTGTAGTGTGACACTAAAATTGAATATCTGAATCTCAGTGAAGTAAGAAGAATCCCGCTTCCAAATATTCTCTGAAAATCGTATTTTGCAATAAAAGTAACCACGGCTACCAAGCAATTGAAGTTTAACACCTCCATATGGTTTCGAATAACTAAGATGTCTTGTGTACATAGCAATTTTATTCTTTTGGGAGAATTTTTATCTGTTTGTTAAGCGATAATAAAAAATAAATTATTATGTTGGGGATTTATTTATTAGTCTGATCTGAGCCCTTAAAAGAAATTTAGACCATTGATTGGTGGAGTCTGGAAATCTAGGAACAAAATATTGTCCTTGGTCGGTTATCTCTTGTAAATGTAAGCACCTGGTAATCTCTAGGAAAAACTCTCGTTTCATTCGAGGAGATTTAAGTTTAGTCTAGATAATTGAATCTAACGTGACGTTACCGAGATACTTGTCTTGGTTTGTAATTTCTTCTCTTTTTGCTAGAAGTATTGCAAATAATCATCCGATCCTAAAATGTTCCTGCTGATATTTCGTCTTCGTTGCAGTTTCTATTGTTTTACGCTAGCATATTGCTGTTTCAATATAGATATTTCAGCAGATCTTACGATATGTGATTAATGCTCTCCATCTCCAGATGCAATCTGCGTCACCCCACTGTGAGCGGAAAAAAAAATTCGGAGTACAGATTTCTTGTACGCAGAAAAGGGTGATAATGCTCCGAGTATAAAAATGTAGGAAATAACGCGTAATTTTCAACAACATACTGTTAACTGTTCCTTTTAACTTGGACGTTTGAATTTGAAAATCTTGATTGTTATTGTTAACCATGAACAGCGAACTTCAAGTTGCCGTTGATGAAATTGTTGATCAATTTCAAATTGATAAAAAGTTTTTGGTCGAAGCTGCCGAAGAATTTACAACTTCTATGAACTCTGGTTTGGCGAGTCCAACCTCAACAAGAGAGTTTATGCCAATGATTCCTACGTTTGTCACCCGTATTCCAACTGGGAAAGAAACAGGTTTGTTTTTGGCAGCTGATTTAGGAGGAACTAACTTTAGAGTGTGTTCAATCAACTTGAATGGTGATCATACCTTTGAATTAAAGCAGTCTAAGTACAAAATCCCATTAGAATTGATGGCAAATTCAACCGCTCAAGATCTTTTTTCTTACTTGGCTAAAAAAGTTCAAGCATTTTTATCCGAACATCATGCTGACCACGAAGGTGAAGATGACTTGAAGTTAGGATTTACTTTCTCGTTCCCAGTTAACCAAACCGCTTTGGACAGAGGTACGTTAATTCGTTGGACAAAGGGATTTGATTTACCAGACTGTGTCGATAAGGATGTTGTCGAATTATTACAATCAAATATTACCCTTTTGGGTGCTAAGGTGAAGGTAGTTGCGTTGGCAAATGATACTGTCGGTACATTATTATCGAGAGCTTATTCCAACGACCCAGCTAAGTCCAATGCAAACACTGTGATTGGTGCTATTTTCGGAACTGGAACCAATGGTGCATATTTTGAAAAATTGGATAATATTACAAAGTTGGAGAAGAATGCTGACATTCCTGAAGGATCAACTGGCATGGTTGTGAATACCGAGTGGGGCTCATTCGATAATACTCTTAAGAAGTTACCCCACACCAAATTTGATCAGATTGTGGACGATGAAACCGCTAACGTGGGCTACCACTTGTACGAGAAAAGAATTAGTGGTATGTTCATGGGTGAAATTTTGAGAGTTGCATTGATTGATTTGTTTGATCGTGGATTTTTGTTCCAAGAATTATATAAATCAAGAGGTGGCTCTTTACCACACAGATTGTCTGAACCATGGTTGCTTTCTTCAGAGGTTTTGTCGTACTTACAAATTGACGATTCCACTGACTTGAAGATGTCTGAATTGGTCTTAGAGAATCATTTGAGATTACCAACGAACAAAATAGAAAGATTGGTAATTCAAAAACTCACACAGGCAATTTCGCACAGAGCAGCATATCTTTCTGCCGTTCCTTTGGCAGCAATTATCAACCGTGTTAAGGGTCAATATGCAGATGATGACAAGGACTTCGAAATTGGATGTGATGGATCCGTTGTGGAGTTCTACCCGGGATTCCAAGCCAAAATCTTGGAGGCTATTGCCTTGATTGACCCATTGAAGGGCGAAAATAAGAAGATCCATATTAGAATCGCCAAAGATGGTAGTGGTGTTGGTGCTGCATTATGTGCAAGTCTTGCTTAAGTCAAAAACCGAAACCCTGTAGCAGAATTAATGTTCTTTACCAATGTAATGAATGAAAATAGTATTTTTATGCACCTTTGTATACAGTCGTAAATTTCTTCCATTCTGACACGGTCGCGTCGAATCTGGATCAAAGTTTTCGAGGTAAGTTCATTATTTATAAGTCCACCAATAGAAAATGAAGTTGAACTTCGTATTGGCAGTTGCATTTCTTGTCAAGCTAAACTATGCACATATTCCTGATGTAAGACATGTCAATCCCGAGCAGCATAATATTCAACATCATGACGAGCCGGGGCCGTTATCGTTGCCAAGTTTGCTACAGATCAATAGTCTTGACGCATTAGAAACCAGTTGGCAAACATTTAACCAAATAAAATTGGATACAGGTAGGTTACTCTTTCAAGAAAAGGGTTCTATTTGGTCTGTTTCCGAATTGGAAAACACCCAAGATGAATGGACAATCGAAGTGCTCTTCAGATCATCTGGCACCAATGAAGATATGAAATTTGCGCCTCAAAACGGTTTAGCATTGTGGTTGATCAATCCAACCAACTCACTTCCAATCAATTCTGTAAACTCCAATAATTTTGGTGGTCCTAGTGAGTTTGATGGTTTTCAATTCTTGATTAACAATTACGAACAACGAGGATTGAAAATCTTCAGTAATGATGGGACGAGGAGAACAGAAAATTCCATTAGCACGTCACTTGGTAACTGTAAATTTAACTTTTTGGATTCTCAAGTTCCATTCACCTTAAGAGTATCCTATTCGAAGTCCAAATCCTGGTTTAAGGTTCAAGTTGACAACAACTTATGTTTCAAGACAGACCAAATATCCATTCCTGCCGATGTTGGTAACTTCAAATTTGGTGTTTCAGGTCAAGTTGATTCGGCTTCAAAGGAAGTATTTGAAGTCTTTAAGTTGAATGTTTGGCAGTATTTGACAGAG
This sequence comes from Teunomyces lycoperdinae, assembly GCA_030574955.1. NCBI lineage: Eukaryota > Fungi > Ascomycota > Pichiomycetes > Serinales > Debaryomycetaceae > Teunomyces > Teunomyces lycoperdinae. The sequence continues at coordinate 245,053 of JAJMFY010000003.1, forward strand.
GATGCAATCGATGATCATGGTCTTATGACCGATGGGCAAATAAAGACTCCAAGTGAATCAGATGGGAGATCTAATGGAGAGTTTGGACCAAACGTTATCAGACAATCTTTGATGGAGAAAACCAGACAACATAGAAACATTCTTGAGAACCAAGCAACCAATACTAACAATGGTAAAGTTGTTTTATTATTGGATCAGTTTAGAGAGAAACTTGACCATTTAGATCTTTCAATTGATACTCTCGACAAGAGTAACTCCTACGAAGCCAAGATATTATCATCCCAGATTAACGAATTAAAACTGGTTCAAACTCAGCAAAGGGAATCGTTAGCCAATTTAGAAAACAGTCTTGACGAATTTAAAACTACCCTTGCACTGCAATATTCTCAAATGTTGAGTGCTATTTCAAAGTTGAATGATAAAGTTATTGGCGAAGTTAGAGAACAACAGTCTGGAACAGATGAATTAAGTAGAAAGGTTGATTTACTTATGAAGAATCACAAGGAGATTGCTTATCAATACCAAAAACAGAGTAGTAATGAAAATTACGAGTCCGGTATTTTCAGTTTAGTCGTTAAATGGGTATTCCTTCCGATCGCTGTTGGTTTAATATTTGTTACGGTCATTGTTGCTAGGCTAAGACATGATATTAAACATTCCAAGTTACTTTAGTTAAACTTTTCGTACAGAATAAGGGTTTGAAAACTATCTAAATATCAAAAGGACCGATTATTTTTCTTCCTTCTTCAATTTAGTAGGCGATAATGACCTTTCCTTTGTGGGGGGCTCAGCACCCTCAGCATCAAATTTGTTCGCTAAATCTTTGACGGAAGTTTTTCTACCCAAAGTGGAGACAAACTTTGGTTGTGCTAAATCCGAATTCGACGAGTTTGGTGAATCTATTGTTGAGCTAGATTCATAAATAATGTCTTTCTTCCCTGGCCTTGAAGATACTACTTGATTGGAAGCGGAAGGCTTTTTCGTATCAAGTAAAAGTGAGCTCAATTTTTTTTTCTTCGGGGAAGTTGAACGTTTCAAGGAATTTGGTGCAGATGTTTTTGGAGTTGCAGGAGGTGGCGTGGAAGGAGTGTCGATGGTGCTCTCTTCTGATTCTGTAGAAATATCCAATTTCAGAACTGATGGAATGTTTGATTCGGGTGTCTCATCAACTGATTCCTTCCGCGGCTTCTGAACAGCTTGCTGTAATTTAGATTCTAACCTGGTCTTAGAATTAGCCATTACTGCTGCTTTGGAAGATGACAGTTTTCGAATAGGTCTCTCGGTTTGGGAACTAGTTTGCCGGACTGAATTTCTCCTTCTTAATTCTTTAAAAATTCTTTCTTTGTGTTCAAAAAGATCATTGATAAAGTTGTTCTGGTGTTTATCGTTGATGCTGGTCCTAGAGTTCTCAAAGTTAGACGAATCAAACTTTGGTTTAAGCACCAAGCTCCCAAACTCCTTAGATAAACTAATTTGGAACTCTGAAGCTAATTTTTCATCCTTCGATCCAATAATTTGAATCAATCGGTTCAAGTGAGTTAAAATAGCATCTAAAGTAGCCAAGTTGCATTTAGGTATATCAATCAAGACATTCTGTAATCCGTTTATTCTGGATTCTGTCTTTGTTTCATCATTGACAGGATAGTTCAAATACAATGACTTGATTAGGTCGTAGTAGTTGTGTGGAATGATCGAATCAGGAAGTTCCATAAAATATAATTTTAAAACATTAGTAATAATGATTGGATGAGTCTTTGAAAGTATTTCGCTCGTAGCAGCTGGATCAATGATATTATTCAATTGAAATCTCAATTTATGCACACTTGTTAAATGAATTGGTTGTGTCCACAAGTTGACTCTTTCTTCATCATTTGAGATATCAGGGTATACTTTGTCCAAGTGGGATAAAATGCATTGGATGATAAAAGGAACAACTTTTCTATCCAATCTTGACTTTACGTTCAAGTCAACTCCGAAAGTCTGCTTTATGTTAGAGTCATAATAGTTATCGTATAGGATAACATGAGGTCTAAACTTTCCTGTAGAGTAGTTCTCTATCAAGAACTTTAAATCATTAACAGGATTTATAGTTTCTTCTAAAAGAAGTAATTCATCACACATCAGCTTCATGGAAGTGATTTTGTTAGAGAAGCTTGAAAGGAAATCAAAAGTAACCTTTTTTAATGCCTTCAACCTGTCAAGTTCACATTTCTGCATGAAGGTTAAATGATCCATAACTAATTCCTCAAAATCACATCTCAACTTATCCAATTCTACCGTCAGTTTGTAGTATTGTTGATCCAAATAATTAACCTCACCAATGAGCTTGGATAACTGAGATCTATCATTGTAATCAATATTATTGACACCCATCGCCTGTTTCATATCTTCGAAATAGTCTTGAAATTGGTTTTTGCCAGGCGCAATCGATGAAGAACGACTAAGTGAACCCTCCTCCAACGATCCACTATCATTCGAGATCTTTGTAATGTCAAAAACAATTGGCTTCCATTGATAATAGAACTGAGTTGAATTTATGAAATTTTTCCCACCGCTCATAGAACCAATTAGGCGGATAAAATTGTTGTTCAATAAATCTTGTCCAAATAATTCTGCCTTAGCAATATTTCCCCTGAATTCAGACATATTGTCTATTAACCATTGAGTGATATCACTACCAGTAGAAACGTTATGGTATGTGCCAAGAATCGGAACTTTGTGCGAATGGAGTTTAATGTTGGATAAAATGTCATTAAGCAAGTGCTTGACAGCTCTGTGGTCATAATCAGTGTTTCCCAAAGAATAAATCATATTTTCTTCTTCATGGTTATTCTCGCCTCTATCTTCATTTTGAATGTTTTCGGCAAATGAAGCGTCGCGGATCTCTTCATCCAATTCGTCTTCGGTATAATGAGATTTGAACTCCTCTAACATTCTGCATTTGTTGAAGTATTTCTTCTGTAACTTCTCCAAAGAGTGAGTAGCTCCCTTGAAGGCTTTGTATTTGCCGAAAATAACTGATTCAGAAAATTCTACTCTCTGTTTATGCTCCTTACACCACTTGCTAAATGGTTCCAAAACAGAAACTTGGATGTTTGATGCAATCTGCAAGTGGTACTCACCTTGTTTAGTGAAGTTCTCATTCATCTTTTGATAAGCATTCTTTATAGAGGACACGTAGTCATCATTTGCTTGCCTCTTAGAACTTGATTTAGTAATAGATCTCTCGATTGCTTCCAATTGGTTTCCATAGAGCAACTCCAGTTCCATTCGTTTGGTGAATAGTTGTACAAAGTCTTCATTCTCGTTAACACCTTGGTAAAGTTGATCAAACAAAATCTTGAAACCCAGATTATAATCCTGGGACCAGAATCCATCAGCAAAAGACATTTTTGATAATAGATCTATGCTCAAACTGTAATTTTGTTTGTCTAGGTGTTTCTAAAATCTAAACTCTGTGATAGACAGAATGATTTGTCAATTCAGACTTTATTCGAATGAAGGCGATTTCCAGGTCGAGTCTTTTTTCAGAAGTTCTTTTCGGTAAGTAAACAAAACCGAACACCACAGAAAACTCGATACACTAAATCTTAATTAAATAGAAGAATTTACTACTAAAGATCACCAGAAACAAGAATAACATTCTCTTCTGTTACAGACCAACTTTACTTGGTCCTGCACGACCTTTAGCCTCATTCTTAAATACTAGAAAAAGCTAACTAGTGAATTCAAAATTTAACTTGTATTATTACAGTTTCTATAAGATAACTAGTGTCCTTTTAATCCTCTCTGTATTTTCTTAAATTATCCCACCCCACGGAATTTGAATTAGGAATTTTAACTATCTCAATTTTGTTTAAAAGCTCGGGATTGTTTTCATCTGGATAATAAGTGATATAGCGTATAGGCTTCTTGATTGTTGGTATGTCTTGGTCATCGTTTTGATTCATGGATCTGAGTTCTAGCGGCAAGTGTCTCGTAATTTCATTATAAAAAGTTGGTAAAGTGAATCTATTCAAAACATCAAGTTGTGGTGTTTCAACAGGATTAGGTGGCGTAATTGGAACTGTTAAGTCCTCCTCGTTGTTGTCGTCTTCTTCTTCTTCGTCGACTTCATCTAACCTGGTGTTAACAAAAGCATCTTCCTCAGGGCCTGCTAAGTTAAATACAGAATCAGGTTCATTTCCAAACGGATCCGCAAATGAAGCTTCAAGTTGTTGTCTTCTTCTTGACTCCTCTTCGGCTTTCTTGCGCTGAATCTTTTCATACTCGAACTTCTCTCTTTTCATTCTTTCTCTTCCAAGTTTCAAGCTAAGTTTTTGTTGTCTTTCCATTTCTAACCTTTGCCATTCTACTCTATCATTGATTTCCTTTTGTTTGGCCTCCATCTCTAGACGCTCTCTCTGGAGAGAACTTATTTGTTCAAAATCGATCATTTTGAATTTAAAGTAATTATTCCAGGTTTCATCAGAAAGCTCCCTATAGGTATTAACCAACACATTGAATTGTAAGTTGTTATGGAGCATTTCCAAGTTTAAGTAGTCTTCGGTGTATCTCCTCTGTTGAGCAAGGACAGATTCAACAAAATCCTTGTTAAACTTATCATGAAGCAAGCCTTTGAGCCTTTGATTGTGTCTCTTTTTATTCAGCTTTACTACCTGTTTGGTAATTTTATGCGGTTGACGTGGTGTTCCTGAGGAATAATGGATCTTGTTTATCCTATTCATAAGCGAGGCATCCTTGTAGTTCCCGCTCCCTGGGCCCCTATATGTTTTGGTATAATAGTACTTGGAGTGATTATAATTGTCGCTCTCGCTGTTAAAAATAAGCTGTTGGACATTTCTGGGGACTTTTATATTTTCGTTGAAAAGAAACGAAGAGTTCGAAGTCGAGTTCAATTGCTTCACACTAAATGGTGGGTTTGATAGTCCAGTAACTTGACTGCTTGTGATGTAGTAATTAGGGACTTTACACAAGTGGCTCACATTAAATTCCTGAATGTAACCTTGGCCATAGATATTGGTTTCTGTCAAATCAATTTTATTGACATCAATATTGATGTTATGCTTCTTGCTCTTGCCTATTGGCTTTCGGATGGTTTTAGGCTCTGATTGCTGAGTCTGACTGTTTTCTTCGACTGACACCTCCGAATAATCATAGTCCCTTTGAAGTAATTCTCTTTCGGCAAAACTTAACTTGGAATTAGGAAGAAATTTGTACGCACCAGAAATAGACTTATAATAATTCAATTTCGAGAGTGGTAACAAGGAGTTATATGATGAATGATCAAATTGGTTTATGGATTCCTTAGTACCATAAGTGGGGAACACTTGATTTATAGTTATTTTTTCATTAGTACTGGACTTTATTGGACCCCTTTTGTTTTCCTGTGCGTTTCTTTTCTCGCTCGGTTCGCTTCTGTTCTCAGCTAGCGTCTTGTCGGTCGATAGATTGTGCTCCGCATCTTCACTCCCCTCTATATCGGTACCAACATTCTTTAAACCTAATGCTTCGTGGCTTATATTAGCTTGCGGAGATTTGTTCGGTTGATGGAGGGTAGTGTCATTCTTCGCATAGAATACCTCCTTGTTTTCAATGATTGTGTAGATTAATTCAAACCTTGAGTAGAAAAGTGCAAGCTTCAGTTCATGCTTCGTGATGTAATCATTTTCGAGCAACCAAGTATTCATATCTGCGTCTGTCCTAAGTATAAGTTCATCTTTTGGAATTGCTGATTGCTTAACCAATTTATTAATCAATTGGTAAGATGAGGGGAAGTTCCATGGATAACACAAATGCTTGATCAATACATGGAACTCACCATCACGCTTGAATAGTGGAATACCTATCGATTCTAAGGATGAGATAGGAGTTAAATTTTCAGGGTAGTCATTTCGAATAACCAAGGCAGTTTTTTCAAATGAACCTGATAATGGCTCCATATACGAAACAGGTTTGTAAGACTCCATGATGAATTGTCCAATCTTAAAGTATGGAACACAACAATCAATGACTTTTGATAATCTCATACGTTCTGGTTGTTTAGATTTGAGAAAAGTCGTGTATTTTCTAAAATTTAAATTACCAGATACTACTATATCCCTTAACCCTTAGAAACTAAATAACAAGGGAGTTAGCTGACGCTTTCGGTTCTGTATGGTTTATAAGTCAATTTCTTTGTATTTAGTCTTGAGAGTTTCAAAAAAATACTAATTGAATTTAATTTGATTTATTTTCAAAATTTTTGCAATTAAAATGTAAATTTGCTAATTTTTAAAAAAGAATGGCTATCACCGACTAAATAAGACAGGAAAGATGACATTAGCTCATCAAGATAGATTAATTATAATAAAAAGACACTTTTTAAAGATGAGTCGTTTTTATTCTATTAGAACTCGGTTACTTCTGAAGCTTGAATTAATAGTTTTCTACCTCATCGGCTGTAGGTTTATACCCGAAGGGGTAATCATGCATATCCATAGAATCAAGTACTTAACATAAAAAATAAGAGGTATTATCCATTTTAGTCGTAATGATATTATCTGAAATCACATGTACTATCGCTCCGGACAAAAAGGGATAATTTTCAGATTGTATAAAGGGAAGTGTGAAAAAATGTGGAGGTGGAGAATTTCGGTACGTTATGTAGCCGAGGAAAAACAACCCCCACTTTTTTCAGACAAGATCATATATAAATGCAAAATGCCAAAATAATCAGTACTTTAAACCACGGACACAAAACATAATATCAATATGCTGGAAGGAAAGGACATTTTGTACGAAATAAAGAACCAAATCACCATTATTACACTCAATATGCCTAAGCAATTGAACGCTCTCAATGGTGACCAATACTTATTGTTGGCTAAGTTGATTGAAAGAGCTGATACGGAAGAAGATACTGTCGCGACTTTGATTCAATCTACTGGTCGTTACTTCTCGGCTGGTGCAAATGTCGCCGACAAGAAGGTCTCTCAAGCTGACCCTAAGGTTGTTTTCACTCATGAATACTGGTTGACCAACTTTGTTTCCAGAAATGTGTACTTGACCGACTTGTTCCACAACCACAGCAAGATTTTGGTTGCTGCTCTTAATGGTCCGGTTATTGGTTTGAGTTCTGCGCTTGTGGCTCTTTGTGATTTGGTCTACGTCATGGACGAGCTGAAGACTTTCTTTTTGGCACCATTCTCCAACCTTGGTTTGGTTGCTGAAGGTGCTGCATCTGCCACCCTTTTCTTGAGACTTGGCTGGTCCAAATCTGCCGAAAGTTTGCTTTTGGCTAGACCAATTTCCGGTAAGGACTTATCCAACTTGGGTTTCATCAACAAGTCTTACGATGGCCAATTCTCCACACCAGAAGAATTTAACAAGCACATTCAAGATGAATTGTACCATCAATTCAAGGATTTGTATGTGCCATCTATCTTGGGTAACAAACAATTGTTGAAGGCTAACAGAGATGATTTGATCAACAGTGCTAACTCTAGAGAAGCCATTCAAGGTTTCAACAAATGGATGCAAGGTATTCCTCAACAAAGATTCATCGAAATTGCTACGAAGGCAAAGAAGCACAAGCTTTAATTTATTTAGTTTATTTATGTTTTCATAGTTGGAATATGAACCCAGGGTATTTCAATCACCTTGCGTAGTGTACTTTAATTTTTGGTCGCACAGATACTTCCCCATCAAAATTAGAGGGTAACTATTTCCACTGGTCATGAGCTTCAACCTCCCCAATCCCAGCTTACTTGGTATAGTGTTGATCATATCTACACATAGTGGCCCTAACCTAGCTTTCAAGTACCCCAATGACCTATCTAATTCGTCTCAAGAGGACGAAGATATAAAAGAAGGCGAAGAAGAAGAAGAAGAAGAAGAGGGAGAGAAGGAAAAGCAAGATGAAGAAACAGAAGTAGACAGGAAGACCGGAGATATGGGGACTAATGACAAAGCTCATTTAGGAGAACGGAACGGAAAGAAACAGAGTATTCATCTCTCAAATTCATCCAACTCCTCTAACAATGCTAGGTATGCGTCCAACTCTAGAGTAAGGGAATGGGACCCACATCATTTAGAATACTATATGGGCACAAAGGGCGATATCTTACAGTTTCTTGATGAGCAGGAACTCACAAGACAGAATGAAAGACTAGACACAAACTCTAAACTTTTCAAAAAAAAGACCAACTCAGATACTCTCGCCTCGCCGATTTATGGAATGGAACCAGCATACTTGAGTGAAATGCTAGCCCCACCAAAGAAAATGTGCAATTCCAGATTTGAAATAATGATTGATGATAAAATATTCTTGGGATTACCAATTCATAAGTACGATGATGGTTCTTGGAGAAATAAAGGAATAAAAGAGAAAGACAATGTGACGTCCAAATCTGGAGGAAAGGAATCAAAGAAATCTGGAAGTTCTAGATCTGACAATAACCAAAAGGAAAATGTATCATCTACCAACTTGAACATGTTTCACTTGGTTTTTATCATGAATCCACCTATCATTGAATGCAATTACAGAATTGATGAAATGTACCACTTTGTTATATCCAGATTATCTTTAGTTTTGAGATACGAGCAACTGAAATCAAACTATATCTCCGAACAGATACATTTGATATTCAAAGAGAAGGAAGAGTCGAAAGAGTCGGATCTCGTTGACAACTTGGTACAAAAATCATCCCTCTGCAAGATGATGGCCGATTGTTACGAGGCTATTTCTACGTCGAGGATTGCAAATTTATCAATAAACAACAAATTAAGATCATTCCAAATCCCTATCAAGACCGAGTTTCATTCATTACCTGAACTGACTGTGCCATATCTACCAGGTTCACACTTATCGTCTACTGTTAGCTTATTGGAAAACTCTGGACTTATTAACGTTGGGGAAACTACCAGATACGGTCAGAGCAGCAACATAATGCGTTCAAGCTTCTTACAAAATTTAGACATGGAAGATGGTGCGAATGCCGCAGAAGATGTAATATATTTTGCTTTATTGTTACTAGACGATCCAGAGGCAATCATACGGGACATCAAAACGGAACCTGACAGTACGTTGGCAAATTTCATCAGAATGATAAAGCCAACGGAATCACTTTTGAAGCTTTCTTTAAGAGAGTCCACGCTTGATAGACTGCAAATAAAATCATTTGCTTTTCATTTAATATATTGGAGAAGAGCCAGGGTAATTCAACCATTGGGCCCCAGATCAGCATATATAATATCTCCGATGGCACCAATAACCATAAATTTATTTCACGACATGAAGGCTTTTAAACAAACCTTCCCCATGTTGCCATCCCTACCACATTTTTTAAAATTATTTTCTGCAAAGTCAGTCAAACCACAACTGTTTGCAACCATAATACCATCAAAAGACCACAAAGACATATACCTTGAAGCACTTGCCTGGTTAATACGATTTGGCTATGTTACTCAGCTTCAGACCTTTATTTGGATTAAAACTTCTAGAAAAATCAAAATCAAGGTGGAAGAAGATTTGGAAAATGAAAGTTTAACTAAAAAGAAAACAAGTACCGTGAAGAAAGTAACTGTTGGAGGTACAGACAATACTTCTAAGGAAAATACAACTGACAAAAAAGATCGAAATTCTACCGACGACAGTATCGCGGAGAGAAACGAAATCGACAACATGAAAGAAAGATTGAAGTCATCTCCTATGGGGGGCGTGGTTACTTTAGAAGAAGACGAGGATAGCATCATTCTAGATCCTGGAAGGGCCTCAACCTTGGAAAGAAGATGGATCAACAAGATCGTTTTCGAAGAGTGTAAATTGTCAAGTGAACTTAGTACCATTTTTTTCAAATTATTAAAGTATATGAATGGGAAAAGTCCACTTGAACTATTACTCTTGAAAGAAAACGTATCCAGAACTGAGTTAAGGAATTTACTAATTGCAATCGAAGACCACATAATCTCAGTCAGACATTGGTAGTATATGAAAAAAAGTCTTAAGTTCTAATTAATACATAGTTCAAACATCAGTCCATTTAATCAAACATGTCCTCAATGTCAGCACCGGTGTCATTTCCTTCAATCTCATTAAATGTAATGAAATGTATAGGACGATGGAGTTCATTGTAGAAAGATATAGGAACATCAATCTTGAGATCATAAGGGTTTTTAGGGTTCCAAATTGATCCTAGGAAAAAATAATTCCACAAATTATCACTTGGAACCATGAAAGACCCAACAATCATTTCAGACAATATGAGCTGATTTTTCTTGCTAAATGTTGGCAGGAATCCAGCTGGAGAGGGGGAAATAATATCTGTGTTGGTCTTTCCCCAATTAAAACCTTCCTCACTGGTTTCAAAACCTGCAAATGAAACAGACCCTGGTGTTAAAGATAACACGAAAGTGGTGAAGTGCTTGTCATAGGTATCTATTAATTGTGATACCATAGTAATATCAGAAGGAGATAGCTGATTTGATTCGTGAGACTGAGTATGAATCCAACCCAATAATTCATACTTAATCAATTCCTCATTTTCTGGTAGTTTATCAGGAAATTGGATTGAGTTGTTCTTTCCAAGTTGTGGTACCAATACAATGGATTTTATTTCCTTGACTTCGTGGTTATCATCGGGAGAGGAACCATAAATGAGTCCACCCACATGAATTCTTAAGTCTGAAATTTGAATGAATTTCTTTAACAAATTTTGAGGCATAATATAGGTATACGAACCATCTCCCACAAAATCGTCAGACAGAACATAGATGTTCTTTGTACGTAAATGCAAATTATTGGAGGCAATTGCTCTATTTCTCCATTCATTTTTAGAAGAGAATGACAGTTGCTCATAGTTGGTTGTGGTGACAGTTAAAATTTCTTCCCCATGAACATTTGTTGTTTTAGTTTTTAAAGCCGTAAGTTCCTTGTTTTCAACTTCCCGATTAGTGTTCTCAATTTCAGCTAATTCTTGTCTCTTTGCAGATGGTGCCCTTATATCCTGACCTAAAATCAAGTCACGAATTTCTGATTGGGTCAAAGATTGGATATTCACAGAATGCTTCTTTGCGTAGTCATTTAAGATCATGTCTCTCAATTGCATTTCGACATCAATCCACTGCTCATCCGTGAATGATGGCCAAATATGATGATCTTCGACAACCACGCTCGCATCTGGATGCAATATCAATTTGGCCCTTTCTGGGCTGATTCCAAATGCTCTCAACAACAATATAACTCTTGAAAATGCCGTGTACGGCGAAATCGACTTCAACCAATCGTCATAAATATTGAACAATACCATCTGTGGTTCATTTGCTTTCAAAACAATATCAGCTAATTTATCTACCTTCAAAGCCGCAGCAAATGGCAAGTGCAATTCTGAGGATCGAATTGAAATATTTGGGAAATCCAACATATGGACTTCCAAAGGATCCAACATACCTTTCCTTGTAACGATTAATTGTTTAGGCTGTTCTTCTCTAGGTAATGAGCGAACCAATGCAGACACTTCTTCTGCAGTTTTCCACTTAGCTAATTGACCCAAACGCTTCTGACCAGACCAGACAGATGTATGGATAATTTTTAAGAACAACTGACCAGTTTTAGGGTTCAACATAAAGATGGAACCATTGATTGGCTTGGTTGTTAAATTTCCTTCAACTGTTTTGTGAACTGTCACACGGTAGACATTCGTATCATCAATAAATAATTGAGTATCGTTGTTAAACAATTCGGCATAGTTGTTTGAGTTCAAGAGTGCTTCTTGGGGCTGCGATTGGTACAATTGTAAACTCTTTCTAATTCTTTCCCGCAAAACATAGAGAGCAGGGTTAGCTTTCATTATTTCTTTCATCGCATTTTGAACCAACTGCTTCAAACCAGGGAACCAATTTCCGTAGACATCATACATGTTATATGCTAGATCGATAGCAATTATTATACCCGTTGGTGATGGATATGCACTAGAGCTATCTGTTGTATAATCCAAAAACTTAGATCTAGCGTATCTTGAAATATCATGCGAATCATAATCCCCATACCGAAGTTGAACATCTATCCAAAACTTGTTAGCACTTATGTCCATTGAATCATTCTTGTCAAAAAGCAACGATGGCCTGGAAACATTCCACTTATAAGTGCTGTTCAAAACAATGTCAGCGCAGGAAGAGTTCATCTTGTAAGACTTTCTAGGATGGATAGCTTGTTTTTCAACACTATCAATTTGAAGAACCTCTAATTCCTTGTCCAATACTTGACACAAATCTTGCACTATACTTTCATGTATCTTCTGCCATAAGTGGGCCCGGAATAGTTGAATAAGGGAAATCTTTAATGTAGGAATCTTACCATGCAAGAAAATACCAGTTAAATCAAGTTGAACCAAGAAACCAACATAAACATTGGCACGGTTGATAGTTGGTGACCACCAAAGCGTAAAACGACGGTTGGGGATTTGACTCAACCCGGATCTTTGGGCATTTGTAAGCTTTTTGAACTTTAATGAGTCTTCAAACCCAGAGGCCTTTTCCCAAAACAAACTTTCCCATGAATCAAAGCCTGTACCTTTGAATAAAGTGTGTTCAAGAATGGTCTCAATTCCACCCAATGCCTGAATAACATCAGTTCTATACGCATTAAGGTTCCAAAGCTTACCGTCGTGGTGGTTGCTGGTCCACCAGAAAGGATTAAATCGAGCCAAACTATATTGTTTGAACTCTCTTCTGATACGGTGACCCTTATCATATGCTAACGTATGTCGGTCCTTTTGGAATAATGTACTAATACGTGGTAATCCTCGATCCCAATTACTTTCCATGTCCTCAAATGTAAGGCGTCGATTTTCTGCCATTGCTTCTTGTCTCTTTATTGCATATTCAGCCCACACACGCTGAGAATCCAAGAATTCATTTTCCCAGGTCGTGATGTACCTGAAAATTGTTGGGATAATCTTCGACTCTTGATGGGTCATACCTGCTCTAAAATGAGTAATCCCAGTGTCAGTTTGCTTTGACCATTTGAGATCAGAAGCAGGTATGAGAATATGAGATGCACTTAACATACCAAGCCCACCTAATTCCTTTGGTGTATAGAATACCGCAGGTGGAAACCGTGTAGGCATCTTGGAATTGAGTCCCATTTTAACCCTGTTCTGTATCTTAGTTTCACACTTCACTAACACATCAAGAAGAGACTCTGAAGCCACTACAGCTTCTCTGTAATAGGCGAAAAGTGCAATCAACGCAGTATTCCACTTGGAGGCAACCTTTGTGAATGTAGTAGAACCAGAAGACATCAATATTTGACGAATTCTATTATTAAAACTATCAATTGCGCTTTGGGACACTTGAAGAAAAGCTTTCGCGGTTCTTTCTTTTGTTGATTGATCAATCAAATCCCATACTCCTTCCTGTGACGAGGATTCATTATTAGAGCGAATCTTTGGTAAAATCCGTACCTCAAAGCCACACATAGAAAACAACAAGTTAGGATTGTCTCTGGAGTAGACAGATGCAAATGTATCTACCCATTCAATAGATGTAATTGACTTCGGAATACGTCCAGCAATTTCCCAGAAAACTGCCCTACCAAGATTGACATCATGACGCATTAATCTCATTCTAGAATCCCTTGGCCAACAACGATGATTGTTATATCCAACAATATTTTCAAAGTTAGGGTCTGGATTCTCAGATAAATAGTCTTGAATAAGGCCATTTGCTTCTTCGTTTTCAAACCTGAAAAATATATGGATTTTGTCTAAGTAACGGGAGTATAATCGGATTGGACTAGCCGTTTCCGTTTCTTTGTCCTTGAACTGGAGGAATGTATTTGGTTGTTGTGGAGGACCTGCCAATTCGTTTGCTCTTTCTAATCCTAAAATCAACAAATCAACAACCAAACCATAGTACTGGTATATAAAGGATGAAAACTGTAAACCACGAATAAGACCAATCTGGTTAACATGATCCATATCCTTATAAGTTAGGCTGACATTGTTCTTGGAAGTCATATAGTCAGCAATGTTTGGATCCACAATCAACCTGAGAAGACGGTTTAACAATGTAAAATCAATCTTTTCTGTTAATTTACTCAAAGAAGTTTCCAACATCACATTGCATTCCCCATTGGAGGTTGTCCAGACATTTTCCAAGTTGTTTATACCTTGACACCACTTGTATACAAGCAACGGTGGGACTTCATCGTCGCTGGGTTTGACCCAGTTAGGAAATAATCTTCTTTTATCAGCCTCATACCATAAGTACTGATCAAGGTATGCATCAGTTATCTTTTCGAGAGGATCAACAGCATACGTTGGCAGTAAATGACTGTAGTAGTCCATCAATTCTAACCCAACTTCTTTAAAAATTCTTTGAGTCAACAAGAACTTTTTAACACGGGCCAAACATTCATGTGGATTGTCATATGCTTGTTCAATCAATGCCAATTCTTCCCTTTGAAGAGAGTTCATACGTGAATTTGCATTGTAGCTCTCTTTTAAGTTTTCAAGCGCCAACACTAAGAGCTTAGTGTCATGCTTATAGGACAAGGGAGGAAATGGAATTGCGCTAAACTTTCTGCCCTCAAGCCAATGAACCATGGTCTGAAAGATTGTCACTGCCTCATTAGGCATCACGTATGGTCCATCTTTCGAATAATTAGTTTGTCTTTCTTGTTCGTTCTTAATCCATAATCTTGTTAACCTTCCCAAATTTTTCTTTACAACCGTCTTCTCGACAGAAGCACCCTTTTTTATTCTATCTCTATTATAGTGAGCGACAGATACCCAACCGTCAGCCTTAGCTTTGATGTAACGCTCAATGATCTTTTCGATCGGTTCAGGTAAGCCAGGCACCTTCCAAGGAATATTAGCTTTCCAACATCTCCAAGCTTCACTTAAATGTTGCAAAATGGTCTTAGATTTGTTCTGTTTTAAACCATCTGGAATCATATCCAAGATATCATGCATGACTTGAGCCCTCAATTCTAAATCGAAGTAAGAATCCACTCTCTGTTTGGTTATAGTCTTTGCAACATCATTACTACGTCTTCCTTCAAATTGTCTAGCCAACAAGTTCCCCAACCATCTTTCTAAAAGTGGAACTATACCACGCAAAAAGAAGATCCAAACTCTCCAAGCTGGCTGCCAAAACCCAACACCAGGACCTTTGCCGATAACTCGATTAAACCGGGCATAAACTAAATGTTTCAAGTCCTTACATGCACGAATTTGATGCATAACTTTGTACTTGTACCGATAAATCCCTGTGAGTTGCCCAAGATGATTCAAAATATAGTAGAGTCCATCAGCTAGTTGATAGGCATCAACAACCCCTAACCTATATTGAACATGTGAATCAACAATTATTTTGACTACTCTTAAAATTTCTCTGATTAAATGGAAGGCATTACCAAATCTAGATTTCTTTCTTTCCTTCGTGGTTAAGGTTTTAGTAGGTTTCAAATTAAAGTTGTAATCAAGATGCAAATAAGTCAACCCTTTTCTATGAATTAACAAGTTCAACATGTTAAAACCTTGACGGCAGACTTGTAATCCTGCCTCAACCCAATCAATTGTTGTTTGTTGAAAATACTTGGTAGCTTTCAAACTTTTCAAAAGATCAGCTTTCCTCCTATTGCTTGCAATTGAGCCGGTCTTACTGCCAGGTGGGTTGTGTAATTCATTTAACACATGGTTCTTCAATAACTTCTGGTGTGAAATCCGAACCTTGCCAACACTATCTCTGGGAGCATGTTGCTTGAACCAAGATTTTATCAATGAAACATCTTGAGCACGAACCATCCTTCCACTTCTGCTATTGAACGGGTAAGGTGCCCACAATAGCTTTAAGGCTTCCTGAGTTCCTTGTGGATCAATTGGGATTTTGGTGTCACTTTCGTCGTTCTCGAAGGACATATACGGCCGGACAATCTCCTCCAATTGGAAGTCATCCATCTTTGTGTTGTCAGTTTTATGAGGAATAATTGGGTTGTATTCCGAGCTGAAGTTAAATGCGGGTCCTGAGTCTTTGACGAAACAGTTGAAAGGTTCATGATAAGGACTAAGACGAACCAGTTTCACGAATGAGTTATATAAATATGGGTAAGTCACTTTATATTCTGTCCTCACTGTTGAACGAATGATAACTCTATCAATTGAGTTGAACTCTGTAAGGTCTTCAAGCTCAGGATTATTTATCTTGTCCTTATAGAGGGGCTCAAACTTTGGTCCTCCTGGAAGTGCAACATTTAAACTCTTTGCTGTAATAAAGGCATTGGTATCAAATAGGTCCGAGCCTTCAGGCAACAAAGGTTGCGATAAATTGTATAAATGACCCATTTTTTCCAAGTCAAGGTTCCACCGAGTGTAAGAATCTCCATTGACATTGTTTTTTTCTTCAACCAATGGTTTTTCATCGTAAAACCAGTCAACTAAATCCTTTCCTGGTAAGTTCATCTGAATTGGTTCAGGAGCATCAAGCTCCTCGATATTTTCGAGCCAATCCATTGGTGGCTCTTCATCATCAAATGGGGGAAATCTCATCCGTTTGAAATGCTTTCTATCACGCTTTTCCTTACGCATCATGTTCCAAACTGTTGCCCATTGAGCAATATATACTGGTTCAATGACTCTCGGTATCTCATTAACAAAAGTAATTGCACCTGTGACATGGTACAACACTTTAACTTCTTTAGTTTCTTCCCAAGGATGTGGCATATTTTCTAGTAACTTTAGAATGGCATGTGGCATGTACTTCAAAGAACCTAAATGGGCCTTTTTGTCTGACGTAACGTTTCGTGATGAAAGGTCTCCATGGTCTATGATAATCTTTCTCAAGTGTTCTGGAGGCATCTCAGGCTTGGCTGGGGTTACAAACCCACCATTACCCTTCGAGGTAATAACCGAAAACCTGTTTTTTTGAATCTGTAGCCATGCTCTTTTCTTTGTTTGTAATTCCTCTTCTCCGATGATGTTTGAGATGTCTCTCTTCAATGCTGTTGATGAATCAATTTTAACCTTGGCAGGAACAGGAGGTGGCAACAGAGAAGCATGCAGTGAAGTACCTTGTTTCAGAACAGGATGCAACGAAGGGGGAGGAGGAGGAGGAGGAGGAGGTGGTGGTGGTGGAAGAGGATTGCGTCTCACATTACGACTTACCAGTGGTATACCGGGTGGAGGTGGAGGAGGAGGTAAACTTCTGGCAGGCTTTGAATTTTTGTGCTTATTATTAAGAGGTTTATCAGGAAGACCTAAAGGAGGAGGTGGAGGAGGTAGTTTGGGACCCATCCTTTGAATAAATTCTTAATAATTTCCTTAAGATGACCTTTGATTGCAAGTTTTAGGTGCTCATCTAAATAAATATGAGATATGTCGTACCAGATGTGCGACATTATTTATGTCGTGGATATCTAACCTGGGATTTCGGGGCTGGCGGCCAAATTCGTTCACAAGAGTCGAAAATCGAGGGTGCAATCTGAGCACCACTTGAGAAACCATTCATCCTATAGCAAAAAAAAATGAATGCAAGCACTGTATTAGAGCTTGAAGGCAATGGATCTGTATCCAACTCTAATATAGTACTGGATGAGGACGAGGGGATAATGGTCCGAATTGTTCTAGCTCTTTTAAACGCCATTCATGAACAGAGGGACGAGCACAATATTAGATGGGATAGATCCAAGGCATTAGCGAGCTACTACATCTCACTTTATGGAATTGCTTGCTTGGCTATGGCACTCATTTTGAATAGAACATTGGTATTGGCATCCACCAATACTTCATATCTCCAACGAATGTACTCCAACCGAAATCGTGGGGTACTCACTACTTCGAAACTGGTAGAATTGCTAAAAACACTTAGTATCGCCAGTATTAGAATTGGTATCATTGCATTACTCGCCCACAACATCTATCATGTGTTGATTGCTCTCAATCTTTGGGGCCACATTGGTATTCTGAACGAGGACGAAAAGGCTTGGTTCTACTCCCTTCTTCCCGACTACCTATTTGCATACGACCCCGAGCAGTTTTCAGACAGTAAGTACATGCTGACTCCCAAATCTCAAGTGCTTATTGGCCCATCTTCGGAAATGTATTGGCCGATATTCTTGAACTTCTGTTGGCTGATGTTTACTGAAACATTTATATCCGTGGTACAGGGAAAAAAGCCATACACCGAAAGTGGAATAACCATATTTGAACATTCAGTGGCATTTCAGGAATTCAGCTCAAACGTTGGGATCTTCATTGGAAATACAAAGAATATTAGAAGACCAACGGAAGAAGTATTGGTTTCCACACTTTTTCTGCTTTTGAATCATTTGAATATTCACATCGGGGGACTCATAAACAATAACCAATATCGATTGATTCCACTGTCAATAATCGGAATTGGGTACTTATGCTACTTTGTATCATCTTTTACGAACCATAAAATTTGGAGCTTTCCCGTAATTCTTATCTTGACAATAACTCCGCAAGTTTTGATTTTGATAGTTGTGGCCATCAGTCTATTAATCTTTGTATTGGCAATTATTGCTAATGGATTTAGACTCCAGGATTTGAACTACTCAAGTTTGCTTTTGTACGATGACCCAGCGCTGGAGTTTTCGGGAATGAATTTAAGTGTATCTTTAAGTGACGATTTCTACACGACAATTTTGCATCTAGGAAATTTGGCAATAACGTTTGCTGGAAAGTGCAGCTATATCACAGAGTTCAGCATTGTTACTCTTGAGGACGAAACTTGGGTGGAAAGGAGTATCTGGGAAAAATTCAGCTTAAATTTTAAACAAGAGGAGAGACTCAGTGCCAGGGAATCAAATACCATAATCAAGTACTTAAAGAAAAACAATATTTCCAGATATTCTTATATGATTATGCAACCCTCCCAAAAAATGATATCTGGAAGCGAGGAAATCACAGGTAATGATAGAAGTAAGGATTCCAACAATGTCAGTGTTTTTAAAAGAAGATTCTTGTATTTGAAAGAGATGCTTTTGGGTTTATCTCAACTTATGTGGTATCTTGTGAAAGATAATTTCCTTGTTAACCGAATCAAGGCCAAATTTAGTACGTCTGTATCGAAAGAGACGGGCCAGAAAATTACCGAGGGTACTGCAAACGAGACAGAGGAACAGTTCCAGAGAAGATTGGGCACAGTACCCAATTTCCTCAGACCATATGTGAAAAGGAAGTCTAGTACTCCTATGGAAGAAACCGTGGATGTGGATCAGTACACCGAAGAAGAGATTTCTGATAAATATCTTTCCATATTGAATGGAGCCACGATATCGGAAGTGGATAACTCCAATGACTATGAAAGTGACTATGAGCTTGATAGTGACTTAGATATAGACTTAACAGCATCTGGCAGTATTGAAGAACTAGAGAGGCAACCATTGGCTGAATTGGTTACCGCAGGCGGGTTTGAAGAGATGATTTCGGATAACAGTATGAGTATCTTGCAGCATCATTTGAGGTACGATTCAGAAAATAGCGGCCGTTTGACGAGATTCAAGTTCAGAAAATTGAACCTAGATCAGCAAACCGGAGCACCAGAAAATGCATCTAGTGGCGATGAGACTATAAAGTTACTTGAGGTGCTTGTAGCACGCCGTTCTGAGCAAGCCAACGGAGGCGATAAGGATCATGATGATTTGGGGTCGAGATTGGATTGTGTGATCTGTCAATCGAATACGAGAGAGATTATTACGTGGCCATGTAAGTGTTTTGCCATTTGTGAGCCTTGTCGGTTAACTTTAATCACCAAAGGTATCGAAAGCTGTGTTTGTTGCCGTCGGGAAGTAGAGGGAGTTTCTAAAGTATTCATACCATAGAGAAGGGAAGTGGGGGGACCAGGAGAAAAAAAAGAAGCCAATCTGCACATGCGTATCAATAATTATCGTTGTCGTTGTCGTTGTCGTTGTCGTGTTTTATTTGTAGGATCATCGGCTTTGGCTGTCAGAACGCGTTCGACGCGACAGAAGGCAAAGTAGATGCTGCAGTGGGAGTAACTGACACAGCCATATTCTAATGTTTTACGTCACGGCCCTTGTGTTCAGGTTTGTTGGAAGAAGGATTCTTCGTTGTTTTTTTTTTTGACTGCCTGTGGATTTAGCATAAAATACCTTACGTGAAAGAATGTAGATAAATAGGGGGTAACAAAACGACGACATCCTGCAAATGCATGCGTAACCTTCATAAACATAATGGTTGGATGGTGGTTAGAAAGCTGGCCAAAACTGTTGGCACTCACTCATTTCTCCACAATCACCCGCCCCCCTCCACCCGATTAAGTCTTCCACCATTATCTTTCTATAGCCTTAAAACTTAAAAATAGTAAGGCTACTTTCTAAATTTTTTTCTTTTTTTTAGTAAGAACTATGCTCACAGAGAAACCTCGGCAACGAAGCCCGTATCCTATTTGCATTTTTGATTTTTTTCTTGAAAATCAAACTGAGACAACGTACGTGACCGAAGACGAACTTGTTGAATAGGTTAAAAAAGAAATATAACGTGAACATTGGACTCTGTCTTTACTAGTGGATCTGATTCTTGTTGTGTGTTTGACTTAATCTTTCATCTTACTTCGGTAACTCACTCCTTTATTCCCTTATTACCGCTGCGTAAACCAGTGTTGTCAGCCATGAGTATCTACACTACAACTACAACTACCACTGCAACTGCAACAACGACACTTGCTCCTACCTGGGAGGTGGTAACAACTACTTTGGCAGAAACCTTTGTCCGCTACTTGAACAGTTTGGACAAGCTTCCAGGTGGGTCCATTGTTTTGAGATACATTAAAGCTTCATACCAAAATGACCCAGTTAGATCCATGTTTGAATTAGCGTTATTCATTTTTGCTTTGAACTACTTCTTCTCTTCCAAGAGAAAGGCAAACAAGTCTGAGATCGTCAACTTCTCTCAGAGAGAAATCGACGAGCTCTGTGACGAATGGACCCCAGAACCATTGATCGAAGAATTAACCGATTTGGAAAGATGGCAATTGAAATCCATTCCAGAAATCCAAGGTCATAATGCTTCTCAAGTCACCTTGAAAAACCACAATGGAAAGGTCACTAACTTGGCTTCGAATGATTTCTTGAACTTGAATGAAGACATTAACATTAAGGAGGCTGCCAGTGATTCTATTAGAAACACCGGTGTTGGTGCTTGCGGTCCTCCAAACTTCTATGGTACCCAAGACGTTCATGTTAGATTAGAGGAAGACATTGCCAGGTACTTGGATGGAGAGCAATCGATTTTGTACGGTCAAGATTTCGTCACTGCTGGTTCTGTTATCCCAGCGTTCTTGAAAAGAGGTGATTTGTTAGTTGTCGACAGTGGTGTCAATTTGGCTATTCAAAAGGCTTTGATAGTCAGCCGTGCCGACATTGAATGGTTTGACCACAACGATATGGGCCATTTGGAACAAATCTTGACCGAAATCAAGCCTGTTTTAGATAAACAAAAGCCAATCAAGAGAAGATTTATTGTCACGGAAGGTTTGTTTTTGAATTCGGGAGATATTGCTTTTTTACCAGAAATTGTTGCATTGAAGAACAAGTTCAAGTACCGTTTGTTCTTGGATGAGTCTAACTCGATTGGTGTTTTGGGTAAAACCGGTAAAGGTATTGTTGAACATTATGGTATTCCAAGATCGGAAATTTCCATCACGATTGGTTCCATGGCATTAGCACTCGGTTCATCTGGTGGTTTCTGTGTGGGTGTCAATCCAATGGTTCACCATCAAAGAATTCAATCAAATGCTTATGTTTTTAGTGCATCCTTGCCACCATATTCTGCCAAGGTTGCTTCTCAAGCTATTAAGGAGATTTCCACTAATTTGAATTCCGACGGAAACTCTGTATTGATTGAAGAATTGAAGCATAAGAAGTCACTTGCTTACAGTCAGTTGACTAAGGTTTTTGCCAAAAGTACATACATGGAGATTGTTTCTAGTCCACATTCCCCAGTTATTCACTTAAGCTTGACCCCATATTTTAGAGAAAAGGTTGGATTCCCAAAGATATATGGTAGCACTGACTTCTTAACTAGAGGGAAGCCATCCAAATACTTGAACCAGTTCAATCTGTACTACAATGTTGAGAGTTTTATACTACAAAAGATTGTTGACAGAGTGTTGTCTGAAAGCAACATTTTGATTACCAGATCAAAGACTCTTTTGGAATACGAGAACTTGCCCGTGATTAGTCCTCATTTGTTGGTACACGTCAACCGTGCGGTTTCAGATAGTGATTTAAGCCGTTTAGCACAAGCATTGGAAGTGGCTACCAAAGAAATTTTGGCAAACATCTCCAGCGAAGCTGATTTGCATAGATTGAACAATGAATTGATCAATTACTAGGTATGCCATAGTCACCATGTTACACCTTTTACAAGGATGAAATGTGTTCTGACTCCTCTCAAATTAATTTATTTTATCTTTAAGCTTTACCCCCCCCCCCCCCACGTATATAGAATAAGTATAATAATTTCACGCATATTCTATTTCGTCAACCAACATGCTAAATACTAGTGATTCTTAAACCCAGCATTCTATTTCGGGCTTCGCGAGCAATGGCCCTGGCTTCTTCAATCTCGTGAGCACTACTATGGTTCAAGTCTTTAGCCAATTCATATGCCTCTTCGTATCTTCGGTTCTCCAATGCGTTACTGGCTAGCCATAATCTAGCCTTGGAAGTTTCATCGCTAATTCCCCATTCAAATTCTTGCTCAAAACACAACTTCATATACTTCAATGTATCTTTGGTACGTCCTAGTTTTTCCAGAATCACCGCCAACCGGTAACATATATGTGGTTCAGCACTATGTGGACCATCACCAGAGTCGTCATTCTTTGATTCTATTATGTATGCCTTCTCAAACGATTTTAATGATTCCTCAAGTTTGTCAATCTTCTCATAACAATTTCCAATAGCTTGCCACATCCTTTTATCTGATGGCTGCAACACAGTTGCTCGCTGATAGTAATATAAAGCATACAAGTGCATATCCAAGACTTCATAAGCCTGTCCAAGACCATACCATGCTCTGAAATCCTTCGGATTAGTATCAACTGCTCGCCTGTACGATTCGATAGCAGCATGTGAATTCTTCAACTCAACAAATTCGTGCCCCATCAATGTCCAGGCACTTAGACAGTTTTTGTTGAGGGTTAATGCCCGCTTGTAGTACATGATGGCTTTCTCATGCTCACTTTTCATTGAATGATAATTGGCAATAATACAGCAGGTCTCGGGCCTGAACTTGTCAATCAGAGATGCATATTGGGCTAAAAAGCATAATTTGGATCGTTTTTCCATCACATACAACATATTAGAGTATGTGTCCAAATCGTCAAGCCGTAATGGGTCATCGAAAAGGATCTGATCAAATATGGCTTCAGCCTGAAAGTAATCAAGACTATGATAAGCAACGAGGAACTGCTGAATTTTGAGAAAGTTGAATTGGGGAAATTCCGATATTAGGTTTACTAAGTTTTCGGATAGTGTAGGCAGCAGTTGATAGAACTCTTGTAAGAGAACCACCTCAAAGAATTGAACCATAATATTGAAAGAAAGTGGATTTTTGGATGATTTCATTTTGTTGACGAAGTTAAAAGCATCTTCCAACGACGTAAGGGAGGAGATAAGTTCCTGCCAACATGACCAGTTGTAAGGAAATAGTTTTAGTGAGTTGTATAAGTTTTCTTGGGCCAAGTTGTACTTTTTCTTCTTGATATGAATAACACCATTCAAATAGTATAGAAATGGATTTTCTGGGTTTCTGGCGTGGTATGCTTCGGATTCCTGAATGATTTTGGAGAAACGGGTGTTTAGGGTATTTACCACGTCATCTTTACGGGTAGAAGCAGAACCCGGTGCAAATGCTCCCGATCCGTCTAAGAAGTCTCCTGATTCTGTGGAGGAACCAATGTTTACTGATCCATCGGTTTCTTCGGTGGCCTTCTTATCGGCTGAGATGAATATGGAGTAGAGTCTTAAGAATAATGCGTCTCCGCTATGGCAATCTTTGAGTACATGTGCTGCTCTATCAAATTCCTTGCAGTCAAAGTATGTTTTGGCAAGGAGAACCTTTTCCTGGTCAAGCAATTCGTCTTTGTCTAGCGGCAATTGAGGGTAGGCAACTGGGTCTGTGTCTTTTGGTAAAGGCGGCAAGCCTGCAAGGGCCTCGGCACACCATTTTGCTGCTTGGAATAATTTTAGTTTCGAGAGCCGCTGGCTGGCAAGAAAGAGATCAGTTCGAAGGTCCATGTCTCTTCAGTAATTGGGTATTGAGTGGGGATATAAACGGCGCTCGAAAATGTAAACAAGTTGATTTGAATTGAAGCCTTTTTGTGATACAAAACAATAAAAAAGTAGTGACCAGAGACAAGCGAAGAGGGAAATGTACTTATTCTGT
This sequence comes from Teunomyces lycoperdinae, assembly GCA_030574955.1. NCBI lineage: Eukaryota > Fungi > Ascomycota > Pichiomycetes > Serinales > Debaryomycetaceae > Teunomyces > Teunomyces lycoperdinae. Next base: position 269,469 of record JAJMFY010000003.1, read on the forward strand.
GTAGATTGAATCAAAGGATAATTCAAGTAACGAATTGGCAACTTTCGAAGGGAATTGGAGTTTGTAGTAAGGATAAAAGCGCTTGACTGCTTTATAGAATATTAGTTCTCAGGAATCCACCTTAAAGCGATCAAAAAAAAAAAGCTTAGGCTTTCAAGAGACCCAGAAATCAGTTCACCACAAAACACTACCGACTAAGATAGATGCCTGAGCAGGATATCGAAACATTACAACATGAAACAGCTGTGCTGCTTGAGACATTCACTTCTGTCAACAACATGTTGTTGTCTGCGAGCGTACGTCTAGAGAACAAACCGCTTGAGATAACAGACGAAATTGGCATCAAGAAACAATTCATTCTTGATTCGTTCAAAGTCAGCAAACTTCAAAAGAACTACAAGGAATGGGAATCTCGGCTGTTGGATAAGTTCATTGCCGAAAACATCGGCCAATATAACAAGACTTTGGGCCAAATGTCCCAGCTTAATACCCGGAAGGAAATGCTCAACTCAGATTACGAAAACTTGAAAGAATCAGTGAAATTTCCCTCGTTTCACTTTTCCATACTTACTTTGAAGGCCAGTGGTGAGGAATCATTGTTAGAAAACATACAGAAAGACGAAAATGGCGAGTATCCTTCCGTCGTACCTATCGATTACATATATTCGGTTGATCCGAACTCCAACTTACCATTTCCCGACTACAAGGTATTCAACAAGTTGGTTAATATTGAATATCGACTCCGTATTGAAAGACGAGTTAAACATGAACTTTTACTTTTGTTCAAGAACCAAATCGTGGCCAATAATTCTAAATGGCAGGCTAGAGATCATAAATTGAGCAAATTCTTAAAGAAAGACTTTGCAGAAATACTTCAGGAGATTAAGGATATCAAGACCAACGAAGGTGATAATTTGCGTATGCAAGACGAAGAAAGTAGTGACGATAGCACGTTTGAACAGGATCTTGACCAAGATATCGAAGACGAAGACAGGGAAGATAACGACAATCATCGTGAGGATGGAAACGGACCGGATTCACTAGACATCGGTGATGATGATGACGATGATGATAGAATGACACTTGCATCCTCCACAGCAGTGACAGATTTCCAGGAAACTGACGATCAACCGGTGCAGACTGCACAAGAGTCTGAAGATGATGACATGCTTATAGACAACTAAAAATCCACTACATTGTGGCATAAAATTGTATAATTATAACCATGAAAAGCTAATTCGTTTATGAATATATATATATATATATATAAATATAAACAGTAAGAAAATGGAGAATACAGCGTTGGAGAAACCTATTCCATCTAAACAGCCCTCTTAATTCTATCCATTAATGTACACACATGAAATTCGTTTACTTGGAGGTGGTGGGAGCAGCGGCAGCTTCAGAATCAGCGGTCTTTCCTCCAACAATGTACTGGAATATCTGGGATGGAGAGTCACCCTCCTTTCTTCTATAGTCGGTAATTCTGAACAATTGGTAACCTGCCACAGCACCAACGAAAAAGTTGACACTGGCCAACAATTTGTTTCTTGGCAAGATAACAAATCCGGCCCATCTTGTCCATATAGCACCGGTACAGAATAAGGCAACTTGTTGAGTACCACTGATCTTTTCCACTGGTCTTTGCAAGTCGTTCAAACCGGCAAAAACCAAGGCCCACTTCATAACTGGTGCCCAAAAGTGCACGGTTTTTGGACCAGTTTCACTATTAAGAAAACGAGCAAACTTAGATGTATGTTGAGCAGCAGTGGCCATCGTAAAATAAATATGTAATTGCAGTTAGTAAAGGGCAGTTCAACTCTCTGTAGAAATTTGACCGGACCGCTTCCTTCCAATCTTTGGGTTGTGCACGACTATCATCCACACGAAGGAATGAGGGGAATTATTCCTCCCAGGCACAACCGAAAAAACCCGTTTTTTTTTTCATTTGTGGAAGCGTTCCGTAAATAAACCCGTCAAACAACGTTTCAAGTCCGATTTTACCAGTCAGACTCAATATCAGATTCTACTTCGAATTATGAATAAGTAGATACTTCTTGACTCGAACACTGCTGCTCATGAACAGGATTGGTATCATCTTGCTACTTTGCACTTATGCTCCTCAGGAAACACAATCTTAAATATTTCGCAGCTGTTCGTGAGCCATTCCTTGGAAATTGATGCAATCTTCAGTTTTTGTAAATCGGCATGCCATTTACAACACCCTGTACCATAATCCGTAGAATTCATATATGATATCAAACCAATAGTAATCTTTTCAATTGTCCATTTTGGATTCCAGCTTTCTTTGTGAAATGAAGTCATCGTCATACAAATAGGTGTACGAAGATAAAAACTCCCAGTAGGCGAAACCATTCGGATTTCTGGTGGGGAAAAGGAAAAATTTGGAGGAAATAAAATCACTTCAAGTATAATCTTCTCTCATAAGATGTACCTGGTGTTCCGTGTATTAGAATATACCAAAAACAAATATTTGTTTCATCAAACCTAAGTGTTGCAGCTTCGAGAGTACACTCCTGGCTCATAAGAGAATTATACTCTCTTTGCATCATTTTAACTGTTGAAGGGAGTGGAGAGATCTCAAACGTACTTTTATTATGTACAGCAACGGGAGTACTCACTCTGTCTTGTTCGCAAGTGATATGCATATATATATATTAATGTATTATTGTAAGTTCACAAACCAATTAACGAATTTCTATATTTTTACCAAACAGTACTTAAAAAGATATGCCCTAAATGTAACCACCTTGTTTACACAAACTGAAAAATATACCATCTTCATTTTTAAGAAGATTGGCAGGAGAGTCAAACTCCTTCAATTCTCCTCTATCAAGAGTGACAATTCTATCACTATCCATTACAGTTTCGAGACGATGTGCAATAGTAATAATAGTTTTATCCTTGAACTCGGAACGAATTGTCTCCTGTATGAACTTATCTGTCTGAACATCAACAGCTGCAGTAGCTTCATCCAATACTAATATCTTGGAGTCTCCCATTCTCAACAAAACCCTGGCTAAGGATATGAGTTGTCTCTGACCCAGAGAAAAATTTGAACCTCCTTCAAAGACTTTGACATCTAGCTTCGACTCACTAGTTTCTCCAGTCTCCTCGTTTTCCTCATTTTCCATGGTCAAAATGTGTTCTTTGAGGTGAGCTAACTCTAATACTTTCCAGATCTCGTCATCAGTGTAGTAGCTGAACGGATCCAAGTTTTGTCTAATGGATCCCGCGATCAATTGCGAATCTTGTGGAATGATAGATAAATTATGTCTCAAATCGTATAATGATAAGGAACTGGAGTTCAAATCATCAATTGAAATATGTCCGTCCACGGGTTCCAAAATTCTGAAAATTGACAATGCAAGCGAACTCTTTCCTGCCCCAGTTCTACCAACAACCCCGATTTTTTCACCGGATTTTACCTCCATCGAAATATTCCTCAAGATTAAATCAAGATTAGCTCTGTATCTGGTTGAGTAGTTTTCAAACCTAACAACCCCCTTTTGAGGCCATGATACCGGTGGCTGGACAAAATTTATAGCATTTCCATTAGTATCAAATTCCTCCTCTTCAACTGGTAAAGAATTGTACTCCAAACATCTTTCAACTGCCACAATATTTATTTCAACTTCAGCTGAAAGACGTACAACCATCTTAAGCGATGAAGTAACTTGTAACGCATATGTCATAACAAAACCGGCCATAGAGGAGGTTAATGGATTGGCAGTTGTCAATGTGTACACCGCTAAACTTGATGCAGAAAAGACACCAACAGAACCAATAAATTGTAATCTGAAATTAAGCCATCTGTTAATAGATCTTAAAGTGTAGACTGATTTTAGATTGAAATCTAAATTGGAGTTGTTGATGTAATCAAATCGTTCATATTGATCAAACGCCCTAATAGTTTCCAACCCATTCAATGATTCTCCCAAGTGAGCATAAATTGGTGACCTCGATATAGAAACCAATCTTTTAAGTTCACGGGAGATAGAAACGTAGTAAATCTCATAGTAAACATAGAGCACGGACAATAAAATAATGATGATAATGTAAAACGGCATCACAACACCCACAACTCCAAATGTAAACACTGTTTTCATCATTTGAGAAAAGAAACCACCAAATATTCCAGGTATCTGTTGATCAATCTTATTAATGTCGTTTGTAAAACGATTCATGATTCTACCAATAGGAGTAGTTTCAAAATAGCCCATTGGAGCTTTGAGAATTCTTGAAGCCATTCGGTCATGTATTCTAACAGATGCATTGATGGCCAACCAGAGATTTAATACCAATCCTCGAATCATTGTCATCAAACTGGCTCCTAAACCAAAGAACGCGTATACCGTGATGAACTGCCACACATTGTCATTTGAGCCAGACCTTGAATTTTGTTCGGTCCACTGCTTAAGCCAATAATTACCTCCAACTGAGAGAGACGAGGTTAGAACCAATAAGAAAAACCAAAAGACCACCCCAGGAATAGAACATGCCTTAATATATGCAGCATAAACTGACCAATCAACTTTACCCTTTTGTGATACCTCATTCGACTGTCCACTACGAAGGTTTGGCAAAAGCTTCTTCAATGGCTCCCATCTAAAGGTTTCAATACTGGCACGCCCCAAGCTTTGAGAACTAGTTACAGAGGATGTATCCTCATCAGCGTTTTCAGTGACCAATACTTCGTCCTGTGAATTGGTTTTGCTCATGCTTGCAAGCGAAGGTTCAACTGAAGAATCGCTTTTTCCAAACTCCGTAATAAGTTCATGTAAAGCTGGGTGGTCAGAAGGGTTTATTTCAGCAAAAGTGCTTCTTTCTGTAATTCTTCCTTTCTGTATTAAGGTAATTTCATCTGAAAAGTTCAAGACAGACATGGAATTGGTACAAAGGATAATCGTCTTGGAACTCAATAATCCCTGCTTACCAAGTACATTCTCAATAATCCTCTTCCCAACATGCGAGTCAACAGCACTTAAGACATCATCCAATAGGTATACATCAGCCCTTGCATAAACTGCCCTGGCAAGAGCAAGTCTTGCTTTCTGGCCACCTGACAAGGAGACACCCTTTTCACCTACCTGTGTGTCATTGCCATCTGGCAAGATTTCCAAGTCTGGTCCAAGCTGGCAAGCTTCAATGGTTTTTAAATAAAACCCCTCGTCATATCTGCATCCAAACAATATATTCTCTTTGACAGAGGCGTTCATAATCCAGGGCAGTTGTGAACAATAAGCAATTGAACCATGGAGTTTTATGGAAGGTTCCGTAGAGTTGTCAGAACCTTTGATAACTATCAATTGACCCAATAAACCGTACAACAAAGATGACTTACCAGAGCCAACTTTTCCAACGATACACGACAATTGACCTTTCTTAGCAGAGAAATTGACATCGGTCAAAGCAAACTTGTGATTTTCATCATCTTCTGAATCAGAGAACTTGGATCTCGACCAAAGGAATGAAGCATTTTCAATACTGACGCATTCGTCATCCACGGACACAGCTTTTGGTAGTTTCAAGATAACTTGTTGGTCGATTTCAGCAGATAACAAGAAAGATCTGATTCTATCAACGGCAACAGAAGCTTCAATCATTGAAGTAATTACCTGGGGGAAGGACAACAAAGGACCCGACATCAAATTTAACAAGGCCATTGCTGGAAAGACAATGTCAGATGTTAATGGTATGTTTTCAGTCAAAGCAAACGAGGAAAAGGAGACAAATGAAATCAAGAAAGGCATCAAGACCCAAAGAAAAAGCGCAAACAGACCAACAAGTCGTATTCTTTTCAAGTTCTTTAATTCCTTATTGTTTCTTGATTCAGCTAAGATTGCCAACATTGGCTTTTCCCACGCATACAATTTAATACTTTTTATAGAAGACAAGATATCATTGATGATTCTACCTCTGTTGTCTTTTAACTTCATTTGAGTCTTGTTCAACTTCTTCATTCTTTTTGCAACAGTAATGTTTAGTGGAATCAAAAGAACCATGATGAAAAACCCAGCAAATGTAGACTTTCCTAACAAAGGCCAGAGGGAAATAAGACATAAAATCACATCAACAGGCGCCAAAACCAATGTACTCAAGTCCTGCGAAATAGACTGAATCCTGTTAACATCAACTGTCATCAAATTGATAATGTCTGCGGAAGATGTTTTCTGGTTAGACTCAGACGAAAGCCTAAGACTTTTTTGATAAATCAAAGAAGTTAAAGACGAACGACAAGCCAAACCAAGGCTAAGATTCTTCAAGAAATAGATGTTATTGAATATAGCTTGCATGATTGTGACCAAAAACATCAGAACACAAATCAAAAACCCCTTCAAGATCGGAGGATTGCTCTCTTCAAAGTATACGATCAAGAGCCTAAGGAGTTGTGGCTGAACAAAATTCAAGACTCTCGAAATTAATTCATATCCAAAGGAGATGGCAGCAATGGATCCAAATGCCTTAGTCATAGAAATAAGTAATGAGGAATCATTGGAGTTGAAACTCCAATGCTTTAATAATCTGTTGGTGGATACCACAGCAGATAATTCCTGTGGAGAATTTGGAAGATCTGTTTGAGTCACAGTTTGGTTCTTGAAAGATTCAAGGATCAAGCCATTCATCCATCGAAATGTAATTCGATCAATAATATTAGGAGTAGATAACTCATCTTTCAACTCTGCATCTTTGGAGTACCGCAATGTCAATTCGTGTGACGGTTTCCAGTCTTTAGCTGATGATTCCAAGAAGAAGATTGTGATGGAATTGACAATCAAAAGCACTTCCACTATCGTAATTGTCGATGCAGAAGTTACCAGTTTCAAAACCCTCCAATTGGTATAATTATCTTGAAAGAAGAGCGTTATCTGGAATATTATCAGACATAACCAAAACACTATCAAACTGTCGTGTGCTGTAGGAGAATGAGAAGTTTCAACAAAATGCAATGGGAGTATTATGCTGAATAATAATATTGAAAATGAGTAGAAGGCAATAATTTTGTTATCAGCAAACCGTTCATGAATGTCGATGTGGGAGGCCAAATAGGCAAAAAGCACGGAATGGAAAAGGACAGCATTAACACGAATGTAATGTTGAAGGCCTGTACTTTTAGGCATGTAATTTCCATACTTCGGAGCTCTTAGGCATTGTAATAAGCTAAATCCACAGAACAAGAAACCAAAGGCAGCAAAGAATGTAAGTATCCAAGTGATGAAACAAGGATTAAACGCATTATCGTTATTGGGAGCAAATGGGTGGTGTATTGCATACTTTCCACAGATCACCACAGGATAATCGCTCATGATTGCATGTGTTGAAAGTTTTTCTTTACTTAAGCCTCTGTGGGTCAGATATATATATATATATATCAGAGACTTCTGTGGGCCAGCGGCTTAGGTGCAGGATATGACATCCCACCACTTTCCTTTAACAGGTACCTCTGACCGCTAACCCCGATAATTCTAGAGGATCTCAAACCTGTCATATCTACAATCCAAACAACAATAGATGAAATCTATAATATATCTTGTGGAGAACACGATGTTTTTTCGAGTTGAATCTCATTTTTTTTGTTTAATGCATAGTTCCTCGTACTTTGTTTGTTTATAACTGTAGTTACGAGCCCGACACGCTCTCATGGCCAACTGAAAAAAAAACCTTCTTATCTGGGCGGCCGACGGACATACCGCTGAAGGTAAATAAATTCGAGTTGGTTGGGAGACATCGGAAGAGGTATAAAGCTAGGAAATCGTAGAGGAGTCCAAGTAGATATTGAGAATAAGTTTTTGTAAATGTACATAGAAGGAAGAGACACTTTGATCTAGGACACTGGTACCAGTACAGTATCAAGGTTGAAGCACAGCACAAGGTAACGGTGTAACTGGAATGGCGTTTCCCCATATTCTAGGAACTACGTCAGTTGAAACCGGATTGATGATTTCCAGGCTCGGGACCGAAAATATCCGGCCAATGAATTCGCGAATAATTGAACCTGGAAAAAGTTCGGAGTTGGATTTCTCCAGGTTTCGCGCCAACCGAGGGTGATCCAAGATAACCTCCGAATCAACTCACATAGGAAGAGAGCCAGTCTATACCCAATAACTTGTGGGTAAAGACCATCGTATTGTAGTATACATAGCTAACTATACGCTTATACGTCTTTCAGGCTTCCAATGGATGAATTTTCTGTAGCAAAAACCACGTCCATGATGCAAATCTTCGCGTGGGAGCGGTAAAATTTTTGTATTGGTAATTTAGGCCCTGTTATTGGGCAGCGCCGCGTACAGGAATCGGCACCAGTATATAACCAAACGATCCCCGACCAACTTGTTGCTCGTTTTTTTTTCCTCTTTCAATTCTTAACCCAGTTCTTAAATAAATATGTTATCTGCTTCAAGAACTGCCGTTAGAGCTCCACGTTCTATCCGTGGTTTGGCTACTTCTGGTTTGACTAGAGACTCTCAAGTTAACCAAAACTTGTTGGAAACTCACTCCTTCATCCAATACAAGAAACAATTGGAAAACGTCAAGATCGTCAAGGAAAGATTGAACAGACCTTTGACTTACGCTGAAAAGTTGTTGTATGGTCACTTGGACGACCCTCACGGACAAGACATCCAAAGAGGTGTCTCCTACTTGAAGTTGAGACCAGACCGTGTCGCTTGTCAAGATGCTACCGCTCAAATGGCTATCTTGCAATTCATGTCTGCCGGTTTGCCACAAGTTGCTACTCCATCTACCGTCCACTGTGACCACTTGATTCAAGCCCAACTCGGTGGTGAAAAGGATTTGGCCAGAGCCATCAACTTGAACAAGGAAGTCTTTGACTTCTTGGCTAGTGCCTGTGCCAAGTACAACTTGGGTTTCTGGAAGCCAGGTTCTGGTATTATCCATCAAATCGTCTTGGAAAACTACGCTTTCCCAGGTGCTCTTTTGATTGGTACCGACTCACACACTCCAAACGCTGGTGGTTTGGGTCAATTGGCTATCGGTGTCGGTGGTGCTGATGCCGTCGATGTCATGGCTGACTTGCCATGGGAATTGAAGGCTCCAAAGATTATTGGTGTTAAGTTGACCGGTAAGATGTCTGGTTGGACTTCTCCAAAGGATATCATCTTAAAGTTGGCTGGTATCACCACTGTCAAGGGTGGTACCGGCTCCATTGTTGAATACTTTGGTTCTGGTGTTGAAACCTTCTCTTGTACCGGTATGGGTACCATCTGTAACATGGGTGCCGAAATTGGTGCTACCACCTCCGTTTTCCCATTCAACAACTCCATGGTTGACTACTTGAACGCTACTGGCAGATCTCAAATTGCTGAATTTGCCAACTTGTACAAGAAGGACTACCTTTCTGCTGATGAAGGTGCCGAATACGACCAAGTCATTGAAATCGACTTGAACACCTTGGAACCACACGTCAACGGTCCATTCACCCCAGATTTGGCTACTCCAATCTCCAAGTTGAAGGAAACCGCTATTGCCAACGACTGGCCATTGGAAGTTAAGGTTGGTTTGATTGGCTCTTGTACCAACTCTTCGTATGAAGACATGACCAGAGCTGCTTCTATTATTAAGGATGCTGCTTCCCACGGCTTGAAGTCCAAGGCTATCTACACTGTTTCCCCAGGTTCCGAACAAGTCAGAGCCACCATTGCTAGAGACGGTCAATTGCAAACCTTTGAAGAATTTGGTGGTGTTGTCATGGCCAACGCCTGTGGTCCATGTATCGGTCAATGGGACAGACAAGACATCAAGAAGGGTGACAAGAACACCATTGTTTCCTCTTTCAACAGAAACTTCACCTCCAGAAACGATGGTAACCCAGCTACCCACGCTTTCGTCGCTTCTCCAGAAATCACCACTGCTTTCGCTATTTCCGGTGACTTGGGTTTCAACCCTCTCACTGACACTTTGAAGGATGCTGAAGGTAACGAATTCAAGTTGAAGGAACCACAAGGTGTTGGTTTGCCACCAAACGGTTACGATGCCGGTGTTAACACTTACCAAGCTCCTCCAGCTGAAAGAGAATCTCTTGACGTTGTCATCAGCCCAACCTCCGACAGATTGCAACGCTTGACTCCATTCAAGCCATGGGACGGTAAGGACCCAGAAAGATTGCCAATTTTGATCAAGGCTGTTGGAAAGACCACCACTGATCATATTTCTATGGCCGGTCCATGGTTGAAATACCGTGGTCACTTGGAAAACATCTCCAACAACTACATGATTGGTGCTACTAATGCTGAAAACGGTGAAGTTAACAACGTCAAGAACCTCTACACTGGTGTCTACAAGGGTGTCCCAGAAACTGCTGCTGACTACAGAGATGCTGGTCACAGATGGGTTGTCATTGGTGACGAAAACTTTGGTGAAGGTTCTTCCAGAGAACACGCTGCATTGGAACCAAGATTCTTGGGTGCTTACGCCATTATCACCAAGTCCTTTGCTCGTATCCACGAAACCAACTTGAAGAAGCAGGGTTTGTTGCCATTGAACTTTGTCAACGTTGCTGACTACGACAAGATTCAACCAGAAGACGTTGTCGACTTGGTTGGTGTCACCACCTTGGCTCCAGGTAAGAACGTTATCTTGAGAGTTCATCCAAAGGATGGTAGCGCCACCTGGGATGCTGAATTGTCTCACACCTACAACGCTGAACAAATCGAATGGTTCAAGTACGGATCCGCTTTGAACAAGATGGCCGCCGTTGCTGCTGGAGACAAGTAAATGCAAAATTAGCTCTGTTAATTTTTGTTTTATTTTATGAATAAACAAAAAAAAATTTGTACTAATGCTTCATAGTTATTTATTCATATATATTCATTATATTACTGGATTTAGTTAAAGTATTTCGTTTTTGTAATTGTCATTTTTTTTTTGGTTATCTTATCTTTTTGGTAACTGAATTATAATGAATTTGACTCCAATTGAAGATATATCCACGCTCGATTCAAAGAAATTGATTGCTGAAGCAAGGCAGATAATCGACTCAGTCTCCACCTGGAAAGAAAAAGCCCAACACAAGTATACCCTTTTAAACAATAAACCGATTAATGTCCCCGTATATTCCAAAGGATTGAACCACAACGAATGGTTTGCCAGAATAAGTGACTTTCAGGAGTTCGATACGGACTTGAAACAACGGTTCTACAATCATTTTACCAAATATATTCTTGGATCAACCACTGATCTCACTAAAACACATTCGGAATACGAACTGAAATATATTCACGAGGTCGAAACCTACGAAGTAGAACCGTTTGTGGTGCCGGGGTCCGACAAGGAAACAACTTTTAGTTACTTGTTACGTGCTTACTATAAGTTTCCATTCCCGTTGAAGAGACGTGTATTCTATGAATTGGTTCATGTTTACAAGCCAACGGATTCTGAAGAAGGTTATGTGATTACATTGGCCATTGACCCCAAGAATTTCCAGAAAACTGGCACAACGGGCAAGTTTGTGGTTGCCAAGTACACATCGATTGAGAAGTTCTCATATTTCGATGGTAACTTGAAATGGTCAATGTGTACTTGCTCCACACCGGGAGGATGGATTCCTGACTGGATGGTAGGCTTGAGCATCACTGGAGCCATTGCAAAAGATGTTCCCAGCTTCCTTGATTGGGCAGAGGCTCTTTAGGTATCACCACTGGAGATAAACCCTTCGAGCCATACCTTTACGTCGTCTCCCAAGTTTTCCAAGAATCCCAAACTGGCATAGTCATGTACTCCGTCACTAAGACGGTTGAGCATAGTTTGATTAGGCGGAGAACTCTTCTTCTTGGCCTTGGTACGATTGCGGTTCATGATAATTATAATGGACTTTTCTTTGTATCTGATGTAATAAAACATCCAGTCGTTTAGCTTATTGCTTGTGAATTTATGAAAATATTCATCCAATTTACTCTTGCCATTGAAGAAATCCTTGTTCCGTTGCATCAAGAAGAGCTGGGACAACTGGTCATGTAGATAGAATATTACACTTTGATATTTGGCAGTAGATGTTTCCGCATCAACTATAGTAGGTAGAAAGGGTAATGATGATTTGATGGATCCATCCGTAGAGTCAAAAATCGTGAAGAAGAAGTCACTATCAACTTCTGTCTGGGCATGCTTTAGCAAACCGTTAAGAGACCTTATAGAACCCAAGCTCCCGGTAATACTACCATTCAAGACAGAATAGCACAACTCTTCGATAGCAGGGACAAAGATTTCGTGTTGTAACGTTTCATAGAAGTTCTTTTCATCAAGTTTAGGATTCGAGGTATCAAACACTAAAGTAATACAAAAGTCCGAACGCTTAAACACTACCAACAGATATTCACGCTCAGTATCCAGAATTGTACCATCTTGAACCGATTTCGTTCGGACATAAACAAGGCGTCTTTCTATCGTTGAAGAATCTTTGGTTAGTCCAATCAAGTACTCACCCTGGTCAATGGATTCATCACCATCACTTTCCTCATCCAGATTACCAGCATCTGGAGTCTGCTCATTATACAGAGATAAGCGACTAGAAATATTGCGGAGAACAGGGGGCATCGAAAACCAAGCTCCGTTTTCTTCCTCTGCTGCTGGTTGGTCGGAATTGACTTGAAACGATCTGACACTATTGACAGTGTAGTTCAATGGAGTTACCACTAAGTTCTGAGTTAAATTGATTGGATTAAGGAACTCAATCGCAGAAGCTGTCACCTTATGAACGGGATTACTCTCAGAATCAGTGGCTACCAGTTCCTCCACTACCTCCGATTGTATGATACCGGTAGTGAACACTTTTTTGGGGTCAATACCAACCAAACTGGTCGTTTCAAGTTTCTCATTACAATCATAGTACTCCAACCAATTGTAAATATCAACCAACAGCTCCTCAGGAATAATATCGTTCTTCCCATATTCCTTGAAGTTACTCATGAATACTGAGCCATACTTCTTTGGGTTTGACTTGTTAAAGTATGCTATAATTATTCCCTCAGGAGATTCATCAGTAAAAAGACGATCCAAGTCGGATTTGGCTTGGGAATTCAAACTGAGCGACGACTTTTTGTATGTTCTCTTCGTGCCATCGGGAAGTAAGCCCAAGAAACCACGGTAGTTTGTTGTGTTAGGCCACTGGAGACCTGGAGGAATATTATATGCTTGATTGTTATAGCTGTCCAAGAATCCCGACCAGTACTGCCGTAATGTATCCTGAAGAATGTCATAGCTGTACTTCTTCCATACAGTAGAGAACGATCCATTTAACAAGAGAAAGTAATTATAAGCCTGTTGGACAATTCTGATCAATTGCTGGTTCACAAATGACGATTTTGTTCCATCAATTACTGATACCGAATACGCAAGGTAGTACCGAGACTCCAAATTCTGAATAATTGTAGACGAATGCAGCGCCTTTATAATTGTGGTTTCGTTCAACTCAGATTTCTTTTCATCAACGAAGGTCCTCGCAAATGAATCAATGCCACGGATCAAACCAACCAACTTTAGCTGCTCAACTTTCTCGGTGTCCAGTGAGGTTTGTGGGTCCAGCGATATGAAAAATACAATCTGCTTGTACAATTCCTCGTTGTCCTCCGTTTGTTCAGGAGCCAAATCAGGATTGAATACCGTAATATATTGTACTTTCGGTACTGTCTGTGTCAATTCATTGGTTAGGTATCGATTCGCCGTACTATCACCACCAAACTGTGTAAAGAACTGAGAGAAATAGTTACTCATAACTACCTCAGAATCAACCCTCTTAATTTTCTTGGATTCGAGGATAAGGTTTTGGTACAAAACACCTATACTTAACTATTAAAAAGTCCAACAAAATTGAACACCTCAGGATATCTTGTATTTGAGCCAAGTGATTATCGCTATGATTCGGCTTGATCAATTTATTTTAGATATTGTAAACAAACCCAAACTCAAATATAGTACGCACAACTTTTACATTATAAGATGGTTTTGTGGTCTAGTTGGTTATGGCATCTGCTTAACACGCAGAACGTCCCCAGTTCGATCCTGGGCAAAATCATTTTTTTATTTTTAACTGGTTCTCATCCTTATTCTAATTTTGCCACGTAACATTTTTGTAAAAGAATTATTCTAAAGTAGAGTGACACGTCAGAGCTTAAAAAATGATTCGGTTGAAATTGACATATTTGTAGATGATACACCTCATGAATATGGCTGTTTTTGCAGGTTATAAAAATGTCAAAACATCACATTTATTTCCAATCAGTTAACTGGTTGTATAGTGTAGTGGTTATCACTTTCGGTTTTGATCCGAACAACCCCGGTTCGAATCCGGGTACGACCTGTACTATTTTTCTTTCATTATCTTTTTCTTTTCGAGAATGTCTCCCTTCTTTCAATTGTTTGTTTACTTTTTTTTTCGATCCACAAAACCAAACTTCAAAAAAGTCACCGTCTAAATTAATTTTTTTGTACTCTGTGATACACCAAGAATCCAAGTAGCTTTCCACTATATAAGCCTATCTCATATATTAGAAGATACTACTGCGATTTTTGAACTGTTCTTAAACCAAATAAGAACTACGTACCCAGAGAAAATACAAAATACATTATTATTAAATTTAAATTTCCCCAAGAAAACGATTTATCAATTTCAGGATCATGGAAGAAAGTCCAGTCAAGCACAAGCCAACGTCCAAAGTGATTGACTCGTTGCACTCTCAAATAGATATGTTGAAGACAGAGTTGGAAAGTGTCAGAGTTTCGAGTGATGAATACAAAAAGAAATATGCGGCTGTGTACAAGAAGAACGAATCGTTCGTCGACCAGTTGGCCAACGCCAAGCATGAGAACGATATGATCAATGCCTTATTGAAAAGAAAGGAAAGACGTATTCTTGATTTGGAAGACCAAAGTAATGAGCTCCATTCAGCCAATGAAACGTTGCAATTCACCAATAAGAACATGAAGATCAGATACGACAACTTGCAGGAATCTTCGGCTCTGTCGATTTCAGAATTCGAGAGATTGAAGATTGCATATGATGCTTTGCTTGCATCGCAAGCTGAGTACAAGAAACATTATCAAAAGGAGTTGAGTACAATCACCACAGCCTTTGAAAAGTACAAGGAAGAAAACAACCAAAGATACGACGAGTTATCTCAGAAGCTTAACAGCAATGACAAAGACATTGATACTCTTTTGGATAGTTTGGCCAATAAGCGGAAGACTATGGATAATCTCTATGTCAATAAGAACAAGACCATCTTGGACTTGTTGGCCAGGTTAGGAAAAGCAGCCAAGATACATGGCCAGGAGTCCAAGGTTACTTTACAGCAATGCGTTGATACCATACAAGGTTTGATAGAAAAACATCCTGATTTGAGTGAGAAGTTGGCTGTCCACGAACAGTTGGATATCGACTTGCAGCAGTTCTTATCCCTGACTGTGGATACTCTTTCCAATACTTCGTTTGAAGACGAGATCACCGTGAGCTCTTCTGATCTTGACGACTCGTTGCCAGGCACTCCTAACAAGGGAACGGCTATGAATAGCACTCCACCTATTCAAAGCATTCAAACCAAGAAGAGAAAGAATAAGAGAAATTCGTTGAGATTCGATTCTAAGAGTGCTCCTGATTTCTCCAACATAAACACACCAACTACACAGACTCAGTTCAACTTGCCGAAGAAACCGATGATGAATAACAACAATATTACAAACGTTGGTAATAGAAACAGTTACTTTGATAGCAAGCAGAGATCATCCACTCCTCCTACGAGACACCACGAGACGTTTGAATATCAACATGGTCATTATGGTAGCAATAACAGCAATATGAACAATAACTACCACCAACTGTACCACCAGAATACCCAGGGACACAGACCCAACAGATCCAGAAGTAGCAGTAACAGTGTCTACAACCATAACTATAGCAACTCAGGCGGCCCTAACAACTACAACAACAGCTATAACAATAACACCAACTATAATAATAGCAACAACAATAACAATAACAATAACAATAACAACAATAAGAGGTTCAATAGAAGATCCTATAGTGGCAAAAGAAGCTCTAGTTTCGAACCTGCCAATCTTAACTTGGGTCTCAAATAGACGGAATAGGCTTTTACTCTTATTTTATTTGTTATCATTAGTATTATATTTATAATATGGGAAACACCAATGGGCTTTGCTTGGTACCGGATACAACTCTATATATACATTAGTATTACAATCTATGAGCAACAATCGTTCCATCGTCGTAGGCAGCAAAAATAGAATTTCCAACATCTCTCTTTGCCTTGACAAGTTGTCTGTAAGATTTGGGGCCCACATTTCCCATTTGCGGATGGTGCACTGCAACCGCGGACAACTTAACCGAGGATTTGATAGATTCATCGGTGGAAATCCGAGAAACTTCTCGGCTAATCAGACGTATAACGGTTTGATCTCGTACCTGGATCTCTTCAATGTGTCCGTTCCAATATCCCACCACTAAATTGGAACAACTAGGAACGATGCTTTGGATTCCAGAATTGTCAAGTTTGAAAGTCTGTTTCAAAGAGGATGAGAGATCATGGAAAACAAGTTTGTTGTTACTCGATCCTGAAACCAAGCACGAATCGGTAATCGTCAAAGAAATAACCGGATTTGGCGTGTAGGTTGCATCCGAAAATACGACAGTGACTTTTGGGTCAATATTAAACACCGTTCGATCATGTTGAGAACTTCTAGAATATGTTGGAAATGAAATCTGTAGCCCAATTACTTGGCCCGACTCGTACCCAAGAAACAAAGTTGAGGATTCTTTAACATAAACCATTTTCATGATAATCCCAAAGTCGTTTCTGGCCGCATTGCTTCCAATCTCTACAGGAATTTTATTCTGTAAAGTATAAAGCTCATGAGGGTTGACATTGGTAAGAAGCCTGGTCAAATCGTAAGTAGGACCGATCCGGTAAAGATCAAAATTGTTCGAGTCAACCGACGCAGGCGTAAAGAGCAAACCGTCACTATAGACAACATTGCAGAAGTTGAGTGCATTAATTGGAAGCTCAAACACTTCCTTTTGTGTCTCCACATTCCAGATCTTGACAGAGGCATCACGAGACTGTGTCATGATGAGTAAATCGGATTCATGAGGCACTTGTTGTACCGAAACTATATTATCTGAATGGGCCTGCCATTTGTGAATGGGTCTTCTTGTAGTGAGATTCCACCAGATCACTTGGCCTGAAGAATCAGCCGAAATTAAAGTCTCAGTTTTGTTCTCAGGCAAGCATAGTGATGTTACAGAACACGAATGGCCTCGTAGAGAGAAGAGCATGGAGATGCTGCTAGTGAATAAATGTCGCACGTTTGATACCACGAGACATATGCGCAATGTCTTCGTCTCCGCTAAGTTGCGCACCAAGAAAATGCAGGTTACAGAGACACGACATAAATGCGGTCCTGGTTATGTCTCACCTGCACAGACCCTGAAGAAAGGTTTCGATCAAATCAGATATATATGGATTAGGGAATTTTGGCAAGGCCAAGCAAAAATTTCTCAGGTGTCAAATTGGCAACTAAATCGTTACAAACTGACACAACTCCATGATTAAAAGCAAGGAGATTAATTTAAGGGAATTTTTGAATTCCACTCATCTACGTAAAGCAAACCGACTGGATTTGGTCTAATCCAACGGTCGTGTAACTGATTCTAGGTATCCACGGTCGGAAATTGTAGTTTGCTGGGTGATTTGATTTGTCGAAATTATGTGTTCGCGGTTATGAACACAGAGTCTTCCACCTCGATGGTTTAGATAAAATAAGGCAGGCTGAAAAATATTTTACATCTCAAATTAATTGCTCATCAGATAACAACTTACATTCATTGGACTTGGGATAGTTAAGCCTTCTTGAAAAATAAATTTAGTAGCAAAAGTGATTTAGTATAAGAATGGGTACGTTTACAACTGTAGAAATTTTTCTAGTGCCTTTTCTCTCTCTAAAGAAACCATCCTTTTTCATCCTAGGTCTCTACAGATTATCTGGTTAAATGGTGAACCATGTTTAATGTACGGATTTTCTTTATTGTTTTGAGAGAATCTTTGGAAGATGTTATTGTGGTTTCTGTCCTTTTGGCCTTTTTAAAACAAGGTTTAGGTGGAGACCATCAGGATCCCAAAGTGTATAAACAGTTGAAACCACTAGTGTGGCTAGGGTCTATTTTAGGGGTGCTAACATGTTTGATCATTGGTGCTGCGTTTATTGCTACTTTCTATACCCTTAAGAAAGATATCTGGTCCAAAACTGAAGATCTTTGGGAAGGTACTTTCAGTGTTATTGCAACGGTTTTGATATCATGGGTATTGCGATATTGCGTATCAACAAGATGAAGGAAAAGTGGAGAATTATGTTGTCTTTGGCGTTGACCAAGTCTCCAACCAACAGGAGAGACCGGTTAAGAATCGCTTACTTGACCAAGAAATACGCCGCGTTCCTCTTACCATTTATCACTTGTTTGCGAGAAGGTTCGGAAGCCGTGGTGTTTGTCGGTGGTGTCGGTTTGAACTCTCCTGCCACCGCTGTTACAAGTTCCAGCAATTTGTGGTTTGATTGTTGGTATCGGAGTTGGTAGCATCATGTGCTATTCTGGTGCCACTGTCTTTTTTGCAAGTCTTTTTGGTGATCTCCACATGTATCTTGTACTTAATTGCCGCTGGGTAATTCTCCAAGGTATTATTTGTAGTTTTGAAATGAACCTCTTGACACTACAAAGTGGAGGTGATGTTGCTGAAAACGGTTCTGGTCCAGGTACTTACAATATCTCCAAGTCTGCTTGGCACGTTAATTTTTTTAACCCTGAAACCGACAAAGGTTGGGACGTCTTCAACGCCTTGTTGGGCTGGGAAAACTCGGCCACTTATGGTTCCGTGACTTACAACATTTACTGGGCCGCTCTTATTGTTGTTCTCGTCTTGATGATGTATGAAGAAAAGAACGGCCACTTGCCATTCCTCAAGAACCTCTCCTTGATCCAATTGAACCGAATGTATCATATCAAGGGTAAGAAGAAGAACGAATTGTCCAGTGCTGAATAGAAGAGGTTGTTTGACAATGTAAGAAACACTCAGTTCGATAATGATATCAAGAAACCGGTTTTTTTTCTTCGGTTTCTAACAAAGAAGTTTTCAAGACCATTACTGAAGAAAAGAAGACAGTGTTGGCTGAAGACTAATCTTTGTCTTAGTTCTTTTATAAGTACCGTAGTTCCATATCCATAAGTTGAAAAAAAAAGAAGAAGTTATTAAAAGCAATCAAATTGATTGGCAGAGTCATGTATGTTCTCTTGTAAGATCGCCTTGAACTCTTTCTTGGAATAATCGATTTCGGTACCCAATTTTTCTTCAATTGCATTCAACAAGATTTCCAACAACTTGAATGTTTCATCATTGAACCGTAATGCTTTAGATACCTCAAAGACTTCCATAAAGAAGTTGACATCCAACTTCAAGTTGATGAGAACAATTGGTTTGAGAGTATTTGAGCCTCTTAAACTATCCAAGGTATTCTTCAATAATCCCATTTGAAGTTCGTTGATGATGCTGACAAATATTTCGTGTCCAGTGATCGGTTTCACGGTGTGCACGATCTTGACAAAGTGGATCAAAACATCGTAAATGAAGCCGTCAATCTTCATGCTCAGTCCAGTACCTTCAATCGGACTGTTGAAGAACTTGTGCACTCTCAAGCTTACCCAGAGCCTTTCCTTGTTCAATATATCGTCAAATATAGTCAAGCCTGCTTTATCAATATCAGCAAACAATTTGAGGTTCTGTTGCAGCAAGTCCTTGGAATAAATCTTGTCAAACTTTTTAATCACTTTCGGATAAACTTCACGGGACAACTTATCAAAGTTGTTCATCGTCAAAATCTTGAATGGTCCTTCTTCCCCAACTTGTCTTTCCAAAGTATACTTTTTCATTATGGAGTCGACCATGATGTTTAAACTTCGCATTAACTGGATCTCAATACTCACCAACATCCGCTTACTTGGGTGCAGAGATACAATTCTGAAGTCTGAACTGGTGAATTCCTTGGTGAACATCATCTGGCCAAGCTTCACTAAAACGTAGTACTGATAGTACTCAATAATGTTCATCAACTTGGTATACATGGCATCTCCCTCCTTGTTTGCGTCGCGGTATTGCAGTTCTTTGTGGTTGATGGTTTCCCACTGTTCCAAATCGTAGATCTGAGAACAGTCATTCACCCAGACCGCACACACTGCTTCCACGATTTTTTGGTTCACTTTGCTGGAAGTGTTTCTCAAGAGCTTGATGTATTTGTTAGTATCGTTGCTCTTGGTGAGGTTGCCCAATGTCCCCACACAATCACCGGCGTTTGTCAAGAACGTATTGATATTGGAGTTGATGCTCAGCAAGTAGAAGATCGCCGATAATGAGTTGGTGTATTCTGGCAAGAACTGACGGTAGTTTTTCGGGCTGGATTCCAACTGGTTGTTGTCGCCCGATTCGTCGTCAAACAACGTCACCAACACCACAGAAACCTTGTCAATCATGGCAAAGAACTTGTTGCGGATGGCGTTGTTGGGGTCGATGTTGTACTTGTTGTAGTGTACGAAGTTGTTGATGAACTTCTTCAAGTTGCGCAGGAACAAACCGCTGATGTATGCTACAAAGTTGTTGAGCACCAACCACGTCTCGTTGATGATTGATAAATCGAGGTTTTCACTGCTTTCAAATACTTCAACAACAACCTTTAGACGTTCTTCGGTTGTGGGAACCGTTGTGGTGGCCGTGGCACGGAAGTATTCCTCGATGGTGTTGTAGTTGTCGCCAATGTACCTGACATGCGACCCGTTCTGTCTCATGTCCGGCAAGGAACTGACGTAGTCGACCAACTTCTTCTGCATGATTCCCCACCTTGTGTCGAGCTTCTTGATCTGGTAATCCAACTCTTCCTCCAATCCCTGGAGCTGCACCGATAAAAACTCGAAAATCGGGTTTTTGAACTTGTACTTTTCTTTCTCGCCGTCCAACTGGTACAATTTGTCGACAAGAGCCATAAAACGTGCGCTGGAGCTTGTGAGACCGGTTCCACCTGACCTTACGGTTTGATTTGATGCCTCGTGGTCGAGCGAGAGCAATTCCTTAAACGTCTTTTTACGATACTGTTCGATGATGCTGTCGACTTCAGCAAAGACTTTGTTCAACGCCGTGTTGATGAGGAGCTGTTCCTGATACGAGTTGGGGTCGTTAGAATTACGGCTACGGCGTTGCTGGACCTTCAAGAACTCCTGTTTTTCATTGAGAAAACGGTGGTAATCTTCGATGAGCTGTTCGATGTTGTGGTTGGAGACGTGTTTGATCAATGTCGCTGGAAAGTCAAAAAAGAACTGATGGGCTTTGATAAACTCAATCAACTTTGAGATTTTGACCACCTTACTTTTGTTATCGATGATTGGGCGGATCATGAGTGAGGACGTAGTGTTGAGGTTGTTGATGGATTCCTCGAGTTCGGACAAGAGGGTTTCGTTTTTGTTGACGTTGGCGTGGCGTTGTGGGTTAAACACTTTTGCAGTTTCGCGTTCACGTTGGGCATTGGTTTTCAGAGCCTTGAACGATACCAACACGTCATCAATGGCTTTTTTGCAGTCCAAGAACTTGACAAAGTTTGCGTCCATGGCGCCCTTTAATTCGTTGGTTTGGCTGTGGATGTTGTGTTCGAGGAAATGGAGAGACTGGAATAAGTCGTCAATGGAAGTATCCCGGTGTACTTGGGTAAGGAACTGTTTTGAGTTGAAGTTTTGTGATGTGATCAAGAATTTGGCGAGTTGTGGGTCTGACGTCGACGACACGATGTTTTTATGGAGCAATTGTTTGATGACGTTGGTTCCTGAACCACGGAGCGGGTCTTCCAAGTCTTTGTTGTTATGGTTATGGTTATGGTTGTTGTTGGAGTATTGTGTATCGTTGGAATTGTCGTCGTTCAAGTTGATTAGGCGGCTAAGAATATTGAACTGGTCTTCAAGATTAAGGGCCTGGAGCTCGTCGGATTCAAGATATTCTTGTGGCATCAAGTTGAGATCGGTTTTGGACCGTGGCTCCAACGTCTCCATGTTATAAAATGCAAGTAACTTTGCTTCATCATACGTGTTATCTAACATTCTAATTGACAAAAAGAAGAATAAAAATATAACGATTATTTATAATTTTGGTTTTTCGGGTTCTTTTTTCTGGTTTGATTCGCACTTTTTGTTTTATATTTATATGTACAGAGATTTTAGCGCCATAACGTATATTCTTGATGTTGTGCCAGATCCGCATCAACACCAGAACTAACGGCTGCAACCGCTGCATTGGCGATATTTATAGGATCGTTGGGGTCAATTGCTGGTTTGGGATCTTTTTTCTTCATCAAATTCTCTTCTTCTTCTCCTCCTCCTCCTCCTCCTGCTGCTGCTGCCGCCGCCGTTACCATACTGCGACCAAATCGCTGGATCTTGTAAATATCGTCAAGAATCTGCTCATAAAGCAGCTGCATCGTAAGTTTCCGGTGTTCCTTCACCTCCAGTCGCATCCGGTCAAATACCGCCTGGAAATCTCCAGCATTCCACTCCGCAAACCCCTGCTGTTTCGGATATTCGGCCTCGTACATCTGCGAAATCCAGTTCCAGTCAATCTGATCGTAATGTGTATAGTTTGTTCCTGCTTGAAGTTTCTGGATCAACCACACCTTCGTATCCGACGTCATGTACGATGTCTTGAGCGCAGATTCTCGCTTCACCAACTTCGTCCACTTGTATCGGCACTGGATACGCAGCCGGGTACCGTTCATCCGCTCACTCACCACCGTCCAATTGATGGTACCGTTCTTATCTTTATCACCAGTAGAAGCCAACATATCAGTGACAATCTGCTTGAGTGTCCGCTCCTCTTCTTCCGACCACTTGTTTGAACTCCGGTTCTCTCCACACTTGACATAATTCCGCCACCGATCCCGACAATCCTCTGGCATTCGGCCCATAATCTCGCCAATCTCTTTCCATTTCCCTTCGTGGGTCTGCGCCCACCGCCGCAACACCTCGTCATCTTCCTTGGTCCATTTGGCCCGCACATCAAAAATATGATACTGCCGCCGTACATGCTTATACACCGATGCCCGTGACCGGTAAGGAAGCACGCGAGTAAGCGATTCCCAGAAGTTATCCTTCTTTCGCTCGTTCAGCCAGATCCGGTTACACACATCCTCACGGGTCCACTTCAGCAAATGACAATACCCAGCAATAAAATGGTCTACAGCTCCAATTTCCTCCTCAGTAAACATCCGTGGACCTTTACCGGTCGAAGCCAAGTTGTACCACGATCCGGCCCGGGCCAGCAGCTCCTCGATCAACGTCTCGACATCTGTGACGTGACGAAAATCCTTTGCTGGAACCGCTTTTTCCGCCACTTCTGACTGACACAAACCGTCCGATGGATACGCCACAAGACTATCTTCAACACGTTTGATCTTACGGGCCTTGGCCGGCTTTCTTTTCGGGGTTCCAAAGGTATTCGCCGCGTGAGCCAACTGTGTGATCGCAGAGAGCGAATCCTGGCCCACATCCAGCAGCAGCGGAGGAAGAGAAAGTGAATCGACGCCCGAATCGCCGCCCAAATCG
This sequence comes from Teunomyces lycoperdinae, assembly GCA_030574955.1. Taxonomy (NCBI): domain Eukaryota; kingdom Fungi; phylum Ascomycota; class Pichiomycetes; order Serinales; family Debaryomycetaceae; genus Teunomyces; species Teunomyces lycoperdinae. The sequence continues at coordinate 293,134 of JAJMFY010000003.1, forward strand.
CCTCCTTGGCCAATGTGCCGCGCCAACTCGCGTGCATCGATGATCGCCGCCTCCACCAACTGGTCATGCTCGCTAGAACCCAATCCAGCAAGATCAGGATCGATTTCATTGGTCATCCGCCGTTTCTTCTTCTTCTTACTCTTTTTTGCTGCCGGGGACGGCGTGGTGTAGTCGTTGAAGTCGCCATCGGCGGTGATGTTTTCCTCTAAAAAACCCGTCCACTGATTGAAATCATTGATGTTATTGATAAGATCGTCATGGGCTTGTTTTCTCTTCTTCTTGCTATTGCCACTCTCAAGTGTGCTACCAACATACCGCATCACAGCCGCTTCTACAGCATCGTTGATTTGTTGATTCGTGCTCTTATCATCACCGCCATCATCGCTGCGCACATGCGTGGCGTCATACTCGTGACTTTCGTCCTCCTCTCCATCCTTAAGCTTCAGTCCCAACTGAAGCAACGCCTGTGCTCCGCCAATTTCCTGCTGGTCTTCCATTTTTGCAGCTACCAATCGATCGTTTTTGCAACTGGTAGAGTTACCCGGTTTTTTTGGTTACCCGGTTTTTTTTTTGGTGATTTTGTTGACGAGACACAAAAAAAAAAAAAAGATTTGATTATATAATTTTAGATTAGGTAATAGTTGATTATCTAAGATATGATTACATAAACACGATATATCTATATATATATTTTTGTTTTGTTTGTATTGTTTGATGATAAACAACCTGCATACGCCAATATCGAGATATACCCAGAGTTAATGAATAGTCCTAGTCCTGGCGATGGGGCCCGTGGTTTGAGTCCAATCACACCAAAACGGTACAGTGAGGAGGTCTTGGAGCGGATGAGCCGAGATGAGTTGGTGGCCAAGGTCATGGATCTCGAAACGACGATGAACGAGTTCCAGGAACTGAGCAAGGAGTTGGAGCAGGTGTTAGAAGAAGAGCTTCAAGGCATGGAAACACGCAATGCAACGCTTCAGAAAAAGTGTGAACAGCAACAAAAACAACTAGACGTTGCTAATGCAACGATTGTGCGGCTCAAAGATGAATTGAACCGCGTTCATGAAGCCCGTGCGACCGAAACCCGCGACCACGAAGCCGCCGTACGGGCAGTAAAACTGCAGTTGGTGACGGTGGAAGTCATGAACGATAGTATGGAAACAAACGATCGATTGCTTCAGAATAAATTAGAGTTGGCTACACAATTCACCAATGAACTCTTGGAGAAGATCGCAATAGTTGAAAACGACTTGGACCGCGAGAAACGTGTATGTGCCGAACGCCAGCTCTACATCGCTAATTACCAAAACGAAGTCAAAGAATTGAATGAAAAACTTCAACAACTTCAACAGCAACAGTACGAGGCAGACACGCTGGTGATTAGCATGAGAGAAGTGCTTAGTGCCGGACCACCACCGGGGACCGAACAGTTCCATATTCCCAAATCATCGTCGCTCCAGAAACTCCAGGAGAATCTCAAGATCCTCAATGCGTCGAATATTGCCCATTTCAAGTCTCCATCTACTGCTTCCACCACCAACACGTCTGTGACGGCGTCTTCACGAGAAAAAACCAACAAAACTGTGGTGAGTCTGGTGCTGCTGCTGGCGCTGGTTCTGGCGTCACGGAGCCGCAGCTCGAGTTGGTCGAGCACGAAAAGCAAATCGAGCAATTTTAGCGAGAAAGCTCCATCGAAACCAAAACATTCGACAGAACTTCCGCCAATTAAAGGATCTCCGAACCCAGAACGACTACAGGAACTTAAAGATAAGCCAAAATCGAGGTTTAAACTCCGTGGAATCATATAGAAACACACGTTATATACAGGACACGAAAATGACATCGTCAAAAATAAAATAAAATAATGATACCTCAAATTTTTGGAATTTTTTGGAGTGTTCTCAAAAAAACAAAAAGTGGTAAAAAAAAAGTCGCGTTAAATCATTCCTTGATTATGACGTTTGGCCAGATTCTCCAGCGATTGGACAGGACCGAGATCCATGAGTACTTGATTGATCTCAATTTCAAGTTGCTGCTGGTTGAAAACGATGACTTTTCCGTATATTTAGACGAGCTTTTTCAGTTGATTGACAAATTCAACGTCCCGCCCAAAAAGAAAGACCAGGACCAGCCGGAATCAATCGCCGCCGATAAAGTGTCATTGGCCAACTTTAAGTTGATAGCACGCAATTTAACGCTTATATTTAAACAATTGCCCACAAAAACCTACGACTTTGCCAATGGACTCTTGAACCATTTACAGTTGAACGAATTGAACGAATTGCCTACGGTGGCCAGAATCGCAATCATTGTTCTTATTGACCTCTTTGAATCGTTTCCAACTTCCTTAAGCTCATTGTTCAACTTCTCCATCCTCCAAATATACAAGATCATCAAGAAATCGCCCCACATAAGCAGCTCCTTGGTATACCTTTTGAACACAATCACCAAAAACGCTTCGAAACTCGATGTCGACGAAAAACTCCAGGCAAAACTCTTGAAACTCGTCACGAAAAACGTCATGTTACCGGTACTGTACCACCTATACTCCGATGCTGGCAACAAGGACAACGCATCCACGATTTTACTCAAGAAAAACTATATCTTGTGCCTCAAAAACTTGTTGCTTCTTGCCATCAACACCAATTACGAAGGCTTGTTGGCCCTTTCCACATCTTCCTCGTCAGCAGGCTCCAAATTGAAACCAGAAGCCATCATGTCTCAGCAACACCACTTCCAAGTCACGTTGCTAGCAACTCACGACAAACTTATCACATACGGGTTGTCCAACTACTCTCAGGAAGTCAGAATCGCTACCATTGAACTCCTTGCCAACTTGTTTATCAACTTTGTTCCCACGGGGAAATTCGACGCGATTGAATACTTGCTTGGACAGTACACGTTCCCTGCACTCAATAACTGGGATGAAACGCTCAGTGCTGTGGTTGAACCTGACACTGATGCTATCACGACTGATATTAGAAAGGAGAAGAATACGTTGGTAACTCGGGACTCGGAAACGGTCATTCACACCCAGACAGAGAGCTTATTGCACCAAACAAGTATCGTGGAAACCGTAATATTATACATCCAATTAGAACAATTCCAACATCCCGATTTCTTATCAACTAGTTTGAACCAGATTCTCGATATGATCTTAAGCAAGTTTGGTGAATTGAACTACGCTACGAATCACATCCAAAACCAGGCATGGAATAAAGCCTTGATACAGTGGTCTTCGGTAGTTGATTACATTATCCAGGAAAGTGGTTCCAGTAGTCATGAAATTTTGACTGCATTTGTTTACTCCAAGTTCAATTTGGAAACTTCAGGAGACAAAGCCAGTTCTGAGAAGGAAACTACAAAACTAGTCAAGGAAAAGAGAAGAGAATCCATGCTATTCTTTAAACCTAAGGGAAGCTCGAAAAGTAAATCAAAGGATGCCAAGTTTAAGCAACTCAGACCGTATCACAATTCGTACCAAACCTATTTATTGTTGAAGATTGTAAGAGAGTTGTTACCGTTTGGAATCAACTTCAATTCCATGGCAGAAGACAAAAGGGAAATCCCAGATAGTTCAGGAGCCATTGAAGAAGAGGAGATAGAAGACACCGCTGCAAATGAACATTCTTTCATTGTAACTGTGTTGTTCAAATTACTTGCGAATGATGTTTCGTATATCAGAAACTATGCCTTGAGTGCGTTGCTAGCTTATGCCAAGAGCAATGATGCTGAAATCAACATTTTGATCTTGCAGGCCTACAAATTAGCCAACCAGGAATTCAAGAACGCCGAGAACCATAGAGACTCGATCAAAACCACAAACCAAAACGAAAATATCACTGGTCTAATCTCCATTAAGCTCTTGAGTTACTCATTGGCATTATCTTCTTTGATCAAGCAGACCGACTCTTCGTTACTTCAAAATTCTACGATTGTGAAAGTCTTGAGTTTCTGTACGCAAAATTTGAAGCACAACACAGCCAACTCTCAGGCAAACTTCTTGAAGAATTCTTCCTGTTGGATCATCTTGACATCATTGGTGACGTTTTACAACGAGTCTGAATTTGTCAAGTTAAATTCATCACAATTCTTGGTCTTTTGGAAAGGATTGTTAACCTCACAGTACATTAGCTCGTCGGTATCTGCTAATACTGAAGAAAACCAAAAGAAGGAAATTATTGGTAACTTGAAGGTGAGAAACTTAAGTTTGGTGTGTTTATTGAACTATTTGAATTCGGTTGAACTCACTCCGGAATCGCTCAAACAGGTTCAGTTCTTGTTGAGTAAATCGTACAATTACCTCACCTACTTGGAAAGCAATATCGAAGCAGTAGGTTCAGTGACGAACTTCAACAACCAAAACTTTAATGAATTTGACTATAACCCCAATTTGTTGAACAATATTCATTTCTCCAATTACGGAAACAACAAACTAGCATTTGACCGGACGCTCATCAGTTTGATTTTGAACAGTAAGAAGATTATTTTGCAGAGTTTCACCAAACTTGCTACTTTGTTGAAGAATGAGATTAACTCTAATATGGTTATCTTTTTGTTGAAGGTGTTTAGTGATTCCAAGTTATTTTGCAGATTTTCGCATCCAGACCAAGACAGATCCAAATTTTCCAAGAGTAAGAGTGTATCCCGAATTAATGATTTTGATGAAGATTGTATCATTTTGGCTGATGACTATAACTATTCCTTTGGTGTCACGAGTAAATTCTTGGGCGATTCTCCAAATGTCGAGGACTTACTAGTGAAGTCAACTTCTAATTCACAGTTGAGTGACAGTTTGAGTTACAATGATCCATTTTCCACCCCCAAATTTACCCTTAAGAATGCTACTGAAAATAAGATCAAGGAAAACTTTTCTATTTGGATAGACTACTTTGAACATTTGGTATTCAAATCAGTCGATCACTCGGTGAATTATGATCCAACTGTTTACTTGACTCAGTTCTATTCCACCAGTGAGAAATACTCAGCTAACTTAATAACTTCGTTGATTGATTTATCCATTGAATTATTTCAACTTGTTTTCCCATCCTTAAGTATGCAGATTCAATTATCGATGTTAGAACAAATGAGAAACTCGATAACGGCAAAAGGTGTCGATCCTTTGAGATTGAAGGCAGTACATGTCAATATATCCGTTGCATTACATGGCGTATTGTACAATACCGTCGACAAGAAGTTGTCTTTGGACAAAGACATCTTGAAGGTTGTGAGTGACATTCTTGACAAAATCGAGACCAAAAACACGTACATCGTTGAAATTAACTCCGACTCTATTGGGTTGGCCACTCGTTTATTACCCAAGCAGCTTGTCAGTGAGAGTGTCAGCAAATATATCAACGATATTGTCAACGATGCTAACCCTTACAAGAGAGGTTTTTCGATCTTGGCCCTTGCAAAGATCTTCAAGCAAACGCACACTGGATTTAGTGACATTTACAACATTGCCACGCAGTTACTTAATGATCCTAACCCAATAATCAACTTCTATTCCACCGAATCTTTGGTTGTTTTAATGGAACACCACTTGGATAGCGCTTCATTAATTCCCGAATTATTGAACAAGGTATATCTTAACTATTTAAGCGACGATTTTGGGTATGATGTGAAAAACAAGGTATTGGTGAATTTGAGATGCAAGTACAGCTCTACTGGGCCTACTTCTGAATTGCTTACGTTGTTTGTGACCTTGCTTGGTCCAAACTTGCGTGATTGGTCTCCCGTAGACCGTGTTACCATTAAGAACTTCATCTTGTCATTGAGTTTTGGTATTGGTCTCGTTACCGTGAGAGATTATGTTAATGTGTACGCCAACTTGTTATCCCTTTTCCAAGAATTGATCATTTTTGACCCGAAATTGATCGATGGCGAAGTCCAATTCTTTGCAGACTTGCTCACTCTTATTATCTCAAAGAACTTGAAATTAGGATTGGCTTCGACTCCTCCTACCTCTCTCAACAAGGAAGCTATTTTCCCTTTCAACACGAGTCTTGACTTGTATAAAGCGGCCTATGGATGCTTTGTGGAGCTTATAAAGGTTTCAGGAACACAAATATTAAACAAGGAATCGGCAAACTTGCTATGGATATCTATGAATATCAAGCCATGTACTGAATTGAAGCAGTTCATTCAATTATGGCTAGAGTCAAGCATTGAACTAAACTGGTTTGTTATGTTAAATTCGCTCTTTAAGCTTAGCTCAAAGAAATTGAGTGGTCCTTTCTTGGAAAACAATTTCCAACAAAAATTGTTACCATTGCAGCAGAGACAAAAGAAGAAGACCACGAACCAGGTTGATTTCAAGGACGAAGAGATTGAAAACATTGTTGCAGATGACGGACTTGATTCCGATAAGAACGAGCCAATTACATGGGAATTTAAGTTGTTCATTTACGATTTACTCAACCACTTATTCAACTTGGCTCAGAAAGATCCTGTGTTATTGGACAAACTCAAGCCCAAAATTGCTGACATTGTCAAGGTATCGTTCTTGGGGTCTACTTCACCAATTACAGCCGTCAAGATTAAGGGTGTGAATTTGTTGGACAAAGCATTGGGATTGTTTGGTCATATGGCTGACCCATTGTATCCGTCGGTATCGCTCTTGGAACAACAGCAAGCACAAATCATCAGTGCTTTGATGCCATGTTTCAATTCTGACAGCGATGCTAAGGTGATTGTGAATGCCATCAACGTTTCTTCCAAGTTCATCAACTTACCTAGAATTAAGTTTTATTCGAAACAAAGAATCTTGAAGACATTGATTTACTTGTTGGAGGAAGTCTCTTCAAGCAAGTTTCTCAGGTTTGGGTTCTTGGAAAAAATGTCTGAGCATGGCAGAAAGTCGATTCAGGTCTCTATTTTGAATTGTTGGGCGTTGTTAAAGATTGATGTGGAAGAAGATCCTGAAAATGCCGATCCTGGTTTGTTGGAGACCTTGAAAAAGTACTCTACGTTGTTGATTTCGTTGTGGATATTGGCGTTGAAAGAGTATTCTTCGTTGAAGTTCAACGATTCGACTTCAAAGGAGTTGGAAATCTATGGTAATTACTGGATTAACTTTGTTAGTGTGTTGAGTATTGAGCTTGAGAAGAACCACGCGGGAATCACTCAATTCTTAGAGGGGGAGTCTCAGAACTTCTTCTACGTGTTGTTTAGTGAGTGTGTTGAATCGTTGATAAAAAACAAGAACTCTTCCGAGATTCTTACTTCATTAAACAGATTGGTGAAAAGTTCGGAGTTGGTTGACTTGTTGTTCAGCGATGAGATCTTTGGGGAAATCATTGATCTTTTCGATCGTTTGATTTTGATTGACGACGATACTGAAATCCAAGTTGAACTTATCGAGATCATCAGCTCCATTTTCCATACTTACGTGGAAGCCAACCCAAGCTCGCCCGAAACTGGATTTGATAAGTGTTTTGAGTTGATCAGAGTAGGAATGTTGCCACTCTTTAATCTTCTTCCGTTCTTAAGATCCGATTATGATCCTTCTAACGAGTACCAGGCCTTGGTACTTAAGCATGCAGACAGTGCCACCAATTTGTTAGTGATGAAACTGGCGTTGGGCAAACTTGTTGATATGATGACCAAGTTTTCGCCGGTGGTGAAGGTTGACTTGTACTCGTGCTTGTTATTTGTGTTTTCCAAGATCTTTGAGTACAAGAACGAGTTGTTGATATCGGTGGTATTGCCTCACTTGAAGCAGATTATTGCTGAAGCGCGGCAGATTGACGAAACGTTGGTGAAGACTTTCAGTCAAGTGATTCACGGGCATTATCGGATCAGTGCTAAGAACAGCCATTCTGTGATCACGGCCGTAGTATTGGTTACGAGTGGAGGTATTCATCTTAACGAGCAAGATTCTGCCGACTTGGCCGATGCGTTGATTGGACTCTTAGGTACCAATGCTTCAGTTGCAATTCAGTGCATGAAGTCGATGATTCAATACTCTGTACTGAACGGCGTGGCACCTCTTCCACTCAAGCATCTTGTCACGAACTTGATTCAGTTGTTGAGCGGAGACGATAAGAGCAATGTGGATCCAAAGATTGCGTTTGAGATCTTGTTCTTGTTTACCAAGTGTGTCACTGAAGAGGAGAGAACCACGGCTTTGTATTCGATTCTTATTCCGCTCTTGATCCGATACAATGAAGATTCGTCAACGAGTCAGGATTATTTGCATGAGAGATTGATGTTTTTGGTGAAGCACGATGCACAGAGTTTTAAGCAGGTGGTCAATAATTCGCTCAGTGAGCAGCAGAAACAGTTGACAGAAGAGTTGGTGAAATTAGATATCAGCAATAGCCAGAAAAGTGCTGGAGAAGAAGTGATTCAGTTAAAGACATTTGGTGAAGAGTAGGAAAAATAGAAAAAACATGAAAATAGTTCAATAAATTTCACGCGACGCGCGTCATAAATACTTAACAGCATTTAAAGATGGAAGGTGAGCTTGGCTTGGACTTTTCGTTTACACAATCGTCGCTCTTTGATACTAAGCAGAAAGAGCTTCATGATGTGGAGATTGCAAGCTTTGACTTTGCCGATTCAACATTAACCGGCGACACGAAACAAGTCCGGCTTTTCAGTGGAAACACGATCCAGCTCGAGAAACGGGAACGGAACCGTATCGCTGTGGACGAAATCTCGGGTTTCAGTGGGCTTATGGATGCCGATGAGTTATTCAGTAAAGCAAGGTTGCGTAATTCGATCAAGGAAAGTAATCGGAAGCTTGAAGAGCTCACGTATTTCAAAAAAGAGTCGACCGAAGCGCAGATGTGGACTGAAAAGTACCGTCCCAAACGGTTTATGGACTTGTGTTCTGCCGGTAACGATAAACAGCACCGGCTCATACTTCAATGGTTAAAGAAATGGTCAAGTGTTGTGTTTGGAGAAGAAATATCGCAAGAAAACGGCGATGCGTTGGGCCGGCCGTATCGCAAGATCCTTTTGGTGCATGGTCCGCCAGGAATCGGGAAAACAGATACCGTACACATCTTGGCCAGACAATTGGGCTACAATGTTGAAGAGTTGAATGCTGCAAACAGTATGGATACGCTTCCACAAGCCGGAGTCACTGGTGGCCCATCCACAACCACGGCATTAAAATTAAAGATCACCAACGCCTTAACAACAAACAAACTTACCTCAAAAGGTAAGCCATCGTGTTTGGTGATTGATGAGGTCGATTCTGCCATGAATGCTAGCGAAATCATTCGTGTTTTGAACGATCTTGTGTACGCCGATCTGCGAAGTTCACGAAACAATAACGACGACGAGTTGCAAGATAAACTGAACAAGACGAAGAAGAAGAAGAAAAAATTTGTCCTTAACAGGCCGATAATTTGCATAGCCAACGAGATCTACAACACACACAGTTCACGAGGACCTTCTCCCATGGATAAATTGAGACCGTTGTGTGAAATCGTTGCATTCAAAAAACCAACCACGGTGAAACATGTTTCTGGTGCAAAATCGAGCGGAAATGCCCTCAAGTCCATCAAGGACCATCTTGAATGGATCAGCAACCAGGAAAAGTTGGGCCTTAACTACCGAAAGTTGGGTGAAATTGTTGAAGTTTGCGACAGCGATATCCGTGCATGTATAAACCATCTTCAGTTCAACGGCCGGGCCGTGAGCGACGACCCGACACCGATAACCCAGGCCAATCATTTGAGAGATACTCAAGTGTCGTGGTTTTCGATGGTTGATGTGTTGTTCAAGCGAGAACCGCATCTTTCCAAAGACGAAGGGTTCGATATCTTGCTCGATTCCTTTATGAATGGAAGCGGAAAATCGGTTGTAGGGAATTCCAGTGCGTTTGAAAAGGTGATACGGGGCTGTTTCAACCGGTACTTGGATGTGGTACATCTCCAAGACGATTCGTTGGTCAAACCAGCTATTTTGAGTGACTGGATCGACTTCTACGATTATTTCGATACCCACGGCATTAAAGATGTCAGCTCGTACTCCGGACTCGTGGGACTTAAAATTTGGTCGCTTTTCAGTGAAATCAATCCGAAAAGAAGCGTTGCTGAAGAGTCATTGATTCCTAATGCTCGGAGTCTTGATTTCGAGACATACGAAGCCCTTAAACAAAACCGGGCAATTTTGAAGCTGGTGATGGCCAGAACGCCATTGAATATCAGAATAGCACTTGGGGGTACGCTGTCGACGTATACCGAGTACTTTTTGGTGTACTTGGCGCGTATGTTGGTTCCGGAGCTCACTGCGAAGATGAAGACAAGCATGAATGAACATGAACGTGCGGTGGTCGAACAAATAGCTCAGCTTGTGAAGGGATTTGGGCTCAAACTTGAACATGAACGTGATTACGACACAACTACAACAAAGTTACAGTTCCAGCCGAACTGGGACGGATTTCTCATGTACGAACATGCCGTTCTGGTGACCAGTGGAGTTTCAATTCAAGCACGGAGACAGCGCATGTTTCCGTTGATTACAGCAGAGTTGGAGCGGATGGATACGTTTAAGCGGAGCAAGAGAAATGTAGAGAATGAACCGGTAAATGTACCTGAAAAGAAACGCCAAAAGTACGGGAATAGTATTGATTTCTTTCGGTCAAGATATGATGATCTTTCAACGCAATTGGCCGAAGTTCCGGTGGCAGAATCGTCACGGATTTGGGTCAAGTACCACGAAGGATTTTCCAATGCTGTACGGAAGAATATTGGCTGGAACGATTTCTGGAGTCAATAAATAAGTTTTGGTAAAAGAAAGAATTGTAGAAATGACATAGTTTTAAGTTTCAAAAAAAAAAAGAAAAATAAAAAAAAGGGGGATCTGGTAGTAACAGTTGAGGAGAAAACAATGAGACACAAAGAATAAGCCTTAAAGCAACCTGATCCTGTTCAATTGTGGTAAATAAAACAAAGCATACTTCGATTTAATCATTTTGCAACTGGTGAAGAAAAAAAACCTCCGAATCTCGTGATACTTTTTTTTTATTTGTTGCAATTCGCAGCTCGTTTATCGTACAACGTTAATGTCACTTCTTAAGGAGAACAAGGTCGCTGTGATTACCGGAGGTTCGTCGAATCTTGGTCTCAACATTGCATATCGGTTTATAGATGAGATTTCTGAACATGAAGACGTCACGTTGGTGCTTACGTCGCGGACTTTGCCCAAAGCTATCGAGACAATTGGTCTAATTAAACAGTACGTGAAAACACACCATGCAGCACGTCCGGGCGAGATTCAGTACGATTACGTGTTGTTTGACTTCACCGATATGGTTTCTGTGTTGTCAGCAGCCCACGAATTGGTCAAAAACTACCGGCACATCGACTATATCTTTATGAACGCGGTGCAGTCGATTGTGGACCATATCGACTGGATCGGCGCGGTGAAACAGCTTTCTACCCACTTTATTGACGGTGTCACCAACCCTCGCTACAAGGTGCAAACCACCGGTGCTGTTTCACGCGATGGACTTGGCTTGTTGTTTCAGGGAAACGTGTTTGGTCCGTATTACTTGATTCACCGGCTCACTCCGCTTTTACAGAACGGTGGCCGTATCGTATGGATTTCCTCGGTGATGTCGGGACCCGAGTACCTTTCATTTGACGATCTCCAGTTGCTCAAGACCGATATTCCGTATGAAGGGTCCAAGAGAATGCTTGATCTTGTGCATTTCGGCACTTATCAACAGCAGCAGAAGAGACATGCGATCGAGCAGTATTTGGTGCAGCCAGGAATCTTCAAGAGTTTCGGAGTCTACAAGGTATTGAATTTTGTTGCGTTGTATGGAATGGTTGCGATGTTCTACATAGCACGGTGGCTCGGGTCGTCGGTACACGTTATTTCGGGGTACACGGCGGCCCATGCGCCCGTCAAGTGTGCGGTACGTGGCGAGCGGCAGGACGTGAAGGTGGGCTCGTCATGTGACCGCTGGGGCCGCGAATTTCTTGCGTACGATGATGTCGATGTCACGGGAGCCGCTGATATCGTGGCGTACCTCGATAAGCTTGTAGCCGAGTGGGACGATAAGTTCAAGGATCAGATCGTTCCCACACGTCAATAGGTTCAGTTTTAAATATGATCAAGACAAGTGCATCCACAGCCCGTAGGACATTCTTGTTCAGCGGCCGCCCACCATTCGGCGGCGCACGTGGTGTGGAAAACATGTTCACACGACGGGCACACCACCAAGTTTTTCGTTACCGGCACGCTGCACAATACGCAGCATTTTAGTGCGTTGCGTTTCGCGGTATTCCAGGGATTTGTGCGCGCCGCGGCCACCAGCGTTACTGCCTGGACGTGGGCGATTGTCGTCAGCTGGGCGCGTTTGGTGCGGAATCCGAACCGTACGGCGTGTACGCCAAATGGCGATTCCTGAGGTTCGGTGTAGTTGAACTTGAGGATCTTGATTCTACTGATGGGCAAGCCCCAGAGAAAGAGCATGTCGGCATACTGTGAGCGGTACGCCTTGATATGGTCGACGTTTTGTGAGTGTAAGAGCGGCACGCGGTAAACGTCGTCGAACAAATCGAGTTCGTCGCCGTTCTGCATTTCGATGTGGACCTGCGGTGGTGCGAGGATGCGGTTTTTGCGGCGCGCGTATGGTTTTTTGCGGCGACGTTTTTCGTCGTGTTTGCGGAAATAAGAAAACCGTTCGGGCGAACTTCCCAACGCACCCGCGGCACCAGAATGATTTCCTGCCCCAGCATCGAACGATGCCACCGAACGCGCGTATGGTGGGCGCCACGTGCGATCGGTAAGCTCGCTATGTTTTCGCACTGCGAGTGCTGACGGGGCTGGCGGTAAAACCAGGTAAGGTGTATTGATCGGTACGTTAAAGAGCGCTGCCGAACTGCGCAACGTGCCAGTATTTTCGTGCAACACACACGATAACATCGCAAGCATCTGGACATTGCCCACACGCTCAAAGTAACTAAACACCATTTTAACAAGCCAACTGTTACCGAAAGGATGACTTCCCCAGAAGAACTGATGTTGTTTGGTTGTTTTGAAATGGGTGGGAAGTAACGGATTGATTTCGTCCACACTTACATCCTTGACTAAAACCATTTCCATTAACCGCCACACGTCGCTGATTTCATGCTCGCCGTAACGTCGCGCCACCTCGCTATTGTAGCGAGCGAGTTTTTCGGGCGAGTCACCAAGCACGCGGTATTCGCACGCCAATTCGTATTTGTCGGGCAAAAGATGACGATAGTCAAAGATTTCAACCACGTTCTTGTAACTGGACCGTTTCCGTTTGGCATCGGCATTCAGTGATTTGTAATTCGAGGCTGTATGACTCAATTTGTTGATTTGTCCGCCACCGTAGCGACTTCCAAGTCCCACCGATGTTTTAAATAACCCCGGAATCCGCGCGCGCTCTAGCGCATCGTCGTGCAATTCGTCCCAGTCATTATCAAAACTATCCAGCGACGCCAGCACGCTAGAATCGTCGCTATCAGAATCATGAATATGATGTTGATGCCATGAAAGTTCGTTCTTGGTAATAAAAAAACACACAAGTTGCCCTTGCGGCGTCCACACAGCTCCACAGCCTTTAGGAACCGGCGTCGAGTCCACCATCGCCGCTGCTTTCTCATCAATAGTCTCGTAAGAAACATCATCAGGACTATCATCGTCCGGTAATCCAATATCTTCTTCTTCTTCAGAATCGGGCTGTTGGCCAATCAAATCGTCGGCCCAGTCTTCGTTTCCCACTGCAATTTCTCCCAATTCTTCTTCATGTTCGTGTTCGTGCGTGCGCTCCACCATCGCCTCATCGTTCAAATCCAACTTATCACCCATCAAATATCGCAAACACGGCTCCAAACAGAACCGCTGGTACTTATTGGTGTAGAACTGTGCAATCTGATTCAAATCATGTAACATTGTCGTCCTCAACTCATCATTTAACTCGTGAGTCTCCTCCACGGCAAACCGCACGTTTTTACTACGCTTTTCAGTATCCAAATACGGATACAGCCCCGGAAACCCGATTTCAAGCCGGATAAACACGAGCTCATCATCGGTGCCAGGCACAGGACCCTTCAAACTCACCACCAACTCGCCGGTCGATACTGAAATCTTTTCGAACCGCACTTTGGGAAACTTATGCCCCACCACACTTACTTCTTCACCCAAATTCGACGGAGCATCGTCCAAACTGGCACTGCTATCTTTACGGCCAATTCGGACCCCTGATATCCAGTCAAGATGGTTGAGTTGTGATGTGTGGAGGCTGTTGTGATGTTTTTCGGCGATTTGAAATGATGCCAACGATGAAAGAACCTCACCATCATTCTTTTTGATCAAATCTTCCACCAGAACCGCCGGTTCCCGACAAAACGTGTTATAGCTATCATCAACAACTTCCATAGACTTTGGAGTATGATTTACGTGTCGATAAAGCTGTTCATCGCGAGCCCACAACCGCAAATCGTAATCCTGCGACGACCACGTCACCAACTGGAACTCGTCGTAGCGCCGGCGCCACAAAAAGTCTTTCATTGCTCCACGATGACCTTTGAAACTATGGACCGCTGCCGACTCAAGTTCCACCTCCGTTTGGTGACTATAATTGACGATATAAATCGCATCGTCTCCACCCCGCAACGGCATGATTCCGCACGTTTTATCGTCACCAAACGGCAACGCCCGGGCCCGTGCCACCGGGAAACCAGTGTGGATTACCACCAGCGGATTCAATTCATCTCCACCAACTTCTTCTGTAAGGTTCCAGAGCTTGACGGTGCCATCATTCGAACAAGTAAGAAAGTTATCCAGCGCAGTGAAATCAAGTCCATTGATCTTACCACGATGTGCCTTGTCAACCTTACAAACGGGAACAGCACCGTGTCTCACATCCCAGAGATAGAAACTGTGATCATGGCTCGATGCAAGTTGATACTCGTTATCGTGATTCCACTTCACCTGCGTGGCCCCAGCTCGCCATTCTGCCCACAGATGCACCGGTTTTCGTGGAGTCCGCATATCCCAGCACATCAGAAACGTATCTATCGAACATGTTGCCAAAAGCTCGGGGTTCTGAGGGTGGAAATTGATATCGGTGATGGCTCGTGTATGTCGATGAAGTACATTGACAATAGCATTGTCTGAAGGTCTTGCCAAATCCCATAAAAGGGCTTTCTGGTTCGAGGTAGAAACACACCACGACGGTTTGGCAGGATGCGGCGACCACTGAACGTCAGCAACCTCCCACGACGTGATGTGATGGAGCCACCGCGGCGTGGTGAACGGATCGTCAAGATCAATGATGAAAAGACCACGTCGACCGGCCAAAACTGCATCTCGACCGTTGGGTGATAGAGACATCGCTCCAATGGCACCATCTACCCGCAAAGAGAGCGCATTGCCAAAGGTAGAATCCCGTATATTAATGCCGGGTTTCATACCGATTGATGATTTTGTGGTAAGAGTTTTAATGCGGGTGTAAATATCAGCATTGTAGAAAAAATCGGTCAGTAAATCTCAGACCGCCATAAAATATCATTGTGAATGAATGTTCAAACAAACTACAGTGAATTGATTCCAGAAAATATATAGCATTGTTTATCTCGAATCACAGAAATCATCACTAAAAGGTTTTTTTAGTTTAGAAAGTTCCATTAAAGTTCTTTACTTCGTTTCTTTCTTTCTTTCTTCTTCTGTATTTTCACGTGATCGCGACATATTCAAATGTCGCAAAGTTAACCAACGATCCATCCAACCACTATCAATACTTCAACACTAATATCATTCATAAAACCACCACACGTTGAGATGAGTGAGTTTGAGGACGAGGAATTTAATTATGTGGACGAAAACATTCAGGAATCCGTACCAGAACCCGCGATTTCGGCGCCAGAATCCGCTGCCAGTCAGCCGTCCGCGGTAGCAGAAGCTACGATTTCTGGGATTCCCGACTTGCCAGAACTTACACGTAAAGATAAGACGCTCAAAGAAGTGTTGGATTTGATGGACGGTGACTTTGCGCCGATTATTCCCGATGCAGTCACCGATTACTGTCTTGCCAAAAACGGGTTTGAGACGTCGGACGTTAAGATCAAGCGTTTGTTGGCGTTGGCGACGCAGAAATTCATCCTGGACATCACACAAGACGCATACGAGTATTCAAGGATCCGCAACTCGAGTGCAGTGTACAACTCATCGAATCCACAGGTGAGAGCAAAGCTCTTGTTGCAGGGTCAACAGTTCGCAAACCAGCAGTCATTGACGGGCGCCAGCCGCGCTCCAGGCTCGGTCGAGGGCCAGGACCAGCAGCAGCCAACACATTCGGGTTCAAATGCCGGTAATCAGCAGGGAAAAATCGTGTTGACAATGGAAGACTTGAGCAGCGCTTTGAGTGAATATGGTATGAACACCGCTAGGCCCGATTTCTACCGCTAGAGAGAAAATGTAACTATGTATTTTAAATTTACACCTTTTAACAACAACCTCAAAATCCCATTCCGCCGCCAAATTGGCTCATCATCTTCTGCATCATGCCGGGATTCTGCATCATCTGCTGTGCCTGCTGCATAAGTTGCGGGTTCAGTCTCATCATTTGCTGTGCCTGCTGCATGAGTTGGGGATTGTTCATCATCGCAGCCATGTCTGGCATACCACCAGCTCCACCAGCTCCTCCCATCATGTTCATCGCTTGTTGCATGAAGTTAGGGCTCGACTGCGCCTGCTGCATCATCCGCTGCATCTGAGGATTGCCAGCTATCGGATTGCCTCCTGGCCCACCTTGCGCCGCCATCGCAGTCTTCGCCATCGATCCCATCATCCGATGCTGCTGCAACACCATCTCAATCTCAATCGCCGAACATCCAGAACCTTTGGCCACCCGAAGAATTCTCGATGGCTCTTCGGTGAAAATACGCCCGTCACTCTCCAATTCCTTGGTGGTCATAGAGTCCATAATATAAATCATGTTCTTAATCTTCTTCAGTGTCTCTTCTTCGCCAACTTGCGACATGATGTTCGATAACCCAGGAATCATCGATGCTATGTTGGTCAACGGCCCCATCTTGAGGAAATTGTTCATCTGGTTCTGGAAATCCTTGAGAGTAAACTTACCTTCCTTGATATTCTCCATAGTCTGCTTGTGGCCCTCGTCATTCTGCAAGTTAAGTGACTGAACATGCTCAATCAACGACTGGATATCGCCGATTCCCAACAACTTCGACACAAACGTCGTGGGTTTAAAGATTTCTAAATCGCCAACATGTTCTCCGGTACCAATAAACACAATTGGAGTCTTGGTGGCTGCCACCGCAGAAATGGCACCACCACCTTTCGCATGGCCATCCATCTTGGTCAATATAATGGACCCAAAGTTCGAACTTTCCTTAAACGCACGCGCTTGCGATTCGGCAGCCTGCCCAATCGACCCGTCCATTACCATAATGGTCTGTGTGGGCTTCACGGTGTCGGAAATCTGTATCATTTCATTAAATAACGATTGCTCCTGTCTGTGTCTTCCCGAGGTATCGACAATGATAATGTCAAACTTCTCTTTTTTGAACTTCTGGACCCCTTCGTATGCGATCTTGACAGGGTCGGTTTCCAAATATGACCCGTAGTAGGGAATGGAGGATTTGATGGCGTTCTGCTTCAACTGGTCAAAGGCACCGGCTCTGAAAGTATCGGCACACACAAGACCCACTTTGTAGCCTCGTTTCTTGTAGTATACCGCCAACTTCGTACACGAAGTGGTTTTACCGGCACCTTGCAACCCAACAAACATGATGATGTGGGAAGATGCACCAGACGCCTTTGTGATCTTTATCTTTTTACCATTGACGATTTTGGTTTGGGTGGAACTCAGGGAATGTTGGTTCAACTTCTTGGGTTTGGGAGGTTCTTCGTGGGAGTCGACCAAACCGCACAACTCGTCAAAGATGATTTTCTGTAACTTCTTGCGTTTGTTCATGGAGGTTTCCAGCTCCTTCAACTCGGTCTTGATCTTTTGCATGATGCTATCTCGTAAACTTACCACCAACTTGATATTCACGTCCGACTCCAACAATGCGGTGCAAACGTCTTTGATCATGACGTTGATTTCTTCTTCCGATGCAGATTCAACAGATGACAACGCTCCCCTCAAACGGGACCCCAAATCTGCTAAAACCATCGTGCTTCTGGGTTTGTTGGTGTGTTGGAGTGATTTGGCGGTAAAAGGATGAATACACTTTTTTGGACGCCAACTTTTTTTCTCTCACACTTTTGGGTGTGCGAGATCACGCCGAATTCACGTGGTGTCTAATTTCCCATTTTTCCTGAGGGGAAAAAAATTAATCCAAATCTCAGGAAATCGTCTATAGATACTTTAGATCTTATTCGCGCGTTTATTTAGGGTATGTAGAGGGGAGGAAGAGAGAGAGGAGGGGTCTTGTATGACTGGCACACAAGAATGCAAAATGTGATATAGGAAGTTCCATCCAGTGGTAACTCATAGAAAGAAAAGGGTTGGGGATTCATAGGAGTCTAGTTCATAAGTATCATGTGGTCAATCAACTTCAAGTCGTGTTCCAATTCGGCTTGGTTGAGGTCCTGGGACTCGTCCACAACCTCGTCGTGCATAAAGTCCAAATATCCGATGGTGGATCTGGGCCGCTGAGAGGTTTTGTTTGACTGTTGGCTGGGGAGAATGGGAACGAGCTTGTTGCGTTTATGTTGGACGTAGCAGCTATCTCCGAGACCGGATGTTTCCAATGGAAGAAATGCCAAGTTTATGCAATCGTACTTGAGTTTTAGCATCGTTTTACCAGAAGCTTGAGGGATGTATTGGCTTACAGTGGCAGCAGCTGGTGGTACTGATGCTCCTGCTACCGCTGCTGCCGGCTGTGGACTTTTCGAAACAGTGGTGAAACTCGTGGTGGATGTCGTCACCGAATCGGCAAACATTTCTCTAATATCTTTGATGGACTTGGAGAAAATCTCGTGTTCTAATTTGAGACGTTTAAGTGACTTCTCCGACGAGTACGATGAAGACTCTACCGACAGTAAACGTTTCATAGTTGGAAGGGTAATGAGACCTGACAAAATTAAAAAAAAAAGAAAACTTGGCTGTGTTGTTAATTTAAATGAATGAAAGCAAGGCCCTAATTAATTGCTATCTCAAATAATAAAATACTGATGTCTTTTTTCTCCACAAATGCAACCGGGAAATTAATAATCATTTAAATATGTTGTGAAAAGTCAAGAGGGTAAAATTAAAAAATAAATAAACACCACGATATCGCCACTGTTTGGCGGCTAGCAATAGAAATGAACCCTCCTGATAACGGCAGACTGTAGTTGCGATCTATTTTTTCCTCTATTTATTTTTGTTTGTTTGCTTACCCAAACTGTGGTGAAGATAAGGTTTTTACTTTTTGTTTTCATGTACTGTCATCGTCATCAAAGAGCAATTGCGTTTTTTTTTCCATCTTTGTGCATTGCCCTAATATTGACAAAACAAGTGACGGTAAACACTGAAAAGAAAAAAAAAGATCCACTTCCAGCAATTTTGAGAGCAATATGCTCAAGAAAAATAAAACAAAATAAAAAATTGCTGAGATACCTGATACCTATGGCATGCAGTAAACGGTGGTTTATACGGTGATAAGGAAAAGCTCCATTTGTTCTATCCACGTTTTATATTTCCGGTATCGATCTACTATACAAGATTGGATTTAGTTATGGGAGTGAGGGTTTTGTGGTACTGATTGCATTGAGTTCCAAAAAGATGAATATACGACATCATTACGTTCATTACCGACCACAGGATGTGGATGCATGTTTCCTGAGTTTCCATTCCCCGCCTAGTTTAGTCAAAATATCTTCATCTTTGTTCTTTCGAACACTTTTGCATCCTGCCGTTTGGGCTGCACTTGCCAAATTCGATCGCGTCACTCGTTCTGATAAATATAATAAGATTATTTCACTCCTATCTTTTTCCGAATCTGTAACTTTGCGCCTCTAACCATAAGGCACACCCAGTACAAAAATAGGAGCAGCCACACCACGCATTATTCTCCGATGTGTTCTTCGAACAGGAACAACTAGTACCTTCTACCCCTTTTAGACAGATGAGGGTTAATTTACAAATGCAACCTTGCACAAAAATAAAATGCAAACCTTTGGTACCACTCAAAATACACTTTTTTACCACAACACACACGCAACCCCACCAGCCCGCGCATTTTCTTCAAGCCCACTCTACTCACATTATTGTTCGTTTCCCCTTCAGTCAAAAATTAGTCACTCGCTCGCAATCCAGTCAATAATCTTTTTCATACCCGGCTCTCCGCGCGTGCGTGCATGCGGTTCCTATCTTCATTCACGTTGGCTCTAATTTCACATATTATATTATTGTCTAATTTCATTTAATTTCACCTGGTGCTAGTATTTTCGCTGGATTCCGTCTAGATTTCGTCATCGCTATATAATTCTGACACCTTTTTGAGACGATCTTTTGTAATCAGCGCCAACTCTTGCAAAATATCGTCATCATCGTCGTCGTCGTCGTCCACACCAAATACATCAAATTCGTTAATTTCTTCTTCCTCTTCTTCCTCTTCTTCCTCTTCATACTCCTCGATTATAAATGTATCGTCTTCTTCATCCTCTTCATCGCTATCAGCAAACACATACGTTACTCGGGCCAGGCCTGTGAAATCCAAGAGTTCCTCGTCCAAATCGGTATCTTCTTGCAATCGCGTGATTTCCACATTGTCTACCCAGTCATCAAATTCTTGCTCGGCTTCGCTTGAATCATACTCAAAGTCCAAATCCTTGTCAGAGTCATACACTTCGTCGTTGCCAGTATAATCCTTAATGTTAAATCCCTTTGTGGCATCGCCGTCGTAGGCAAACAATTGTTTCACCTCACCACGTACCCAAGCAAGTAACACCACGCCAACAAGCATTGATGGCACAATGTACAACAAAGCCGGTTGGCCCACGTTAAACACATTTAAAAAGACAAACGTGGTGCATAATCCAATCACATACGAAACCAAACTCACATAAAAATATGGCTTTGCAAATGGTCTCAAGTGATGGAAACTGTGGTCCGAATGCTTTTTGTAGTGGTTATACAAGTCATACCGTAAACAGAGCGAAACAAGCGAGCCTGGAAGTACAATATCGCCAAGCCCGAGTAAGTTCATCGCGAATTCACTGCTGCCAGCCACACTTTTCCGGGGAATAAGAAGCTTAATAGGAATGCTCAAGCCCGTGGCGACTTCCATCATTACGCTGGTGCCAAAGACGAAGTAGATATCGTATAAGAACAAGCCAGTTAACAAGATGAACGAAGTGTAAAACTTGGGAATCCGCAATTGCTTGATGCCAAATACAGCAAAGTTCATCGACACTATGTTGGAAATAATCCAGTTGGTATCGTTACGTTGATAAGCTGGGTTTAAGAAAGGGTTGTGTTTGTAAAACACGTACGAAACCGCGATACTGACAGGTAATAACACCAACGGCTTCAAGTCAAAGATGTAGTTAAAGCCAAGTTCCTGGGTTTTGGAGAACGAGATTGAGCTTGGTCTCAACACTTTCAATTGCTGCTCTCTAAGATAAGTCTTGAAGCAGGCGATCCAATTATCGTCATCCAGGTGTTTTTTCATGGCTCTTTCAATCTTTTCGTCGGTGATACGTTCCAAGGGGCCCAAAGGATACGAGTCCTTGTCTACTACAAAGGCTACCCGGTACCGTTCAAACACAACCGAAGAGTTGAGACTTGAATTGTAAAGCTTGACTGCTTTTCTGACCCCAACCGTAGTCAAAAATCTTAAAGTCAGATAAATTGAAAAATTACCGGCCCAGAGTGTGTACACATTGAGGTAAAACGTCAATTGCTTAGCGTTCATGTTCTTGAGCAAGTAAAAGAGACCACTGAGAACAGTCCCAGCAAGTACGGGGATGAAAAGCGCAATTGGCAACGTAATCTCATTGGCATCTATCAAAGTCAAATGTCCAATGCTTGTTATGTATGATTGAACCCCATCATTATCAGTGGGGTCGTAATATGGAGAACTTTTGTCGCTGGAAGGATGTTGGGCGATTTTCGGTTTGGACAAGGTGGAGAACGCACCGGTCACAATTATTGCTACCGAGATTACGGTAAGAATTGACGCTACCAAAAGACTGGGATGAACAAATGACAAAGTATCGTAGACTAAGTGGGGTAACGTGTAGGACGCTCTGTCCAAGAAATTCAATTCTTGTAGACTAAATACCACAGCAGTAGTCCCATTTCCTGCTACTGGATTACTGCTCATGATAAAGTATAATGAAATAGATGAGGTTCGGGGGTTTTTATTTCTGTTTTTTTTTTTTAAAAAGCTAATGTTCTTGTTTATCGATTTTGATTGCTATGGTTGATGAGAGGGAGACTTTTGTGGCTTGAGGACGTGTGCTAACCATTGTTATCAAAACGGAATGATTGTCCTTGTTACGATCACTTTTTTTAGTGCTTGCTATTTGGGATTAGTTTCTTCTTCTATTATGTACAGTACAAGTGCCTACCAAGGACATCACGTGTGGCACATGCGCAATTAAAACCAATAGAAAAAAAACAAAAAAGGGGAAAATGGGATAGGGTTTGCTCCTGAAAAATGTATGGTCGGCGACTTTTTGCGACGGAGCAAAAAAAAATAAAAACAAACAAAAAGAAAATAAGAAACCGAAGGCGTGACACTACTTTTCGCTGACAAATTTAATCACGAGTGGTGACATAAAAAAATGGTGCTACAAGTGTACAGGTAACCCAACATTAGAATTTCACAATATTATTAATGGGAGATAGTGGACAATCATAGGTGGTGCAATATCTGTCTTCCAAATAACCCCGAACGCAGATAATCCCTGATGACGTGGAATTTCAGTCGGGTTTATCATCTGGAATCAATATGACAACGTACTATATTTTTCTGTTCGTGGTTGAATGGGAAGTGACACTGCCTTGGGAGGCCATACATCTCTCTATTGTTCGGACTATAGATAGTGCGGATACCGAAGAAATTAGACATTCTGTTGCATTACCGCATTAAGAAAAAAGACCTTATTTTTTTTGATAGATGATACGCTAGTGGGGTTTTTGGTCATTATTTATCAAAAATTTTTATAAATACATTAACGATGTACCTGCTCAAAAACCTGGAACGCCGACTCGGATTTATACACTCAGGTTTCTATACCTATCCTATATAGCATTATTTTCATCACTCTCTTCAAATAAGTGAGCTTACCTACCCATCCAACCTACCAACCTTCAAGTATTACCTTAAAATAACTACCATTTCGATCTTTCATCACCTCATGTCTGTTATACCTGGAGATGCCCAATACCACAAGTTACAAAAGTTCTTCAAAAGAACCTTACATAAGATATATGGCACGTTAGACACTAGTCACGACCACAATACTTCAACCACATTAGCGCCTCCTCGAACAACCTCGACCGTCATTCTCTCCAGGACAGGTTCCGCGGCGGGATCCACTGTCACAGATTCGATGTCCAACACGTCGTCTAATATATTTGAACGGTCGATCGAATCAAATTCTTCAAGAACAGTCGTGAGCAACCCCGAAACACCCTTACATTACAGCATAGAAAACTATACCAGTCCGATCTTGGATACTACCACTGAGATCTTGAGTAATCCTGAAGTCGATTTCTACAATGATGTACGGTTGAAATGCTTTTATGAGGATGAAGAAGAAGCCGACGCAAAGTCACGCGAATCGACGATGTCTGGGGCAAGTGCCGATGAGGAACACCCCAAACAATTTACCGTTGACCCTACCAAAGAGACCGAGTTCCGGCCTCGTTCGCGCAGTATCATCAGTCTTTCTTTGATGAACTCGTTGGATCAGGACGACGGTGCCAAGAGAAGTAGGTCTATGTCTTCGCATAGACGAGTTATAAGTAGAATACCTACGAACAAGAACGAGGAGGGGACTGGCGACGACAGCAACGACCAAACTATCGAGTTCTACTCCTTTGCGGACATGATCACGCATGAAGATTTACCAGAACCTAAGATTGGCAATTCTAGAAAGGGAAGTTACACCATCAGTGTCAAGGATTACATTGGTGTGTGAGTATATATATACTGACCAAAGCTAATTAATCTAACGTCTTTAATGACTTATTTTGTGGCCTTCCTCTACCCTTTTTGCAGGTGACTTGTTCATTAATTTTTTATTATCATTATTACTACTTTTTTTTATTGGTGGAGTGTCTGTCTGCTTTCTAATATTATTTTTCTTTCTTGAGTGCAATATTCTTATTTTTATTTTATTTTTGTTATGAATGGAGGTGGTGCTCAATCTTGCCCCATTGGGTGACCCGCTCGCTTGTGCCATCCAAAGCAGTGGTGGGATTTTATTTTTGTCTTAGTGAGTATGTGATCTTACCAGCAAAAATTTTCTGTCGGGCAATAAAATATAGGCAGAAAGAGGACACAAAATTATAATAATAATTGGAAATACATGTTGCAACAACTCCTGAAAATGGTAGGAAATAGATGGTCCAGGTAATTGTTGAATAAAACACACCTTAATCTCGATAAATTATGCATGGCAGACATTAAGTATGTGCATGTTATGGACTGGGCTTGGCATCATGATAAATAAAGGCCCCTAAAAAAGAAGAACCGGGCCAATACCAAAAAAAAAAGAGAAAAAAACAACAACACGTAACTAATGTGTGTTCAAAAATTAATGATAAAGCGTCCCAAGTTTTTTCAGGATTTTTATTGTAACGCATCATCAGCCACATTTAAACCCTAAAAAAACCTTGTGAATAACCAATCTCCAATTTGCGACTTTTGTCGACATTTTACGACATCCTTCAATTAAAAAAATTCGACAAAATTTTTGTATGATCAAGAGAATTTGACTACGTACAAATATCAATCGTTATATACTATTCACACCAACCATAATCCATTACCAATAACTTAGCCAAACACTTCTTATTGCCGAAACTGGAAATCTAAATCCTTCTACAATAACCAAAAAAGATAGAAAGACAGACAGACACAATCACCCGCAATTTATAATCTACGTATAATCCCCCCAAAATAGCACCTCCAGCTAAACTAACTACCATCACCAAAAATTAAAGCAAGGAACCTTAACGTCCTTTTTGCTGCTTCTTTACAATAATGACAGAATCCTTATTTGATACGAAGTTTACTTCTGAGCCCACGATTTCCAAATCCACATTGGCCGCGGATCAAAACGACACTGGAGCCGCCGAGCCCGCCTTCGAAGTTAAATTGACGCCACTGGAAAATAGTTCTGAGACTGTTACCGGCACCAGCACCAGCACCAGCAACAGCAACAGCAACAGCAACACTACCAGCGCCACTGCCTCCGGCAGCGGTAGTGGCAGTGGCAGTGGTAGTGGCTCCGATCAGTCCACCACATTACCTTCTTTGCACGACAAATCGAATGCATCGGCGTTAATAAATTATAGAGTGTTGGTTTCTGCCAAAGAGGCGGGCTGTTTGATTGGCCAGAACGGTCAGGTGATCGACTCTATTAGAGAAGAGACTAACACCAAAGCTGGGATCTCACGGTTACAGCCTGGTTCCCATGAACGGATCTTGACGGTGAGTGGAACGTTGGATAACTGTGCTAAAGCGTTGAGCTACTTTGCCCAGGCGTTGTGTAACTCCAACATTGAAACTTACAACTTCTTTCCACTTAAACAGTTGAGTTCCACACCCTGTGTTGAGAACGAGACGACGATTTTGCGGTTGTTGATTCCCAACAGTCAGATGGGCACGTTGATTGGCTCGAGAGGCTTACGTATCCAGCAGATCCAGGCACATCACCATATCTCCATGATTGCATCGAAATCGTTTTTGCCTGGTTCCAATGAAAGATTGGTTGAGTTGCAAGGAACTGTTGATAATCTCTACGATTCGCTCAGAATAATTTCGCGGTGTCTTATTGAAGACTTTTCGAGCATAGTTGGCACAAACTACTACGTTCCCCGCGGTCACCTGACGTTTGCTGGCAGCAACAACAACAACTACAACCACAACAACAGCAACAACAATAGCAATAACAATAACAATAACACGCAAAGAACCGCTTCTATAAGTTCAAGTTCTGGAGGTAACGGTGTGTTGGGCGGAACCGGAGCTGGTTCTGGTCCTGGTTCCAGTTATAGAAAGATCATCACCACGACACTCAGTTTTCCCAACGACATTGTGGGTGCGTTGATTGGCAAGAACGGATCACGGATCCAAGGGGTAAGAAAGGTGAGTGGAGCCACGATTGGGATTTCTGAGGAGGTTGAAGGCAAGCCGGAGCGGATCTTTACCATTTCGGGCACGTCGCATGCCGTGGAGAAGGCAAAGAACTTTTTGTACCACAATTTGGAGAGAGAAGAGCAGAGAAGAGCCGAGGCCGAGAAAGAAGCGTGAGAGTTTTGTCGTTTTTTTTTGTCCTGTTATATATTAAATGATGCTCTTTGATATAAGTCCCTTTTATTATTATAATTAATTATTACTAGTGTAACATATAAGTGGTTTTAGAATTTGCAGGTGGAAGTAAGGAGTGAAGCCAATGTTTCCAAGTATTGTTTATCGATAGAATCGAACCCGTTGGGATCTAAACAGTCGATATCAAGCACCCCAACGGTAGAACCATCCCTGGCCACAAGCGGCACCACGATTTCGCTTTGAGTTTCGCCATCACATGCAATGTGGCCAGGAAAGTCGCTAACAAGTGGCACCATCTGTGTCTGTTGCGATTCAGCTGCGGTACCACAGACCCCCTTGCCAAACCGGATGAGCTGACACGCCACTTTACCTTGAAATGGACCCAAGATCAACTGCAGCGGCATTTCGGGGTCCAACACGTAAAATCCCGCCCAGTTGATATTGATCCCGAGCGAATGGTACGCGTGCCAAAGAAGCGACGAACAATTGGCCAAATTCGCAATCCAATTGGTAGTGTCGTGTGCCAAAGCTTCGTACGACTCCACGACGTTCTGTAACGTTTCTTCTTTCGATAATCCCGCAACGTAGTTGCTGTAATCAGCGTGGTTCCCCATTGATTAGTAAAGTAGTGAAAGTGATATAAGTGCGAAAAAAACACTCTAAAAATACGAAAAAAATGCGAAAAAAATGCAACTTTTGTAGTTTATCCCATGCGGATAGTAGATGCAACAACTGTGGAGCCATGCTGGACGCTTTTTCCTGGGAATCTCGTTACAATCGGTTCCTTGAAGCCCGTGGTGTGACACGCGTTGCCAAAATGCGCAAGAAACTGCTGGCTGCATCGTTCTCACTGCAAAATCACGACTCCGTTGCTGTTCCAACGGACGAGCCGCTCGGCGAAGAGCTTCTCGACGCCGATCTCTTTTACTCAAACCACCACCAGCTAGCAGCAGTCCTGCCGGCAGTGGTGCAGGCAATACGTGCCGACGAAACAATCGAATACGTTCCAGCACCGGCTCGGCGACCGGTGCCGGTTCTGGAGCCTGTGTTTCAGCCGCCACGGGATGAAACCGATTCTGAAACGTTCCCGGAAACCTCCCAATCAGGACACACCAAATACGATTTTATGCCCCAGGCGGGCTTGCACGAACCGTACCACCCTGACCTCACTACAATCGAAACCAACGGCGTGCTGCAGATCGTACGCCGGGCACCTGCCGCTCGTTTCCGCAACGCCCTCACGCTCCGCCATCTCGGTACCGCCAGGTTGCCGGCGTTGGGCCCCGCTCGCAGGTACAAGAATAACCTCGCCACGGTGATTACAACCAGCGACGGCCGGGATTTTCTTGCTGCTGCAGTCAACTCCGAAATCGTCGTGTACGACTTTAATCATCTTAGCCACCTTCCTAATCGGGACGCAATTCTCCAGTTCGATACGCGGCCGCCGTTTACGTCAACCACCGACCGTATCATGTCTACCTGGCCATATTTTCCACACACCATCAACCAGCTCAAGACCCACACGTTTTTGGACCGCCAGGTTTTGGTCGCATGTGTCGATGACAGCGTCCTAAAGGTGTGGCTGGTGGACGCGATGATGAACAACGGCGAAACTTCGCCGAAATTCGCGGTGCGCATGGAACTGTCGTTGTGGGGAGTCGATTTCTGCCGCTACTTCGACGAATTTGACACCAGTCACCAGCTTGTGGTGGCTTCTGACAATTCCCAGGCATTGACGTTGTTGTACTTCCACGAGGCTGATGGGAGGTTTTATCACGTGCTCACCCATCAAGTACTCCATAACGTGCCGGAAGTGTCGTTTGTCACGTGCAGTGCCCACGATAACGTGCACGTGGCAGAAGTTACGTGCGCATCGATTCTGGGTGAGCTTCTTTTATTTGTGTTTGAGTTTAGCGTGGCGGCGGGTCCGTTGAACCAAGCTGAAACCGAAGTTGAAGCAGTTTATTATGTTGATCCGGTATTGGAGGAGATGGAGCTGCGGCGTCTGGCGGCGGCGACGGCGGTGGCAGCTGCGCGGTTTGAGCGGGTGGTGTGGCGCCCGGCGCGCGTTGCTGCGCGCGCGTTATTGCGCGAAGATTGTTGGACCGCGAAACCAGTGAGTTCTCGCTATTTTAGCGAGGTGGGCTCGTTGGCGGAAGTTAGCGGTGAAGCGTTGTTGGACGATACAGCAATGGTAGAAGCGATTGCTGACCAATCAGAGTTGCTTGATCTTGCTTTTGACCCAGTAAAAACCGGTCATTTGGGCGTCGCAGCACACTGGCAGCATTTGGAATGTCACACCGTGAGTTTGGCGCTGGTAGCGAGCCGCGGCGGTGTGGATTTTGTCCACGATACCGCGAAATTAGTGACGCTTGACGATACGTTTCGCCGGATTCACAAAGGACTTGCGCGGTGCCGCGACGAAATGCTGCCGAACCGTTACCGTTCATTGAATGGAAATCGGTACCCGGAATACAAGCAGCAGGAAACGATGTTTCTTGCGGTTTCCACCAGCCAGAAGTTGGGGTTGTTCCGCAGCGACACGTTGTTCTGCTCTGCCTCGACCAAACGGGTGTTTGATCTTGCGATTCCGTTCAACGACGAAAGTAAGTTCTGTAACCGTATTTCCATTTCTGCTGTCATTCCACAATTGCAGTGTCTTGTGGCAGTATCACAACAAGGCTTGGTGGCCGTCATGCGCTTGTGCCACCACCGTGGCGTCTATGGCATGCGCCAGGAACACTTGTTCCCCAACGCACTCAGCCTTGCGTTGGGCTACAGCGGCTACCGTACCATAGCAGGATTAGCAGTACGCCACCGATCCTTGGGTCCAGGCTTGCCACGGGTATTTCTCTACATCACTTACACCGACGGTATCGTGGTGGCATACGAACTCGCCGATCCAGCGCTTGAACATATATAGAGAGGGTTTTTGTTTGCGCGACAGGCATCTTTCCCAATCAGGAAGTCTACCGGCGCGCAGGCGCGTTTTTGTGTCACGCATCACCACACTTTCAATGGCGACTAACAAACAAACAAAAGCACCCACATCCCCCCTCCCTGTTCCCCGTCGAAGAAGCAGCTTTGTGTGTTTTCAGGTTGAAGTCCTGTACCGCTCCCACATACTTGCCATACACACATTTAGAAAGACCAGGACCCCACCACCATGGACTTGCTCCGTCTCGGTTCACAGTCCCGGAAAACCGGCTTGAAAGTACGTCAAAACTTACGCAAGGACAAGTACGACATGGAAGACGTGGACGACTTTTTTACCGAAGATGAAGATAATGCCGAAAATACCAGACGCAAACTGTCCACTATCCGTCCCGCTGGCCAGTCTGCCATCCCCAAGGATAACTTCAACCATGTGGCCCGGAAGATCAACTTCACCGATGCCGAAGCAGAATCATTCAATCTCTCCCCCATTTCACTCTCTACCAAGTATCCGGCCAAAAAGAAGAACAAAAAGTCGCCACTACGCTCCCCATTACCCGAACATAAGAACCAGCAAAAGATCCTTTGGAAAGAAGACGAATACGGCGATGATTTCAATTTGGATGACGATTTCGGCGGCAACGACCTGTTTGAAGCAGACTATGAACCTCCCAGAGACGACACTTTGTCTCCAGTGAGTCTTTCTCCTGTTGTTCATATGCTTCCCGCCGCAAACAACTCCGCTTCCTCCCTCACCAAAAATATGGCTCTTGGTAAATCCACCACCAAGAAGAAGAGCCGTTCTGTCGTACAAGATGAACTTCCAAGCCCACCACCCGCCATAAAACCAAAGAAAAGAAGTAGTGGCCGTCCCAAGGGAAGTACTACGGTCAAACCGTCGCCCCTCCCCTCACCACCACCGGACGGGGTGCGAAGATCTAAGCGTAAGAAGATTCGACCCGTAGAGTTCTGGAAAAACCAAAAAGTCGAATACGTTCAAGCATATGTCGATGGGCCCGATGCAAATACTACTATTGCTGACTTTTGTAGGAATGTTCCGTTACAGGAAATAAAGGGGGTGGTAGAACCCCCAGAAATTGAGACCCCCAAACCGCATCCTACAAGAAGAACTCGCAGCACACGACCTGCTCAAAAGAAAACCAAAAAACCCCGGTCAGGAAGCTATAATTATGATTCTGATGCCGATATTAGTGGATCTGAGTGGTTTGAGAAACAGGCATTGGAGGCAGAAGTGTTTGAGAACGAACGGAAAGTAAAACGGGTAGTTGCATATGCTCCGAATGCCGGAGATTTTCAGGATGTACCGTTCGATCCTGACCAGCCGGAAGAGAACTTCAAAATTGCATATTTATTTGACCATCACAACGATTACAGCGCAAGTGCTATACTTGAATTTCCGTTGGATGGTATTAAGATGGTGAAGAATTCTGGTGCCAGTTTGATGGTGTTTCACGTTATCAAAGGAGTGATAGAAGTGACACTTAACAGGACCAAGTTTGTTGTGACGCGAGGATGTTCTTTTGAGATTCCTCCCCAGAACATATATGGATTCAAGAACTTAGGAAAAGATTCGGCCAAAATGTTTCTTGTACAAACAAGAAATCCAGAACTCATGGAAG
Organism: Teunomyces lycoperdinae; assembly: GCA_030574955.1. NCBI lineage: Eukaryota > Fungi > Ascomycota > Pichiomycetes > Serinales > Debaryomycetaceae > Teunomyces > Teunomyces lycoperdinae. The sequence goes on from JAJMFY010000003.1 coordinate 324,173, forward strand.
AGGACTGAGCAAACTGCAGGTCTCTTTTCCTGGAGTTGTTAACCCCATACGCAATGGTCATAGTCATAATTTGTTGTAATATAGAATCTGTACATTTACATAATAAAGGATTAAAATTCTTTGAAGCTAAATTTTTATTGTTAAAGTGTGTGATATTTTACAAGACGCTATAAGAGTAGACTCTTGGATGTATATAATATACAGTAGCAATTTTTAGGAGTCAAACTTGGTGACTTCGGAATCTTCGTTGTTGTAGAAACCAAGGATTTTAACCTTGAATTCAGATGCAGCAACACCAAATTGCTTCAACAACAAGGCTTGTCTGACATCCAACACATCACCAGCATGGCAAACAACGTATGGTTCGCTGAGGGTAATCTTACCGGACTTGATTCTCGTTGGGACCTTCAACTTATTTCTCAAGGTTTCTTCGAGCGAATGTGACATAGGAACATCTTCTTCAACAGGAACTTGACCACCTCTCGAGTAGACAATACCTTCAGGAATGACAAAATCTATAGGAGCAGTGGACTTGGCTCTGGAGTAATCAGCCTTGGTATAAGCCGTGAAGTATGCCTTCACAGTTTCTGGAGTCTCATTTGTGAATAATAAACCTGGAAGACCAGAACAAACCTTAGATAATTTATGCAAGTTGTCTTTGTATTCTTCTTCAGGAGTATCACCCAAAGCCTTTTCCAAGACTCTTCTCTTACCCAAGATCAACTTGGAGCCGGTCCAATCAGATCTAATGTCCTGCAAGACTGGAGTACGAACATCGTCTAACTGCAATACCCAAACATATTGGAATTCGTCCAATGCAGCTCTTACTTCATCGAAAACACGGGTCTTGTTTTCTTTACCCTTTTTGTCGGTTTGAGCTAAGGTAACAAGCTTGGAACGCTTTGATCTAGGCATTTTTTTATCAAAGAACTGCTTGGTATAAATATGCGATGCCCTTGAAAATTTTAGAATCGCAGCTCATCTTGTTCCAAACTAAAAAAAAAAGTTGTCACGTTTAGGCCTGTACATAATTAGGTTTAGATGTGTTCTTTTTTGCAGCAATTACAACAATTCATGGTAATGCTCTAAGACTTCGGTGGTGGGAGGTTCTAATAACTCAGATTCTCCTAGAAGAGGACTTATTTCATCGTAGATTCTTGAAATATACTGAGTCATTAATTCATGCTGGATAGATGAAGGAACTCGGTTATCTTTTAAGAAGATTTGAAGGATAACCAAGTAGACCTGAATAAGTTCTTGAACTAAAGTATCTGGATTTGCCATAAGTTTAATGGTTTTAGTAAGATGGTGAATATTGGTGGCAAGAAATCGAAGAATGGTATACGGTCCGCTATGGTATTTGTTGGTATACGAGTTCTTATGCAACTCGTGTACGATTAGTAACCGGTTGAAACATAAATAGTATTTTAAACACCGTATTCCAAGTTCAACTTTGTTGATCGAGGAATGCTCCAATTTGAATAGATGACCAAGCTTCTTAAGAAATGTCATTTCCACCATCAGAATGTCAAGTGCGATAATTATCGTCCGCAATGAAATTTCAATGGCATTATTCAATTGGTTATCAAAATCAAATATTGAAAAGAAACCCTCCATGCATAAATTATACTCAAACACAGAAACCTTACTACTATCCGCCAATACAATAAAATCTCTAATAAGTAGGATTAGTTGAATTGCAATTCGAGTACTGGATTGTGTAATTTTGGTAATTATCTCAGTCAAGTTTTGTCTGATAAAATGGGTAGCCCTTTCACTTAAAACTTGTAATTCCTTAGAATTTTCAAAATCAATCGATACCAACACTCTGACTCGTTTGACTTCCTGGTATACGGCTTCGTTGTCTGAGTTTTCCGGAAGGGTGAATTGGTAATCATCGGGATCTTTTATTTGTTCACATACATAGGCCATCAACTCCAACAAATCTTTCTCCGAGGTATCTTCATCTCTGTTAACTTCATCAAGCAAAAGTAACTTTTCTCTTGAATGCTTATTCTCGTTGATTATGCTAAAGATCTCATCGTCAAGAAAGGTCCACTTCGGAGATTCTGGACAAAATGAAACCTCGGACTGTGGATCTCCTTTTTCTACGGGAGTGCTTGTTCTAGGTAATTTTGGTTCACAAACTGTTTCACTGGAACCAGTACCCATAAGGTTTACCGAAATAACATCACTTCTATCGTATGATTGCAAAATATTACTAAAATCAAATGACTTTTCAAAATCAGTTAGCATATCATCACCATAATTAGTAGCTTGATGACAATGAATTTTATTTTGATTAGATTCTCCTCTCGGATAGTTTATACCATAGATGCGTTCCTCTTCACTTATTAAAACCCTGTTACTTGATTTGTTTGAAAATTTGTCATTAATAAGGATACTGTCATTTGCTGAAGCTAGCAAGTTGTTCACGCCAGATTCTTCAAGCGAGTCGGAGTAGTATTCTTGTGAAAGTTCAAATGTGTAAGAATTGTTTGCCGCTAATTTCGAAATATCGTACACTTGAAATGTGGGGTTCCATTCAGAAGAGCCAGTAGTGACCAGTCTCAACCACAAGACGAACCCGATTAACAATCCACTGCAAATTATCAATGAACTCAACTCGTTCCTTACCATATACTCCAGGTAAAGATCAAGCAATTCACTCGTGAAAAGTGAAAGGTATGTTAAACTGATTGGAACTTGAATTGTATTAGAAAATGTGGTGCTTGGGTTTGTCACCAGCGTAACTGCAAAAGAATTCTTGGTCATGGTGTTCACCACAGTAATTCCCTCCAACTGCTTGATATTAGTGCGTTCAACAAGCAGACGGTGGTTATCAGTAAATTTATGGAGTATTTGGTAAATTACCTCAAATATAAAGTAGAAGACAGACATTATATAGAGACAAGTGGATATTACTGCAAAACAAAATAGGGAAGATGTGGTGTGTGTGTGAAATCCCTTTGGTTAAAGGCTGCAAAATATATTGACCCGCCCACGACTCCTGCCGCCAGACCTCTAATTACTAGAACTTCTTTAGATGTTAAAAAGTATACTGAATTTAATTTAATTTATACCTAAAGTACATGATTGTAAAGAACTTTCACTTTTGTGAAGAGTAGTAATTTGAAAAATTAAAGGAAATCAAGCTCCCCAAGATAACCGATTTGAGTAAAGCAGATATCCCTTTCAAATGCTGTATGATTCAAACGACACTTTCCTTTTGTTGGAAGAGTGCCAATCAGAATCATAAAAAGAAATCACACCGGATTCCTAAATAAAAAGAAAAGGGGTGATCCAAAATGCAATTACCAGTCCCCTGGAACGAGTGGTTCTCTTGGAGTTTCGATGTTTCTTTGGTACTTGGTACCACCTGGTCTGCAAGGAGTGATGTAAGGATCTGGATGTTTCCATTCAGCCAATTTAGCCTTGGTCTTAGCAATGACAGCTTCTAATTCGGCTGGGTCGGAGATGGACTTGTTGGCTTCGAACTGGGCTCTGATTTTAATGGTTTCGTTTCTGTAAGCATCAAACTTCAAGGAGCTGTCGAAAGCAGTTCTCAAGGCTTGTCTGAACAAGGAGACAACTCTCTTGGTATTGGATTCTGTGAATGGTAAGATTGGGCTAGACATTTCCTAATTCAACAACAACAACAAATACAGTACTAGTGAATGTGTAGTGGTCAAAAGCCTTCAATTTTCAATCTCAAAAATTTTATTGGTCAGACTACATGCAGTAAAAATGTCGCGAAACTTCAGTTGCAAATTTTCTAGAGATACAAAATAGAGTAGAGAGACTTAAAAGAAAGTAATAAATATAACAATCATAAGTTTTGTTCGATGGCCATCAAACTACCAACGAAAGATAACACCAATCTGCTTCTGACTTCGTTGATATCTTCAGGAACCAACCAAATCAAAGCACCCAACTTTCTGGCAATCGAAATAGCCAATCTTGCGTTGGCATACTTTTCGTCGTCAGACAAGTTAGCACCCTGATAAACCAAGTCGTAATCCACGTAGCCAGGCTTAAGACCATGTAAGACATCCAAAAGGAATACACCATTTGAAATATCCTGGTCCTTAAACGACCTGATCGTATGCGACTTACCACCCTTGGTAACTTGGGCATTGGCCCATCTTAAGATATCGGCATCAGACAAGTTAGCCTTACCGTTACCCAAGTTGGCCAAAGTGTTGGTAATGTTACGTCTCATCAATTGCCAGACCAATCCTAACGTTAACAACTTGTTACCGTCCACAATGTCGGAACCTTCGATCCCAACCAATGAAAACTGGTTGGCCTTGCCGATTTCAACCCCGTAGTTGGTGTTTTCCAACGCCTTGAAACGGGATAATTCGGAACCGTTTGCTGGCTTCTTGTTGATGTGCTTGAAAGACACGGAACCTGGCATCACCTTGTCAAAAGCCTGTAACAAGACCAAACCGTCCTTCAAGTCTTCAAAGAGAGAAACAATTGGAGGATCAACTTCAAGCGAGTTTAACCACAAAGTGAATACTCTGGCTTCTCTTTCACCTTCAGCATCGAAATCTTCAATCTCGACGGCTTCGCTTTCTTCAATTGGATCCAATCCTGGATATGTGTTGAAAAGGTGAGCAACAAACGCCAAGTTTAATCTAGGGTTACCGTTAACAAGAGCAGTTGGAGTCAAGTACTTTCTGCATCCGATCTTGTCTGCGTTGCTCAATACTTGTTCAGCACGTTGCAAGACATCTGAAGTCTGCAAGGGTCTTAAGTCACAGTGTTCTGGTTGCAATTGGTGGAGCAAAACAGTGTAGTTTTCACTATCACTAATATCCTTGGAAAAATTGGTGACTCTTCTTTGAGAGCCAGCGTTCTTCAAATGGTAGTTGAACCAACGCAACAAGATTTGTTCTGGAGGTAATCTGAGGAACTGTTCCAATGTTTCGTCGTCCTCCAATAATCTGTAAAGTTCAGGATGGAGCTTGATATCGACCTTGGCCAACAATCCTCTTCTGATGATTTGCCAGATCAAACCGAGAATCAAGTGTTCTCTACCATCGATAATGTCTTCAGAGTGCACGTTAACAACCACACATCCAATTGCCTTGGCGGAGTTAATGACAATGTTGGCGTTTTCCGACATCTGGAAGTTGTTCAAAGCCTTCTTACCCTTAGGCAAGTTCAAGACTCTGGTATCAATGGTGTCGGCAACGGAATCGTTGATCAATTTTGAAAGAACCAACCCGTCTCTACATTCGTCGAAGATCTGGAAGGTTTCGGTGTCGAAAGGTAATCTGTCTCCGATATCGCGGTCTCCGGCCAATACCGAGTTGATATGTCTTGTGAATTCGGTTCTTTCTTCGTCATTGATGGTGTGGGTGGTGCCTGAAGTCTTACCAGTGATGTAAGTCTTGTGAGCGGCGTTTGCGGTCGGAACCGGTGGAGCAGACTTATTTATCTTTCTTCCTGGTGAAACAATACCGGCAGCACCGCCAAAAGCTGGTGGAGGGGTGTTTTCCGTGTCTGGAGACAGGCTTTCCTTCAATTTGGCAATAAGCTCGACATAATCGTCCAACTCGACATGACCAGAAGCGTCGACGTCGACCTGTTTTAAGGTTTCTCTGGTCTGATCGTAGGAGTACTTTCCATCCTTGGAGACATAGTTGATGACTTCCTTCTTTTCGACCCAACCCTTGTCGTCCAAGTCAATTGCTCTGAAATCTTCAATGATACCAAAGAGATCGGACTGGCCCAAGATGGGGAACTTCTTTTGCAATTTCAAGACGTTCATGTAGGATTATTGTTGTTGCTTGTTTTTTGTATTGTAATATTACAGGAAATCGGATCCAGTAGAAATTGAACCAAAATCAGAGATTTGGCGTTCGTTAGAGTTCACTCAATTTATCGAATTCGTTCCTGTTTATATAAACGCTGACTTTGCTTAGGGGGCGTTCCGGCAAAAAAAAAAAAATGATGGACATTACGTGTACTGCAGGTAATATTTGGACTCGGTGACCATTTCCCCAGCCGCCGCCGAACATACTAACACTGCCTACTGAATGACTCCATCAAAAAACGAAAAAAAAAAAAAATAGTATAAAAATACATAAAAAATTGAAACTAAACTTAAGTGGGTGTTTTATCGATAGGAAACTGGTTTTCTTCATTCCTTTACATATCAATTCTTTTATTGTGACTCAAAAGTTTTCTTTCTTTCAGTCTTTTCTTCAGGGTTCGGGTATTTGTGGGTTGTTGCTCAAATTCTTCTAGTAACTAATTATCTCCTGCATGTAACGTGCCCAATTTGGTCAATAGTAATTTCCCATATTGTAATACTTCCACTAGCAATGGATTCAAACGATAGAGAGGATACGAGTTCCAAGGTCTCCAATACATCCAATGTGGATCTATTATCGGCAACAGGATCCTCTGCTCAAATTGAACGAGAACAACCTGAATTCAGTATAGAACAAGTCCAACTCCAGTTCAGCCTCGACCATTCGCTACAATGGCTACGCGTTCAAAATGATAGAATGTATCTTATTTTGCCCCAAGTTGTGTATTCAATCGACTTACAAAACCCCTCACATATCAAAAGATTTCCTCTTTCCTTTACTTCTCCTACAATCAAGGTAACTAACTGCTGGTTGCACCCCAATGGCCACCATTTCATCATACAAACAAATGCCCAACAATACTACTACCTCCACGACTCATATGCGGCCTTTAAGTTACTACCCAAATATAAGGGATTGGTTATCAATCACATAGCATTCCCTCATGACATCTCAGTCTCACATGATTCTTCAGGGGACTTCTTAGTCGGCACAACCGACGGATCAATATACTTGGCCAACATCAAACCACATTCCCTGAATCCCAAGGATAATAAGAAGGATGATAAGTTGCTAAAGATTGCATTTAAACCCAAATCCCCCTGTCGTCTCAACGGTTTGGCATTCACAAAAAATAACTTCCAGATAAATGCTGCCTTTAATAACCAATTGTACAGTTGGGACTGCTTTGAAACAACATATTCCGAAATCCTTAGTGTATTCAAGTCTACCACTCCAAAAATTATCGATTTACACTCCGAACCGGTGACTTCACTCTTTGCGTCGACAGATCAGGAATTTGTCTACGTAAATTTGGAAGACACGGAACTCATCTCCAATGATCGAGAGATCCAATTGGCCCAGGCAGAATTCTTGGGTGAAACTTATCCATTAAGTACCACTGTACTTGATCTCATCATTTCACTGCATCATTTAATAGCCCTCAATAATAGAAATGATGGATTGCTAGCAATCAACAAGTTGGCGTTGGCTTCTAAAACTTCAACACCAACGCTTATTAGCTTGTCGGAATACTTAGTTCCTAGAGAGAAAATTATTGGCCTTACTGCCGACATCAAGCAGCAAACTTTCTGGTTATACACCAACAACTCGATCTACGAACTCCTAATTCAAAAGGAAGCCGTGTCTGTATGGTACAACTATTATTCTATGGGGAAGTACGATGAAGCACTCAAATTCTTAAGCGAAGATTCCAGCACGAACAGTTCTGCTGGTGTAATGTTAAAGAAAGATATCATTAAAATCAGACAAGGGTATGATTACTTACAAAAAGGGGGATTCGGAATTGCAAACATTCTGGACACTAATTCACCCGACAAAACTCTGTTTCAAGACGAGATGTTTAAGTTACAGTCAAAGGGGATTCAGATTCTAGCCACACTGACTGAACCGTTTGAAAAGGTTTGCTTGATGTTAATGAATTTACAAGACTCATCTCTTGTTGATATAGACGGCCAAGATTCTGACACATCACCAAGCAGCTCTATATTGCTTGTTGCATCAGAAAATTTATTGGTTGAATACTTGTTGAAGAAGTTTGAAATTGCTAAATCAATTGAGAGAAACAAGATTCGAATGATAATTTTGTCAAGCTGGATCGTCGAATTATTTTTGAGACTTATTCATCGTGTAGAATCCCATACCGATTTTACAACTAATATATTGAACAACCAGAACAACGGATTGAAGGAATTAAACGACCAGTTTCAAAGCTTCCTCTTGGCAAACTATAAACTTCTTGATCGCAAGACAATTTTCCAAATAATGATGGATATGCACCATCCTACCAAATTGCTTTTCTATGCGGAGTTAGTAGAGGATTTTGAATTTATTTTGAACTTCCACATTGACATGAAAGACTGGTCTAAAGCATTGAAAACACTTGTGAAGATATATTCTGGTAACATCAAAGATTCGCACGACTTGTTCTATAAATCGTCAACGGTTCTATTGATCAATAATCCCAAGGAGACGGTAAACACATGGTTGAAATTTAATGATGATATCGATTATGAGCAATTCTTGCCAGCAATCCTTACTTACAACAAGAACTCCAAGCATATTCCCATTCAAGATAATTACAGTATACAGTTTTTGCTGAAGGTCATTTATGAAAAGGGGATTAAGAATAAGCAGGTGAATAATTATTTCTCGTCTCTCTTGGTATCCTATCCTACTAAAGATGAAGCAGAGAAGAAGTTTGTTACTAAACATATCACCAAATTCATTTATCATACAAAGTCCGAAGTTGTTTCACAAAAGATTCAACTCTACGATGCAAACTTCTTATTGAGATTGTGTCTTCATTACCAGCAATATCAACCTGCTGTATTAATTCTTTTGAATGACATGCATTTATTTGACCAGGCCTTGAAACTAGCATTAGATCAACATTTGACAGATTTGGGAGAATTTGTTTTGAGAAAATACGACGAATATGTGGCAAATAACGGTGAATTCAAAACACTGGATCTCCTGAACATTGATATCGGTGTCAATAGACCACCATTCACCGACTCGAATCTTAGAGAAGAGGATATCAACTTAGTTGGGAAAATTAAACTTGAGGAAGAAAGCTTTAGTACAAGAAAACAACTCTGGATCATGTTCTCCAGGTATTTAATAGACCGGGTTTGGAAAGGTGAGAATATTCCAATGTTAGATTTATTTAAGGATGAGGATGGATTTCCTCTGGAAGAAGAAGTCAGTTCTTCGCCTCCTGATTCGATAAAGTCCATTACCAATGATCTTGTAAATTCTATTCTGGGTGGACTGAAAGATCTCGTTTCCAAGGCTAATTTTACCAAACTGAAACAATTGAATCTTGTTCTAAAGTACATCTTGAACCTTTCAAATTCTGGAAGCAACTTAAACGTTTTAGGTCTCAAGGATTTGTTGCCGTTATTTCCTGAATCGATTATGATCAACAACTTTAAAGACGAAATTGTGAAGTCTTTAAACCAGTATAATAACAAGATTAATCAGCTTTCATTGGAAATGAAGGAATCGATGGATATTTCTTTGAAATTAAAGCAAAGGTTAAAGGATTCGACCAAGCTTGACTACAAGTCCAGGATTTATTCGATCATCAAAGCCGGCGATTCGTGCAGAATTTGTCACAATTTGCTCATAAGTAGAAATTTCATATACTTTCCAAATTGTCGCCACGGTACTCACAAGGATTGTTTGATCCGCTACTACTTGAAACTGAAGAGTAGTTACAAGTTTAAACTGATTTTCCAGAAGTTTAAGAAGAATGCTTCTGCACTCAATAAGAAAGAACTTGATGATATGTTAACGGAATCGTGCATTTTATGCAACCAAGTCAACATTAATTTGATAGATTCTGGCTTTATAGATTCCGATCATGATCGTGCCGAAATCATTGAGTGGGACTAATTTTAACAAATATCTGGTTTTTTGCAATTAATTGTAGAAAAGTTGATCTTCTCATTGTTTATAGCCTAAGCTTGTAGATAATTTTAATAAAACTTGTGATTATTTTACCCTGAAAAAAAAAGAAAACATAGTTATCATTAAGAAAACTCATTATCCCAAGGTTTATTACAAACATTGAAGTCTATATATTTAGTAGACTACTCTGTACCGCATTCTTTTGTTCAAATGGTTGCGTCTGCAAAAATAATATTTGATACCAGAATAACCTGCATACAAAATCCTATTTTTTTATCTCATCTCATCGTATTTGAAGAAGCTAACTATACAAGCTCTCCAGTCATGGGTAAAACACAGAAGAAGAATAGCAAGGGTCGTTTAGATAGGTACTATTACTTAGCTAAAGAGAAGGGTTACAGAGCTCGTTCGTCCTTTAAGATTATCCAAATTAATGAGAAGTATGGTCATTTTTTGGAAAAATCCAAGGTGGTGATTGACTTGTGTGCCGCTCCAGGGTCTTGGTGTCAAGTTGCTTCTAACTTGTGTCCAGTCAACTCCTTGATTATTGGTGTTGATATTGTTCCTATCAAGCCATTACCAAACTGTATTACCTTCCAGTCGGACATTACCACTGAAGATTGTCGTTCAAAGTTGAGAGGTCATATGAAAACCTGGAAAGCCGACACGGTGATGCACGATGGTGCTCCAAACGTTGGTTTGGGATGGGTTCAAGATGCATTTACACAATCTCAATTAACATTACAAGCATTAAAGTTAGCAGTGGAAAACTTAAATGCTGGAGGTACTTTTGTGACGAAAATTTTCAGATCTAGAGACTACAACAATTTAATGTGGGTGTTCCAGCAATTATTCGATAAAGTTGAAGCTACCAAGCCGCCAGCATCTCGTAATGTTTCTGCTGAAATCTTTGTGGTTTGTAAAGGTTTCAAGGCTCCAAAGAAATTGGATCCTCGTTTATTGGATCCTAAGGAGGTCTTTGAAGAATTAGCCAGTGGACCAGTCAACAACGAAGCCAAGGTTTTCAACCCAGAAAAGAAAAGCAGACAGAGACAAGGTTATGAAGAAGGAGATTACTTACTTTACCATAAATTACCATTACTTGAATTTATTAAAGATGAAGATCCCATCAATGCCTTGGGAAGTTTGAACAAGTTGGAAGAACCAGAAAAGGACGATCACGAATGGAAGATCTTGAGAAAATTAAAGACTTGCACTCCAGAATTCTTGGAATGTATAAAGGATTTGAAGGTCTTGGGTAAGAAGGAATTCAAGATGATCTTGAAATTTAGAAAGCAGGCTCGTGATTTGTTAGGCTTGGATGAAAAGGAAGAAGATGACAAGAGCAACATGGTTGAAGTTGAGCCATTGACAGAAGATCAACAGATTGAAAAGGAATTGCAAGAGTTGAGCGATAAGCAAAAACAAAAGGCAAAGAGAGCTAAGAAGACTGCAAATGAGCTTAAACAGAAGGAGATTGTGAGAAATCAGATGAATATGCTTACAGATATGAACATTGGTCTTGATGCTGCCCAAATAGGATCTGAATCGTTGTTTAACTTGAAGACTGCCGAAAAGACCGGCGAGTTAGATAAATTGTCCAAGGGTAAGAAGAGAATGATTTTTAACGACGAAGACTTGGCTAAAGATAATGATATCCACATTGATGAAGATGCTGTTGAAGCTGACTCTGGCGATGAGCTTGATGAATTAGAAGCTCAGTTGGATGATATGTACAATGCATACCAAGAGAGAAAGGCCGAGCGTGATTCTAACTACAGAGCCAAGAAGTTGAGAGGCGATGCAGATGATGAAGCTTGGGAAGGGATCAATTCTGATGAAGAAAATGAGGATGAAGAAGAGAAGGATTATGAGATGGAATCTGAATCTGACTCCGATGATGACGAGCACATTCGTTTGATTGCAGAAAAGAAGGGATCGGATGGATTATCGAAGAATGCAAAGGTATTCTTTGCTTCCGATTCTATCTTTGGTGAATTGGGAGATGAAGCTTTACTCAATGGATTGCAACCTAAGGCCGCTGGTGTGGGTTCCAAGAACGGCCAAAAATCTCAAACTCCGACTGAAGATAGTAGTGACGAAGAAGTTGATAGTGATGATAGTGACTTTGAGATTGTTCCTGCTGAAAAGGATTACGATGAAGCTGATTCTGATTCTGATTCTGAAAACGAGAACAAGTTGGCCCAGGAGTACTCCAGAGCCAAGTCACAAGCACAGAAGGTCGACATTGCCACTGTTGAAGCCATGACATTGGCACACCAAGTTGCGTTGGGACAGAAAAATAAGCATGATTTGATTGAAGAAGGTATAAATAGATATTCGTTCAGAGACAGGGATGACTTGCCTGAATGGTTTATTGATGATGAAAAGAAGCATTCGAAGATAGTGAAACCTATTACCAAGGAGGCAGCCATGGCGATCAAGGAGAAGCAGAAGCAGTTAAATGCCAGACCAATCAAGAAGGTGTTGGAAGCACAAGGACGTAAGAAGATGAGAGCATTGAGAAGATTGGAGAAGTTGAAGAAGAAGTCTGACTTGATCAATGAAGATAGTGGAAAGTCTGAAAGAGATAAGGCAGATGAGATCCAGAAGTTGATGAAGAAGTTGACCAAGAAACAGAAACAGAAGCCCAAGACGACAATTGTGGTGGCATCTGGTGCTAATAGAGGTTTGAGTGGTAGACCCAAGGGTGTTAAGGGTAAGTATAAGATGGTTGACGGTGTCATGAAGAATGAACAGAGAGCATTAAGAAGAATTGCCAAGAAGCACAAAAAGTGAATGAGATTAGAGTTTTTGGGTGATAGGAGACGAAAAATAAAAAAACCCTGAATTTAGTTGTATAGACGAAATAATAATTTTTCTACAATTCAGCCATTGCATTGTTGTAAACGGAGAGCTTGCAACTAAATTCCGTACGGAACGAGAGGATATTTGGCCTAAATAGTACAAGTAGGAGAGGAGATGACAAGATGTGGCTGATACTGCATGGTGATTAAAGGGGACAGAAAATGCAAGAAGACGCGTTTACTGGAAGTAGTCGACTACACAGATTCATCCTCCCCGCCTCGGCAGTTTGGCATCATCAAGCGTGGGGAACACCAGTCAAGCAACAAATAGGAGTATGCATGATTTCTTTTCTTTTATTTTATTTTCTTTCTTTCTCTGTTACTCTCGTAGAATAACTATTTTAATTCAGCAGAGAGTAAGTGGCGCTACCCCTTACCTTTATGGAAAAAAAAACTGCAGACTTGCGCCCTTAGTTTCTTTATATCACCACATGCGCTAAAGCTAGAACAAATGGGTGATAACCGGCATTCATGTAGTTGAGCGCCTTAAATCGAGGTGCCTTACCCACGCAAGAAGGTTCTATGTTCCAAATGAGGAAATAAGTCACCACATTATCTTACTGAACAATACGCGTGGTTGAATAATATTTTACAGTCTGTTGCTGAAACGAGATAAAATGGTGCCTAGCGCCCATGTTTCGACACGGAGGTAGGGCCTGATTAAATTTCGGATCATGGAAAATTAGATACCATGCGGTTTATCCTTAAACAAAAGGGCCCAGCGGTTGGCCAAGGCCAAAATTTTATTTATATATATATAATTTTAGAAAGAAAATAAACGGTACACACAACAATCCCGCCAGACCCTATGTTTCCTAGATAAATTCATCATTGTAACAAAATGACAACCTGTATCGTATGTTGCGCGATCAGCGACCGACGTCACCCAAACTGTTTTGCTGATAACAGGGGAAAAAAATAGGCTCCAAAATTATGTACATTACACAACTAACGTTAGAATCCGCCATTCAGTTCAAGCTGAACACCAATCATTTTTCTTTTTTATTTTATTTTGGGGATCCATCCATTTGTCATCACGATATCATTTTATCACGACTTGCTCACAGGATCCTCATCCATTGTCGAATTTATTCTGTCTGGTTTTCTTTTTTTTTTTTTTCCTTCCTTCCCCTGAAATTAGAATAAAGAGCCCTAAATCTTTCCTGTCTTGTAACAGTCTGTAAAAGGCACGATTTTTTTTTTTTAATGTTACAATTTTATTTTTCTGCCAGAACTGAACCATTGGCATTCTTTTCTTTCATCATTCCTTTGATACCTTTATCCGTCACTGCTGGTTATATAGAAATATAACCTTCGCCTTCCCCCTCCTTCCGTCCAAATACACCAAGAGGCCTTGGACCTTTCATTGCCAATCCACTCAACCTATTCATCCTCACGTTTATTTGTATGGTAGTGGGAAGCGTCCAACCTATCTGGCAATAATAAACCCATTTCTTACACGGATACATCCCCTACCAAAAACCCGGGTTCTTTTTTTTTTTTTTTTTTAAAAAAAACCACACACATTCACCACTCACAAACAAATATCCCATCCCCAGTTAGCTTGTACCAACAAGTAACATCCCCCAACTTTCATTTTGCTGCCAGTAGCAAGGCACAAACTTTAATTTTTTTTTGTTTTGCACCACAAGCACCGGAGTGGAGAAGTCTCTTTGAGGTCAGCTTCTACCAATTTCCCTCCCCATACAATACGCAGCATTATTTCTAACTAATCTCTTTAACTCATACTTGTTCGTTCATCCAACTTAGCACAGCAAGTTTAATCTTTCCCGTTCCAAAAAAACATTCGTTTACATTCATTCATACCCTCCATAACAGCATTTTCTACTTATCCTCGAAAATGAGCTCGCTTCCAACCACTTCCACCCACCTAGCAATCACACCAAGCAAGAGAACACACAGACATAGAAGGTCAGCGGCTATCTCTGGCGATTTTGATTCAATGGGGTTGGGATTATTCTCACCTCCAGCAACGTCGGGCTCTCTCAGTGGAATCACGTTTGGACACAGTTATTCAACAAGCTTCACCAGTGGAAACAATAGCTACCAGAACGAGTCAATGTTGGATAGAAATTTCCAATTTAATAACGAAGAAGACTTTTCCAACAATCCCAAATCAGACGGATTTGCATTTCCACTCAATATCTCCAAAGCCCAAGAAAACGGTGAGAATGTTGAACTGGATCCATCGTTATTCATGCAGCCTCCTCCAAAACACACAAACAACTTGCTAAACTCTCCAATAAGAATGAACCATAAACGATCCGCTTCGGCAAATCACTCCAATAATCAAATGAAACCTCGATTCTTTCTCACAGAAGAAACCACCATGAATTCCCTGAATATTCCTGATGCAGTGATAGATCTCGACGAAGTGATGAACAGCTTACACGTATCCAAGGGAACAGAGTACAAGACTCCCAATAGCATTTCAAGTAAGACGTTTTATCATTCTCGAACCGAACTGGCTCCACCAGATATTTTCCCTGACGACGACTTCTTGGCCTCACCATTTATAAAACACAGTCCCAGTCCATCTATTCCATCTCCATTGTCGTCTTACCAAAGCACCAATCAAAATAACCTAGCATTAAACTTTACATACATGGGTGGCAACACTACGGGGGCGAATGCTTTGAATACCTCCAATCTATTGTTTGACCAACCAATCCAGGAACAAATCGGAGACTCAGAAGACGAAGATGATAAAGAATCGCTCGATGATCATCACGACACGTCTCTTGAATATATTTCCACCGATTTGGAGCATGCCAACGATGTTTTTGCCAACCCTCCTCCGATCCATGGCATATACTCAAACCTTTCAGCAAACTCATCTAACTCGAGTTTGCGGAGCAGCAACCGTGTCATATCATCTCATCTAATTGAAAAGACGTTTTCCAACTCTTCTAGAGAGTCGTCACTTTCTAACAACGGTATATTGAACCCTCCAGTCATGGCATTGCATGGCAATATTAACACAACTCCCGGAGGCAAGAGATCTGGCGCAAAAGCAAATCGCTATCAAATATTCTATGACCAATCAAATAGAATCTCAAATGCATTGAAGTTTTCTTCTTCAGAAAGCATCAATCTTGTCCGGTCCAACAGTGGCTCACTTGCTAGTCATAGTGGTGCATCTAATAAAGACCGTTCTCTTGGTCATTCGTCGAGTTTGCCAAGTCTCAAGTCCAATCCAGTCAAGAGAAACATTCCTTCCTATCATCGCAACTCGCCACGGTTTAGTGACATGAGATCCAATCACTCAGAATACAAACGTGTATCTTCACCGCCAACCGTCACAAATTTGCATGACAAGTTCTTCACTTCTTTGCCACCACTTAAACAGGACGAAGGTGCCGAAGCTACGAAACATGCCGAAACAGTGTTACCTGAAGGAAACACTTTGGGCAGCAGTTTTAGTGCTTCAGCTCTGAAAACCAATTCCACAAGCCCGGTGAGTGCTCATTCTGATGTATCTTCCAATCTTATATCTAGCAACGAGACGATACTTTCGACTGACCGGTCATCCCTTGCATCTGCCAGTGATAGCTCACATAACAAGCCGAGAGGGACCAAGCATATCTCAAAGGCTTCTATCAATTTTTCACAATCGTTGGGACTGAATGGCATGCCTAAACCCGGTTTCAAGTCTCAAGAACTGGAACATTCGCCAAAGCTTCTCACCACGACACCTCCATCAATAGTTGTTGGCTATGAGGAGACGTCGTCACCATCTACAACATCCACTTATAAGGAAGTTGAGGTGGTGAATGATTCCGATCATACTGAGCTGGGCCATTTTACTCTGGGAAGCTCTCCATCTACATCGAAGGGAGACGTTAGTTCTCCACCAAATGTGGTTCTTTCTACGATTGTTACTACCAAGATACCGAAAAAAGGCTCACCAAGACGGCCACTCTCTCCCTCGGAGGAGAAGATCCTAAACTTGACAAAAATCCCTGTTTTCAAAGGTAAATCCAGTCCAACAAAAGTCCAGGACCTGCCACAACTGAAGAAGAGATACACGTCGATGTTGCTTTCCGAGAACGAGAACCAGGAATACAATCCATTTTTATCGCAACCAGACAAAGAAAATAGTACAAAGGAAGTTGTTGAGCCGAGTCCCAAGGTGGATACAACCAATAACTATCGTCGTGGGTCCATAGCATCGTTGGTATCGACAAAAACAGAGGTAAAGAAAATGTCTAAAGGAAGTTTCAGCAAGGTGTACCATAACAAATCGCGGTCGATGTCGTTTCATGATCTTACTCCGAGACTTTCTCGTTCGTCGATTCTGGCCGATAATGATTCTAGTCTGATAATAACCAGTAAAAAAAGAAGTCACCGGTTTATCAATTGGTTACGGAAGGGTTAACATCGACTGTTGCTCGTTAATAAAAAGGTCATTATAGATAAATACATTTAATGCAATAATATATATATATATATATAAAAGTGTAGTAGATTTTCTAATCTTTTTTTTTGTTGAACATAACTTTCCATTTCTTTAATATCAACGATGCTTCTTGAATTACCCGCTGATTTCTTCCAACAATTAACAAACAAATATGACGAAGCCATAAAGAACGGTCATATGAAGTTCAATGGTTCGGAAGCCAACACTGAAGTTGTCAAAAGACAAATTGGTAACACGCTGGTCGACTTTCAATACACGTTATTGCATTCCTTACAGCACCGGCCCGAAAAGGGTACGCAGGAAAAGAACCCATTTGCCCAACCCGAGCCAGAGCTCACCATTGAGGATTCTTTTGGTCCTGAACAAGAATTCAGGATTGTTTTCAACAAGTTTCCTGTGGTTCCACACCATTTCATGGTGATCACTAAAGAGTTTAAGTCGCAGAACACACCGTTATCGTCGGGAGAACTCCGTGCCACATATTCTATCTTGAACAACTTGAAGAATACCGATAAAAAAGAAGATTGGTTTGCGTTCTACAACTGTGGGCCGGAAAGTGGCGCTTCACAGCCCCACAAACACATCCAGTTCATGACATTGCCAGATCGTTCTACATTCACAGAATATCCAAAGCAATTAGCACTGACTTCACCTTCGTTTATCCCAACATCCACCCAGGAACCATTACAAAACGCAGACCTTCCATTTGCCCACTTTGTGGCCCGGTTACCAGACAATGCTTCGGACTTGGAAGAAGACGATTTGAACATGTACTTTGCCTCGCTTCTCCAACGAGTTTTGACGGTATTAAGAGAGAATGAAGCCAACCATATCTCTTACAACTTTATCATGACCACCAGCTACATAATGTTGGTCCCCAGACGTATCGGTAAGTACAAGGATTTGGGAATCAACTCGTGCGGTCTTGTCGGCTTACTCTTGTGCAAAAACGAAGAATTGCTTGCCTGTGTTAAGGAAGATAGTCCAGAAACGATATTACAACACGTTGGGTTCCCAAATACTTCAGGACAAGAAACTGACGAGTACCACTATTAACATAGATTTATATAACATACTTCCTAATTAGGAAATCGACAACCAACCAATGGTAAAATGGTAAATTTTGATTTTCTAAAAGCGAACAAACAAAAAAGCAGAAAAAAGCTGTTACCATTAATACATAGTCAACACCAACAAAAATGGCATCGATTACCTCAATTGTCAAGGCTGCTGACTTCATTTTGTCTAGACCTACTTTGTCTAAGATTGTCACTCCAGCTGCTAAGGCTTTCGTGGCTTACTCTGGTTACAGAGAAATGGGCTTAAAGTAAGTAACCTCCAACATGGCAGAACTAGTGACTCAACCACACACCATCCTTTTAATCCCGACAAATGAGTTGTTATGGGAAGATGTAGAAGAAGCAAAGCTTACAGTTTACCTGGGTGTGGTTGGAGCCGTTAAAGACGTCTATTCATTCATTTATTTTTCAAAACATCGAGAGACCGATGATGCTTATGACAATTTTTTTTGAATCAACGAACGATATACTAACAAGTAACAGGTTCAACGACTTGATTGTTGAAGAAACCCCAATCATGCAAAAGGCTATCTCCAGATTACCAGAAGAAGAAGGTTATGCCAGAGTTTACAGATTCATCACTGCTCACCAATGTGCCTTGACCCATCAATTATTGCCACCTAACAAGGCCGTCAAGCCAGAAGAGGACAATCACTACTTGATTCCATACATCTTGGAAGCTGAAAAGGAAGCATTTGAAAAGGCTGAATTGGACAACATTCAAGTTTAAACTTAACGAACAAATAAAAAAACCATCCCACTAACCATTAACTTGCGAAAGTGACTGGTTGTATAAGAATAAATAAGGCGAATAAACAATGTATAAAGCTTAAAGACAATGTAATATATACAAAGTTTGTCATGTTTAAGTCTATTAGGTAACTATTATACAGAGTTGGGTCTATATCTGGTAAAACATGCAAAAGCCAATCTGGTAGGAATCATTGCTTACATACCAATCTTGAACTTTCTCAATTGTTCCAAAGCCAAAAAGGTGACGATGGTATGTGGACCCAATCGAATGAAAGAAGGCAACCATCCTCTAAACATGAAACCAACCCCTTCGTTCTTGACAGCCTTGGTTAATATAGTGATGGCACTTTCGCCAGCCGCACCTTTAGCGTTCATGATTCTTGTCTTGACAACATCAGCAGGAGAACAAACGGTGGTAGCCACCAAACCAGCCATAAGAGAAGCACTAAAGTGAGTAGATTTCTTTGAAGGATCTAACGAAAAGGAATCTACCAAAAGACTCTTGGCGATATCATAAGTGACGACTTGAGAAGCAGTCATTAAAACACCACGAACCAAGTTTGGAGTCAACCCTCTGAACAATGAAGATACACTTTCTTCTCTGCAAATACGCCAGATCCCATCAAAAGCGTTTCTGTAGTTTCTTCTTTGTTCAACAGGCAATGTCGAGTCGTTTTGCATTCTGATATTAACCACGTCTGAAGGATTACCAACTAAACCACCCAAACCACCAGCAACCATGGACATTGGCAACAACACAGCGGTTGTAGGTTTGGTGTTGTGAGTCTTTTCTATGTAAGTCTCCTTCAAGAACTCATATATCCCAAATCTGGCAGTCGAATACGTTGCTTGTCTCAAGAGCGATGCCGTTAATCCGGAATAGATCTTGAAGAAACCTTCCTTCGTTATTATTTGGTAGATCATTGATACCAAAGATTGACCTGGAGTCTTAGCGGTCTGTAAGCGGACCTTGGCCAAGTCCAACGGATGGGTGACCAAACAAGCAGTCATACTGGCTGCACCACCGTACCAAAATCTAACTGGGTTAGTATAAAGTTGAATCGTCAATGACCAAAAAAAAATAAATTAGAACTCAAATTCAAATACTTACGGATAGGCGACCTTTTGTGATGGTGTCGACATGTTGATGTTCTTTTCTGAGATAAATCTATTCGATTTCTGTTGAACAACAGAGAAGATGACGCCTTGTTTTATAGTTCCTGCGATTTTGATCGGCAGCCGATTATAGCTCAAAAAATTTTTTTGCGACAATGATATTACGAGATAACACCAGATTACATTGATATGAGTGGAAAAAACGTCGTTTCTTCGTCCAATGGCACATCAGTACATTATACTGCTTTAGGACAATGTATGTTACCCACTGAATTGTATCTTTACGCTAATATTTACTCGTAAGTATATTTACATGTCAGTAATACGACCGGCGAAAATCGGAACACGAAAACATCGCGCTACTCCGATGTGTTAAAAATATGCTGCATTTCCCCAAAAACCATCGCAGCTAGAGCTGTAAAATGTATATAGGAGTGAAATCTAGTACCTTTCAACACCTTTCCATATCGATCTTTATAGTGTATATATTTAACTTGACAATTGCTGCTATCTTTGGTAGAAGTCGGAACAAAAATGTTTCGGAGTCCTCATCTCATCTGTATACAGGTCCACATACCCCTCTTTTCCCCTCTCATACTTGTTGGACACTCCAGCTATCATTCCAACTACAAACCCCATTTCCATCATTAAGTTGAATCGGCTAACTCCTAATCAATAACTCAATTTATATTAAATCTTTTTTTTTGCGGTTATATAAACCACTTCTACTAATTCTCCACGATTAAATTGAATTTTGCAGGTCACAGTTCTATTTATGCACGTTAGACATATATTCCAAAATCCGGATATTTTCTTTGTAACTAGGTTTCTGGTATTCAGTACACCAAATATTTGGATTACGAAGAGATTAAATTTGTATTCTTTGTCCAGTGGGAATTTATGAAACAAAATATTCGTGCAAGGTAAGACAAGATCAAATATCATGACTGCAAATTTAAACAAAAGTCTTCCATTACTACTTCCATGGGATTTCGCAGCATATTTGTCAATTTGAATCAAAGTAAAAATTCCATGAGGCTAACATGATTACAATTTGGGTTACTTATAATTGTCGAAGAGAAAGCACATATATATTCAATCACATCAACTTCTTGCAGTAATATTTCGCTATTTATTTCAGGAATCTATAGGTTTAGGCGAATAAGTTTCATTATGCCAGTTCTTAATACTTAACCGCTCTTTTGGATCGAAATTTTGACTTTCCTAGAACCTCGAAAACATACCTGGAACCTACTTTTTTGTGAATGTTCTCTAAAACTTCCATTCATTGACCGTACCTCCCAATTGCTTCAACTGGGCTGCTTTGTTTTACTTATTGTTTGAATTGTTGAAATCGTATCCAAAAATTACTTGGTTAGTCTCGTATTTACAGCTTGAACTCTAGTGGAAACAGGATCTTGAGAACTGAGCCGGTTTGAGTGTCAATTTGCATCCCAAAACATCCTCTTCTAAATTTAGCAAACTGTAAAAACGAGATGCGCGCCATAGAGAATAAAGTGTATTGTTAAAGTGCGGGGAAGAATTTAAATTGTCTCTCGCTAGGCGATCCTGTATTTGGTGTAGAGTACAAAGTAACTGAAAATAGAAATTTACGCAAAAATGTCATCAACTTCCCAAACCAGTCTTGCATAACGTAGCCTTTGACCTTGATCCCAACTATAATTTAGCATTTCATGCATAAATGCTAGAAATTGACTTCTTCCAGCAAGTATGTCATCCTCATACCTTAGAGTAACGAGAAAGGATGATTTGAAGTTTCAGATACTTTTTGACAAGCTCAAAATTTGTCCTTTGGAAGAAATACCGCCGCTACTAATTACGTTTTCGACCGATTACGAGTTTTCTGAAACATAATGGTATAATATAGTTGACAGAGTCGATCAATTCTTGGAAAGTCTTTCATCCAAATATGATTTGGGTAAGGAATTCCCCAAACTCAAGGTAATTAGTCTATCAGATAAGTTACCAGCTTATACAAGTCTCCAATTTCTCGCTGACATTGCTCCAAGAGGGGTCTATATTGGAAGAGAAACGCAATTTACTCCAATTTGTGACATGGTAAAATCTCTGGAAGTTGACATTGTGTTGAATGCAACAAAGGTAATTAATGTTTGTTTGGCAATTATAATCCTGTATTGTTGGAAAACAAACAGATGGAGAACAGAATATTGAGCTTGACAAAGGCATTCCCACCTGATGTACCTACAACATATACGGGAGAAAATTTTAATAGTGGCCATATCAGTTTTCTCGAACTATTGGGTGGGAGCTACCCTGCAACATGGAAGAATATAAAGTTCAAATACTTTGATACAAAGGTATCTCTTTTTCAATTAGAGAATCAAGAGCTAGCTGACCTGTACTTGGGTCAGATTTTTGACAGGGTAATCGATAAAGTCCCCAAGCAATATTGGCAAGATTTTATCATTGCATTATGGACTGGCCAAGCTTTTAAAGATAATTTCTCAGAATCTATTCCATTAAGGGAATGGTTTTACAAGTCAAACTTCATGCAACTGTTGCCAGCATTAATTCGATTAAATATTGAACAATTCTTGGTACGGTTTCCAAACCACAAAATAGTTCGTGGTGTATTGTAATTAATGTTGCCTGAAAATTTTTCCCTGGTTTCCTCCAAGCTATATGAAATCGCTGCTTCTACTTTATACATAATTCTGTTCTCCGAAAGAGAAAACAGGATGATAACATCGATTCAAGAAGTAAACTTCCAGGTATCGTGTCATCTCATAAAAGATATACTTAAGAGAAAATTTAGCAAAGATCCAAAATATTTCGAAACTAGATCCAGTAATATGATTCAGACAATACGGCAAAAAATATCTTAGCTTTCAAGAACATGAAACCACCAACATAATGAAAGCACTTATGCAACTATTGAGTACTAATTCAAGTTGCTGGGAACTAAATGAAGCAACAATCAACACCCTCATAGAAGCAGTTCTGAAGAACGCAGAACAATTCATTGACCTCAATGGATTCAAAGTATTAGCACAATTCCTCTCTAACCAAGTGAACTATGTAATTAATGAACTGGTTCTAGGACTCCCTTGGCAGTTAAAATATTGCTTTGGATCATTTTTAACAGCATTTGCAAAATTGATATCTTCATTATCTGGCAGTGCATTAGATGGTTTTATTAAATCATCATTACATAAGAGCTATAATCTTATTCTTGTTCATCACAAATTATTTGGTACCTCTATTGTGGATGACACTCCTCACTTGCTAAGCACATTGGTCCAGAATTCGCCGTTTGAATTCTTAAACTTTGAGGGTGGAAGTGTTCTTGACATATTCTTCAATAAATTTGAATCCACCATGTCCTCACATTGAAAGTGTAGAGGATGTACCTTTCATCATTGCCATCACACATTCCACTGCTAAAGGAGCTGATTTTTAGAGCAATGAAAGATAATTCCCACATTCTTTGAGATATTTTTACGCTTTCAATATTTTGGTACCTCTAAAATATCTGATGTGGAACGGCTTTGTGAGGTATTGACAGGGTCATTACATATGATGAAACTTTGGGAACAGTATTTTCCATAGAACTTCAAAAAGTTGCTGAAAATATTCCAAACATGGTCGTGGAAAAGATAGAAAGTGCCAAGCTGAACATTCCCGTAGCTTCTGGTACGGGTAAAATTAAGGAAATAACAGTATTTAATTACTTGGCCGAATTCTTGACTTCTTTTCCAATCTCTACAATTATGACACATTTCCCAATTTTCTGCAATATTTGAAGCTTGAGAACTTGTTATCCTATGTCAAACTTCCACTCTACCAATTTGATTTCCCTCATGGCCTTTTTGATACTATTACCACCATTTTACTGTTTTATCAGATGTAAGAAATTATGATGTTGACTATTACCGGAGTCTTGAGTGGATTTTGGATAATGAGGTCACGGAAGACTTTTTGGCAGATTTTTCAATGACTGATGAAGATACCGTGGGTGACTTGATTCCTGATGGCAGGAACATTGCTGTTACCGAAAGCAATAAACACAAATACGTTGACTTGATGGTTGAGTGTCTATTAGAGAAATCAGTGGGTCAGGAGATGGAAACTGTCATACGAGGTTTCCATGAAATCATTGCACCTGAGAACGTTGCTTTGTTTGATCATCATGAGTTAGAACTATTGATGTGCGGAGCTCGCGCGATTGAGGTAGAGGATTGGAAGAACCACGCCGTTTATGAGTATTACTCCGCGGCCACCGAACAGGTCCAGTGGTTCTGGAAAGCAGTGGAATCGTTTAATACAGATCAACAGGCGAAATTGCTACAGTTTGCCACGGGAACGTATAATGTTCCGTTGGGGGATTCAATAGTTTCAAGTTCAAGATTTGTCTCTTGTTTGCATCTACTGCCAGATTGACGACATCACACAGTTGTTCCAACCAGATTGAATTGCCGGTTTATCAATATTACGAGAAGTTGAGACGATTTATTTTATTTGCGGTGCTGGAAGGCTACGCTGGATTTGCATTCAGTTAGTTAGAGTTAATTAAACTCAGTAGGATTCCTTTTTTAAATAAATTTATTTTTGCAACTTTTCTTGCATATAATCAAATCGTTCCACAAATCTCATACGCATCAGTTGTTTTAGCTCCATGCTTCGTATTTTAAGAGGATTGGCAACGGCTGCCGTCGTGAAACCCAAGCTCCAGGATGTGGTGATCATTGGAGGTGGACCTGCAGGCTTATCTTTGTTGGCAGCGTTAAAAAGCTCGCGCAAAACAAGACATTTAACATGTACCTTGGTTGAAGGATTCCTGTTGGACAAGATTCGGGAGTTTGGCGTCGACCCACCGGACAACTACACCAACCGAGTGGTTTCTCTTACTCCTAGATCAATAGAGTTTATGCAAGAACGTATTGGTAGCTGGGAATACATCAAAGAGGACCGTGTGAAGTACTATGACTCGATTGTTGCGTACGACTCGCAAGATAGCGATGCTCGTATCCAGTTTGATGCCCTAGCAACCGGTGCTGGGGTACTTGCTGCGATGGTGGAGAATGTGAATATCCAGAGCTCGTTGTTGCAAAAAGTGGAGGCACTCAACATGCCTGAATCGACCACAATTCTTGACAACACCAAAGTTGTGGATATCGTCAGTCCCATCCAGCCAGACTTGGATAACCACGACTTGAACACAGAAGATTTGTCACTTGGCAGTGGTGAGTTGGATTGGCCGATTGTCAAACTCTCTAACGGCGAAAGCTTACAGGCAAGATTGCTTGTTGGTGCCGATGGATATAATTCGCCGGTCCGCAAGTTTTCTGGTATCGAATCACGGGGCTGGCAGTACAACCGGTTTGGAGTGGTGGCAACCATCAAACTTCAGTACGAAGACTTCCGTGCGATTGGCTGGCAGCGGTTTTTAACAACGGGTCCGTTGGCGATTTTGCCATTGAGTGAAGATAATGCCACGATTGTGTGGTCCAGCACGCCTGAATTGTCGGAATTGTTGCTCAAGGTGAATCCCGAGATCTTCCCACAGTTGGTAAATGCTGCCATGACGCTTGAAGAGGTCGATTTGAACTACTTGTACGGTCTTTTACGTAAAAACCCTGACGACATGTCGGTGTTGGATGATATCGAGTGGCGGATGTCCAAGTTCCGCGTACTGGACTTGGAAAACAACTATCCGTTGCCTGCTACCGAAGTGATTGAGGGCTCAAGAGCTCGTTTCCCGTTGAAGTTGTCGCATGCTGATACGTATGTTGCACCCAGAGTCGCATTGATTGGCGATGCGGCACATACGGTGCATCCGCTCGCGGGACAAGGGTTGAACATGGGCCAATCGGATGTAGCCAGCTTGGTAGGGGCCTTGGAACGTGGAGTGGACCGTGGAATGGACATTGGCTCGACGTTGGTGCTTGAAAGGTACGTTTCCGAGTCGTGGCCAGCGAACCACGTCCTCATTGGCGTGTGTGACAAGCTCCACAAGGTTTTCTCGTTCGATTTCTATCCACTTGTGGTGTTGAGAGGTTTTGGTATCAAGACATTGAACCTGTTGGGCTTTATCAAGGACTTGATGGCCCAAACACTTAACAGCCGTTAAACGAAATAAATCTCTGTATATAAAAACTGAAAGTTTCATTGTTACCCCACGAAAATCAAATCTACTTAATGTTGCTCCGGTTCATACGTAGATATTCTGCCAGAAACGTATTTACCGATGAGTTTGGCCGCTTCCGTAGCGCGTACCGTGCTCCAAGGAACCCGATAGTGTTGTGTCACGGGTTTTCTGGCTTCGATACGTTGAAAT
The DNA here is from genome assembly GCA_030574955.1 of Teunomyces lycoperdinae. Classification (NCBI taxonomy): domain Eukaryota; kingdom Fungi; phylum Ascomycota; class Pichiomycetes; order Serinales; family Debaryomycetaceae; genus Teunomyces; species Teunomyces lycoperdinae. The sequence goes on from JAJMFY010000003.1 coordinate 350,509, forward strand.
TGGTGCCGGGTCTCGTTTCGCGACATCAGATCCAGGAATCGGCGGCCCGTGAAGCCCATAAAGCTATGAAAGGAACTCTGCGTGATTGGTTGCTGGTAGAATATTGGTACGGCATTCGACATTGTCTTGAACAGTTGGGAGCAACGGTTTTGGTCGGTAAAGTGCCGCCATTTGGTTCCATCGCCGACCGAGCCACGATCTTGGATCGGTTCATCACCGAAGAGTGTCGTGAGCTCAAGAAACATCTCGGATCAGACGGTGGTCCCGTCAAACTCAATCTTATCAGTCACTCGATGGGTGGCTTGGACAGCCGGTACTTGATTTCGCAGCTTAAACAGCGGGATTACGAAGTTGCATCGTTGACCACGGTGGGAACCCCGCACCACGGTGCCGAATGTGCTGATTTTCTTGTGGATCTCGTGGGACTGTCACTGCTTGCCAAAGCAGTGTGTCCGGAGTCGGTGTATGAACTCACGACGCTGGCAATGGCCGAGTTTAACCGGAAAGTACCTGATTCGAAGAACGTGCGATACTTTTCGTATGGAGCCCGCTTCACGCCTCACTGGTACAGTGTTTTCAATCTAACGTGGAACATTATCAAGCACTGGAGACAGAAGCAGGGTCTACTGATCGATAATGACGGCGTGGTGTGTGTTTCAAGCTCGAAATGGGGCGAGTATTGCGGCACGCTCGATGAAGTCGACCATCTCGATTTGATCAACTGGACAAACCGGGCCCGAACAGCCGTGGACCGCACGGTGTTCCACCAGGAACCCAAGTTCAACGCATTGGCATTGTACATGCATGTTGCTGATAAATTGGCCCAGAACGGGCTCTAATATAAAATTAAGAAAATGATTCCTTAGATTTATATATATTTATATTTATTTATTTATAACAAGTTACGAAGCTCGTTGGTACAATCCTGACAGAACAGAACCACTGCCTGTAAACCCTCGTTGATCTCGCCATTGACACCAGCGGCTTCTGGCAACAGGTCCAAGATCTTGGTTTGGATATAGTTGCAGCGGTCCACTTCGCTTATGAGCCAGTTCTTCCATTCAGCCTTTCCAAGCTGTTCTTCCATCTGGTTCAAGATCTTGAGCTCAACAAGAAGCCGGTGCCGCTTGATTCCAATATCCTGGAGACTCTTACGGAGCGCTGCAGCCACTTCACGGGTCGACTCGTCGCCATAAGACTGGTTCCAGTTCATGGTATAGTCAAAGTTCATCACAAACGAACTGTTTCTAAAGGTATCAAAACAGATGGAGTTGGAGTTGTACGTTTGGCGCTCGACAATCTTCTCCACGTCCTTGAGGTATATTGCCCGCTGTAGCACCGTTGGCTCTTTACTGATAAACCGTTCGGCCACCTGGTTTGCCTCGCGGACCGTCCAGTAAGACGTGGTTGTCTTGCCGAGCAACACGACGTTCGTCACCGCAGAAACCAACAAGATCGCTAACAACGTGCCTTGCATCAGAATGCTTCTACACACCACCAACAAGCTGTGACGGGCAAACTTGCAACTCAGCATGAGCACCAATAACACCCAAAACAAGATCTTCTCCAATAACTTCATGAACAAGTACAAGAAACTGATTCTAATCACCGGAGGTGCTTCCACGTCTTCAGGAGTGTCGGTGTGTGATAACTTACCGTACAAGTAGATTGAGCGGTTGACCAGTCCATGGTGGCCCAATTGCAACACCACGTCCTTCAACATGTTGTCGATGAAGATTGAGTTGGCCACGGCAATCGACAGACTCAACGTTTCGATCAATGGCGTGAATGCCAGTCGTTTATCAAAAATCCGCTTCACGTACAAGTAAAACCTGGTTTTCCTGCCCTCACCAATGATCACGTACCGGTACTCGACACTAAATGACGACCCGACAAAGAACTGGTACTTGGATTTCTTGAGGGTGAAGGTGTAATACTCGTTTTCCACCACTTCATCGATCGTCTGCTCCACAAGCACGTTCCAGCTCACTTGGTTGTGCATCACCGGAGCGTTGTACTTACGATACAACAAACCACGTTCGTTGGTGGTCCATGGCTTCTTGATAAAGTACTTTGTTATGCCAAAAAAGATATGTTCCTTCAACATGATGGCATTGTCTCCCAAAAACGCATGAAACATCGCCTTCGGTGGCACCGCGTACGTATTTTCCAAGATACACGAGAACTCAGGCCCGAATTCAATCTGGTATTTGCGTTCAGCAGAGCTTGGTGACGAGATAAACGAACTAATACCGTCACGGCTGGTAATGTAGGGGAGTGGTGGGATACCAGAAACCTTCTTGGCACTTGCCTGAGCCTTTGAATGTTCGAGTTCTTTGGTCAAGTTGCGGATGGTGTCGAGTTTTGCCCGGTCAGCATTATCTTGTTTAATTTCCGCTTCGATCTGGAGTAAATCAGGCACGATTTCCGAAAGAGTTTTGGGCGTTTCCTTGGCCACGTTTTCTAAAAGGTAACTGGTCTTGTGACGGATCAAACGGGCATCGTCCAAGAAAATCTTCATCTTAATCACTCCAGAAATGCTGTAGATCTTAATAGTGTCGTGGGTCTTCAGTGGAACATGTTCCACTGATACAAAACGGCCCAAGTAACCTTTGAACAACGAAACGAAGCCCAGAGCTTGCATGTACGAATAGATATGGTTCTGGGTAACAAAACAACGACCACTCAACTCACGGTGCGAGTTTGGCGACCAGATACACCGGAAAGAGAACAAACAGTACTCTCCCGGATCGACTGCAGTTTCAAACAACGACCGCATCTGGATATCAAACGGTACAAGCTCGTCAGGGTAGTATTCGGGATTGAAAATGCCTGTATCGTACTGGTGTTCTTGCTGCACTCTGATCATCTCTCTGTCTGGCTGAATATTTCCCTCGAGTTCTGGTGTAGTTGTCGTTTGCATGTAATAAAGTCCCCAGTTCAACGAGCCCCAGATATTGGCCGTGAGAGCAGTGGGGCCGGAAGTAGCAACGGCAAGCGAGTATGCCACGATCGATGTTTTGGTCGAGTCGGTCATAAATGGCGGAATTATCTGAGGAATATGGCTGTATATATGTTTTTGGAAATACTCTTCGTTCTTCTCGATATGGGCACTCAAGTTACTTGATGCAATCATATTGCCATTCGAGTGCATGATTTGGGTATTAGTCAAGTTCTGGTCCACCACTGTGTTTGCTGTCAGTGCCAATTCCGAAATAAGCGGTGGATAACGCCCTGAAGCGATATTGAACATTTCATGGTCGGTTTCTGCGTTCAGCAAGATCCGGTTACGCTCGTTTTCAAACACCTTGAGCCATGATTTGAGCTCCACAAGCGTTTCTGTTTGAAAAACCAAGCTAATGTCACTGGTTTTTACCTCGAAACAGAACCGACGATCTTCGTTTGGGGTATACTTGACATTACAAAGAAGAATGCCAAACTTGTCGCTTTCCTGAACGTACGTGCCTGACGGACTCAAGATAAGCAAACCAAACACGCCTCCTTTGACAAATGCCCACCGCCGGACCCACGTTGGTTTCTGGGAATGATCGATATAAGTTTTCATAAATAAATGGCCATGTTTTTCAAATGCCTTTTCGTCGATTTCACCCAACGTTTTGGCATTGATGGTGGAAATTTTATAATCGACAAGGTTCTGCAGTGGAAGAAACTGTGTTGCTGACAGTTCTTCTACCTGTTCACGGGCTGCAGTCATATCGGAACGAAGCTTATCAATGGCAATGGAGTACGAATCACACCAAGCAGAAATCTTTTGAACCTTGGAATAATGTACCCGAAAGAACTGGTTTTCGTCACTGACAAACAGAGATCGTTTCCTCCACAACTCGTTGCTCATTCCCACAAGCAGTCGGTCCAAGAGATTTCCCAACGTCGAGAGTTCCATGATCAAATCGAGCGAGACATGGATATATTCCTTACGGACCAAATACAACTGTTTAGCGTCTTCCATGACAATTTGAGGATCACGGGCTTTTGGAGTCGACTGGTAAAGTGCAAGATACTTGTCATGTTTTATCTGCGCTGCGTCAAAACGTTGCCTTGTATCTTTGTAATGGGCAACATGCTGTGAAATCACCTCGTTGAGGCTACCAACAAGCTGCGGATTGACATGAAGAGACATGATACTCTCACTCCAGAGCTTCTTCAACCCTTCCAACGTGAACCGAAGCGATTGCACCGTATATTCCTGATCAATGAGGCCATCTTGGAGAAATCCCGGCACCAAGTGCTCAAGAAACGAGTCGCAAAACATCTGCAAGTCCCGGACATACTTGGGAAACTTACGGAGAGAACTCATCAACGCCATGAGCCATTTCTCCACATTATCTATCTGGTTATCCAAGTGATTGACGCTAGCCCGGAAGCTCGGCGAGTCGAGCGCAGCTTCCTTGAAATTCACCGAAATAAGCTTAAACTGCGTCACACCAGCAGAAGGATCGAGACCAACACTATCAGTTGACGTCGGACGTGATGGGGACCGCGCAGGCATGCTTAATTGGATGATTAAAAGGTAACGGAGTTTTGATGGAGATTTTACCAAGCGCAACCGAACCGATTAAAAACCACATCAAGTATATGCAGGTTGCACACATATAAATTATTAACGTTGTCTGCATACATACCTCTTTCTTCCCTTTTTTCCCCTTCTTACTGCGCATAGAAGCTTCTTCCATTTACTACATTGGGACATCATCTCTGATTAGTCAGATACTGTTACATCATTGCTAGAATTAAAATAAACATGCTACTTCTTCTTGGGCTTGTACATGGTTACTGGTGTGTTGATGGGAAATCGGTGCACACCATGCTGGCGTCTGGTGGATCCGGCTTGAATTTTCTTAGAATCTTTGGACGGATCGTACTCCAAAATCGGCCCGAATTTGATCTCTTTCGGCTTCAAGTTCTCTTTATTCTCCTTCACACCCGCAACCTGTGCCTGGGTGTAGACATCACTCGAGATGTTGTTGAATGAGGTTGAAGAAAGATCGTACTGCGTCTGTGAAGCGGGCGCCGATCTCACATTCATGGAATTGTACATAAATTGCTCCAGCTTCATAGGTTGTTGTTTTTGCTGCTGCTGCTGTGAGCGTTTGGCTGGTAGAGCCGGGAATTCCACTGGCATCGTCATGTTCTGCTGGGTCATAGGCATTGCTTGTGGCGTAGGTTGCTGGGGATATACCATCGACGAATCGTAGTTCACAGAAAGAAGCTGCTCTTGGATCTTGGGATGCATGTTGCTGAACCCAATGTACCCGCCTCCCATGTTCATCATCATCTGCTGTGGTGGATACACGGCTCGACCAACTTGCGGGGTTTGCATGCTATACGGCGAACTAGATGGAATAATCTCACCAGGCGACTTTTCCGCCGTCGAATAGTGTCGGACATTGCCAGTGGATTGAGAATGCATCAATGGAGGTTGTTGTTGCTGCTGGCCATTAAGAGACGTAGTTCCGTTATGCTGTGCCATTGCAGCAGCAGCTGCATTGATCTGTTCCTGCTGCTTCAACATCGTCCGGTTAAACTTCTGCACAATATTGGCATTGTAGATGGGAGCACTGAGTGGACCGGGATTCATTCGGAATGTGTTCGACTGTGACGTATCAATCCGCAAATCGTACTTTCTCTTGGTAGGCGACACTTCTTCAGTAACAGCACTCGAAATGCTCTTCGGAGACGATTTGTACGGCGAAGAATCGGCCACAACCGTCTCGTTATCATCCTCCTTTGCGTAGTTGACAGCAAACATTTTGGGACCAAGTGAATCGTCATACTTTTCATCTTCCATCCGGTCTACAATTTTGACAATCTTACAGCTCGAAGTGCCCTTTTCATGGGTGTTTCCAAAGTGGAACCGGTGAACGAAATGACCGTACAACTTCGATTTTTGTCGGTCATAACGTAGTCCCTGGCCCTGTGCGTCATCGGCATTGTTGTAGAGTGTTTGTAAAATGACAAGGTTCTTCTTATCCTGCTGGCCATTCACATTGTAACTCAAATACCCGGCAAAGAAGTGTCTCATAAACGGCAATTGCAAGTTGAAACTGTTGTTTTCTGTCGAGTAGTAGCCGTTAATTACATCAACATTTTCCACAAGCAACTGGTTAGTTTCTTCTTCATAAATATGTGTCAAACACTTCCAGTTCAACATCGACGGCTGCATCATTTCCATGGTGCTTCTGGCATTGATTTTGATGTACGATTCAAAGAACCCATTCAACAAATTCAAAGGCTTGCTTTGTTGAGTTTGCATCGATTGCTCAAATGGCGAAATGGGTGTGGATGTAGTGATGTGGCTTCCCGTGCAATAGTCCATGTTCAAGTGGTGGCTCACTAACCAGAGAGGAAGACCTTCCAGGCTCAAGTGGTCCATAATTGCCGGCGAAACCAACGGATTAAGTCTTGCCAACGTGTTTTGGGTAAACTGGTACGAGCTAACGCTATTGAGTGTCGTAAACGTGTGACCATCTCTTGAGTTACCTCCAAAATGTTTGAATGCAATTTTGATATTGTTTGGATCCAACTTGTAAGACGCCTGAGCATCCGAAGTGTATTCTGTAGGAGACGAAAGTAACAAGTCCAACTCGTGGTCAATAATCTCGTTGGTTTTGATCGAATCCAAGTTGTGGAAATTAGTCTGGCTTGCAGATGAAATGAAATCTTCCAAAGGAGTCTCGATTATGTCGGTGAGTTCGTCATTGAATGTGACTTCGCTGTTCGTGGGAGCTGGTTGCAGTTTGTTGATTTGGTGGATTTTCTTGGTCTTTGCAAGTCGGAACAATCGCGAGCTGATCTGCTTCGATGTTCGCAACACACCGGTTTTGTTGTACAACATGCGTGACAAGACCTTATTCTGGGTGGTATGTCTGAGAACGGAGGTATTATTGTACATCGTGCTGGTTTCCTTGAAAGTTCTGTACTTGAAGTACGATTTGATTAACACGTCGTCCAACTCGGGGTACCAGACCTTGGTTTCTGTGTCCACAAGCGACGCCGAGGACGATGCAATGGAGTTTTTACGGGGATTGATCGGCGACTCCATCGCTGAGTCAATGTGAGACGCCATTGAGTTATTGGGAGAGTCTTGTGACGACGACATTTTACGGCGTTTGATTGATCTTGAGATGGCCAGGTCCAATTTCGATGTTTGGTGTTCTTCTAGCTCCGCTTTTGGTTTGATCGACACGAGGGTTGGAGCCGATTCCAAATGGGGCGTGGATTCTTCGCTGGTGGTGTCGTTGTGCTGTTTTGTTTCTTTGTGCAACTTGTTGGGAGTTAGAAAGGTGGCTTTTTTAAGGGGTTCTTCGTCAATGAAGGAGGTGAGGTTTGTGTGGTTGTTTTCCTGGGAATGTTCGCTTTCCAACGTTGACCATAAATCGATGGAGTTGTCTTCCTTATCGTCCTTGTGGCTTTTAGTCAACGTATCCAAGAACTTGTTGGTGGTGGTGGTGCGGGACGACTTTGGCGGCGTTGACATCGAGCAAAAGACGTTGGAAGTATCTTTCTTTCCCATGGCTCTGCTGAAATTGTTGCTGACGTTAAAAAACTTTTGGGGCAGCACCGACACGATGGGTGATTTGAACTGGAATGAAGGCAGGAAACTGAGCCCGAAACTGAATGTCGGCGTGACTCCTTGCTTGTGATTGGTGGCAGCAGAACGTGGTGTATGTGGAGTGGTTACCACTGGCGGGACTTGTAGATTAAACAGCATCTCCTTTTATATGTTTGTAAAGGAGTTTGTTTTTGTGGGGGTGGGAATGGGCGGCAATGGATGGTTAGAGGGTCGTCGAAGGAAGATTCTGGAAGTGTGTGATAGTAAGAAGTCTTCCAAAGCAGTGTGGTTGACGCGTTGATGGTTCAAAGAAAAGAAAAGAAAAGCAAAGCAAAAGATGTGTGAAGATAAAACAGATGTGATGGGAAATCGTACCGAGCAGAAACCAGATTCCATATATTACTGATCTATCAAGGGAAAACACGAAATTTTTAAAGGACCAAAACGCGCTTTTTGTTTTATTTCCCGACCGCGCGCGCCGAACACTCAAAAAAAGGACCTGGCAACAATTCGAAAACAAAAAAAAAGATGGGGGTAACAAACCAGCGAAAAATAACGTGAAACAAACCGCAAAGAAACGAGAGACAGAAAAAAGAGGGTGTAAGAATAAAGACTGACAATGCCAGCCGCGCGCGTCCATACAATAAAAAGATATTCCATTCTTTTAAAGACAAGACAAGATAAATAAAACACATACAATCTCTGTCTCTCTTTACTTGTGCTTGCTCTTTATTCAGCCAAATAAGTGCTGCCACTCCTCAACAATAGCCTCACAAAGACCCGGCTGCTGTCGTTCATAGTTGAGAATACTATTGATGAGCTGTTTCACTGTCTGTCGCGTAGTATCGCTACGTCCGCGATGGTACACCTTTTCCAAACAGTAAAATAATACCTGGCCGTCGCCCAGTGGCACACCATCGCAATCTGTAGCACCATCTTTGCTCCATTGGCCGTGCTGCGGTCCAACTGTCTCAAAATCCCACTGCACGCCCGGCTTGGTATTGTCCTGCGCCGCCTCTGCTGCCACCGTCAGCAGCAGCAGCAAAAATTCGAGCGCAATACAATGTCTCGGTTTTCGCTCCGTTGGGCTGCCGCGTCGGCGTTTTTCCGCCAATAACCGCACCAATTCCTGCTGCCCACTCGCACCTCGCGTAGGCCCACTAATAAAGTCGTGGTGCAACAATGTTCGCGCTCCTGGTCGCTTACTAGGATCCTTAATCAAACAATACTTGACAAAATCCTTGATACTTTCGCTAAAAGCACCACCAACAAGCACCGGTGGCCGTTTCTTGGGGATCTCAAACAAGATTTTCATCGGATCATACTCGGCCAACGGCGGCGACCCCGTGACCAACTCAATGGCAGTAATTCCTGTCAGCCAAATATCAGCCTTGACATCGTAGCCACCCATGCCTCCCTTCCGTCTCATAATCACCTCGGGTGCCATCCAAAAGGGAGTGCCCACAAACGTCGTCCGTTTAACCTTAGTCAATGTAATCTCGCCACTAACGCCAAAATCCGCCAATTTCACCTCACCGGCTTCGGTTAAAAGTATATTTGCCAGCTTAATATCACGATGCACCTTGCCTTCCAGATGGAGATATTGCAACCCTTTCAATACACATGAAATCACGTAACTGACAATATCTTCATCCAAACTCTTCTTGTACCGCAACAAATCGCCACATGATCCCCCACCGCAATACTCCATTACAATAAACATATTGGTGTTCTGCACAAACGTCTCATAGTACCGTGTAATACACAGACTCTGTAACCGTGAAAGAAGCTGGATCTCCTGGATAAGCACCCCAACTTCCTCGTTAGTCTCATCAAGATTAACCACTTTGATAGCAACAATCTTCGATTCCTTCAAGTTACACGCCCGATACACATCACCAAAGTTACCTTTGCCAATACACTCACGGAACTCGTACTTGACTAATTTGGACGAAGTCATTGATGAAGGATCTGTTTGGTTTTGGTTTTCGCAGCCACAAATGCAACCTAGTGCCCTTTTTTCTCTCTTTCTCTGTTGCGTCCCTCCACGGCTACGTTGAGGCGCGAATCTACATTCCACAAATTCGACTATCTACAGGTTGCGGAATATTTCCTCTTTGGGACACGGATTTATCAAAGCTGCTATGAATTTTAATTAGAAAGTCCCAACTTTATCCGTCTCTGTTTCCAGTACTCAATAGCCTCGGGCGTAAGTGCCAAGTCTTCGTGTAGTTCTGAACTTTTCTCAAATTTGTATCCATTGAGAATCAATAGCTCCGAGACAACAAAGTACTTCCTGGTACTCTGCGGCACCTCGATATACTTTCGCAACGAATACTCAAACATCGTGATTTGTAAAAATTCTGCTTTGCCTGAGACCATGATCCTAATACTCGTATTCATATTAGCACCACATATTATGCTTCTTAATATTTGTGGGATGCTGATCTGCTGAATGCCCCGCATCAAATCGTTATTAGCATCGGTATCCTTTTCAACATACTTGTGCTCGACATACTTGTGGCGGATGTATTCCAACCGCTCGTCATAAGGTGCATTACCAGCTACCTTTTTATGTGGCGAAAGGTAAGAATTAACCTGCTTGTTATTGATGTAGTGCAATAACATCTCGGACTCGTTCTCGAACTTATCAAGCTTAAGCGAACGGATCTTACTGATATGCGAGCCCAAGTTCCGGTGACAAGATGCACAGTTGACACAGAAACACACCAAATAGTTGATTGAAATCCATTCCACCGACTCGGTAGAATCACAGTCCACACAGACATTGTTTGCACTATCAGGAATCATTCTCACCAAGCTGAGATAATCGACTTCTGCTGGATGGTGTTTTGATTTGATGGAAACTGGGGAGATTGACCGGTCCATAGTGTGTCCCGCAATAACTGGTTTATCATGTAAATTTGTATCCAATCTAAGAGAAACTGGACGTTTTCCATTCTTGGATCGAGAAACGTTTCGCTTCAACCGCGATGTATTAACCACTTGACCTGCATTGTACAATGCCTTGATCCATTTAGTCTTTTCTTCTTCGCTAATTGCCTGGAAAACGTGCCTCTGGCCCGCAGACGTAAGGATTTCAAAACAATGCTGCCTTTTATCATGATTTACTGGCTTTACACTCGACAATGCTATCTCAATTGGCCGGTTGATGGGCAGAGTACCCTTTCTCCAATCCGAATATTCAACCAACTGTCCTTTGGTCAATACAACCCATTCTTTGTGCCAACCTTGTTTTCCTTGTCCTCCCAAGGCATAAAGGATTCCAGAAATTTCGGATTCCCCTCCACTAGTCGATTGAGCAAGTGGAAGAGCTTCATCACTTATACCGGGGCCGGTTGTATTGGAAAAGAACTTGTCCAAATTATCTTTGTTGATATACAAGTCTTCAGAAGATGGACTAACTGGTGAATTTGATGATGGTGGCGTAGAAACGTTGTGATTAAGTTTATTAAACCGAAGAATGTTGCCTAATTCGTTATTTGATTGACATGCTTCAATCTTCTGACGGAATTGGTACTTTTCACTATTGAATCTCAATAACAAGTTCAAGTAGACTTGATATTGATCAAGCAATAATTCCTGGCTGGATTTTACATCCACAAACTGGTTAAAATTCAACAAGCTGGGATGTTTTGGGTCACACTTCAAGTTGACAAATTTGAACAAGCTCTCGAGCAACTGGTTAAGGTACTGGTTATTTCTCATTGAGTTTAGATGGTTCAAATAATCGAATTTTGAAAGTTCAAAGAGTTTTCTCTTTAAGAGTAGTTTCAGTTCTGGTCTGTCCTTTTCATTCGACAAGTACTTGTTCAACCAACTATAATACTCTTTTGACAGAGTTTCAAATTGTTTCTTTTTGTGAAGTAATTCATTGTGACTAGATGACGATGCCAGGGAAGAATTCAGCGTGGATTCAAGATTATTACTTAAAAGATGTGAAGTAATTTTTTGCAATAACTTTACGTCACATACATTAGTCAAGAAGAACTTGAGGTTTTTCTCAAATGGATCAAAGATGGCACGGAACTTGCGTTCAAAATCGCGGGGAAGTCCACTGGCTTTGACCAACGAAGTGAATTGAAGGTCGGAAAATGTCTTGATTAACTCGATAATCTTAGTTTTGTTCGCAACAAACCTTCTGAGAATGTATTCCAAGCCCTTGATCTCGTCTAATAATGCGTTACAAGTCTTCTGGTAAGCTGGTAGCACAGTTTCGTTATTGGTTAACGCTTTACGGAATTCAGGACCGTCTTCTATCTCAAAGTTGAATTCATCTTTGAAATCACGGATCTTAAATTTCTTGATGTTCGGCACTGTTCCGAGTTTCGACTGTTCAGACACGATAGAATCGATCCATAGTGAGAAGCTGCAATAGAGCGAATATGTGTCGGTAGAAGAGTCGTATTCCCATAAAACTATGTTTAATTTGGCATTTTGGTGGACTTCTGATGTGAAAGAGTCGTTGATAATGATCTTTTGCAGCAGATCTTGCTTGTGATCGAGTGGAAGTGACAAGTAGTCGATCTTCGACACATCAATATAGTCTTTATGGTAGCTTCCCGTGTCCAGTTTCTCTGAATGAAACGCATTTTTGGCTAGTTGTTTCCTGAGCTCGTCTATATCATTGTTTTCACCAAGAGATTTTAGTATTATTATTGATTTACTCGAATAGTTGGGCTGAGGTTTTATAGAAACGGTTAGTTTGAGTTTCGAGTACAGCAGAGGTATTTTTATCAAAAGTGGAGTGGAAGGAGTTTTGGAAGGATTGTCAATGTAATTGATGGGTTCGTGGCATCTTTGAAGGGTTTGACTAAACACTTTACTGACCAGAGCCTCATGGTTATCACCATTAAATTCAACAATATATCGCAGCGTATCATGTTCTTGTGTCAATATGAGTTTGTTTAGGGATAGAGAAGTATTCTCTCCCTGCTCAAATGGAAAAATTAGAGACGCCAAACTCATTCTGTTGCAGCTTGGCTCCATGGTTTATGCAAATTAGTCGAAATTTTTTGAAAATGATCTATATCGCGGAACGGATTTAAAAATAAACATACCATTTCTTTCAAACTATTTCCAAAAACAGTAATTCATGGTTTGTACTGTTCTTTCTGACTTGGAGACAGCAAAGAAAAAATAAGATAAAATGCGATTTCTGTGGATCGAACACAGGACCTTCAGATTAACTGTGACTGAATCTCTTCAGTCTGACGCTCTCCCAACTGAGCTAAAACCGCAAATAGAACCCACGGCGGGAGTCGAACCCGCAATCTTTTGATTAGAAGTCAAACGCGTTAACCATTACGCTACGCAGGCATCTTATTGTATTGAAATAAAATAAGAACGTACTTAGCTTTTATTGCTCCTTGATGGTAAATAAAATTGCGTAATTGTGGAATTCGATTACGAGTGAGAGACACTCTTTAGTTTTTCTTTCTATGCTGGCTACAATTTGGCAGAGCAAACTTGCCGATTTCAAAATAGTGACAATCATCATTGAAACAGATAGACATTAATTTGTCACCAAACTCTGATTCAAGGTTTAAACAAGGCGGATTGTCATTTCTGGACTTCGCCCACCCGGTGCTTATCGCATTTGTAATATTATAATAGAGTGAAATTGATTAATGCAAAAAGTATAATATTCGACTGTTTGTAATAATACAAGAAAGAAAGTAAAAAATAACGGTTGCCAAACATTCTATTGCGACTCATGGTACCTGTTTTCGGCTAGCCTAGAAACCTAATACGAGACATTTCATGTGAAAGTACCGTTGGTAAATCTCTCTGAAATGTAACTTTATCCAATTTTACTGATAAGCCAAGCCAATTCTGAGTGGTTATGTACTTGCTGCAAAGACAACTGGACGATCACAGACAAGATATCATAATTATTAATTAAATACACCAAAAAAAGAACCGGCGGACATGTAAGTACCCAAAAAACGTGAGCTTTCATAAGCGTTTTTGCAGACGATCCCACACAAAGTGCTACTAATAAACTCTTATTCTATGTACCTCCACAGTGGATCGAAATAGAAATTATTTTTTGTTATCACAAAATAAGCTTTAAACAAACTATAATGAAAGTAGATTATATATATACAATATTACTTGAAGGATTGGGGAGTCTGTTTGGGAGAAATTTTTCATGTCAAGAGGAGTCAAGCACAAGACTTCAGAAACAAGTGTTCTAGTGATCGAAACGGGATCATACCAGTCGCTCAACGATGAGTCCGAAATACAATCGTATCAGTCTCTCAATGAAGTTGACAGTTCGATTGCCAAAGACCCCGAGGACGAAATAGAAGGGTTTTCGTCAATACCTCATTTCTGGTGGATAGAATTGGCCCTTCTTACCAACGTGTTTTTGGCTGGTTTTGACGGTACCATCACTGCATCCACATACACCACCATCAGTAATGAGTTCAATGCTGCTAATTTAGCGTCCTGGATAACCACCTCTTATCTTATTACATCCACCGCATTCCAGCCTCTTTACGGCTCATTTTCCGATATTTTGGGCCGCAGAAAATGCTGCTTCTTTGCCCTGGGTGCCTTTGCACTCGGCTGTTTGGGGTGTAGTGTGGCATCTTCCATGTACGCATTGAACTTTCTGCGTGCCATTACGGGGATCGGTGGTGGGGGTCTCATCACACTTCTGACCATTATCAATTCAGATTTAATTGCGCCCCGTAAACGTGGGTTGTTCCAGGCATTCCAGAACTTATTGCTAGGGACCGGTGCTGTCATGGGAGCTTCTTTGGGGGGCACAATCGCCAGTCATTGGGGCTGGAGATGGTGTTTTCTAATCCAAATTCCACCTTCATTTTTCAGCATTGTTGTGGGCCAGAAATACGTTAAGAACCAGCCGGAATTTGTCGAAGGAGCTCCATGGAAACTCTTACTGGAGAAAATTGATTATAAGGGATCCATTGTGTTAGTGAGTGCACTTACAATTCAATTGCTTGTGTTGACACTAGGTGGAAACGAATTGAATTGGCTGGACTGGCGTCTTATCGGCATGGGCCTCATCAGTTTGGTTTTATTTAGGTACTTTTACCACATCGAAAGTACCACAACTGCCAATCCAATTATTCCAATCAAAATGTATCGTGGTTGGTTTACTGTTTTGATCTTAGGGGCCAGCTTCTTGCTAGGATTATGTTCTTATGCCTACATCTTTGCCCTTCCGTTACTTTTCCAGGTTGTTTTTGGTGACTCTGCAGCAACTGCGGGACTTAGATTGGCAGTGCCGCTGTTATCAACGTCAATTGGTGGTATTATGACCGGCACGCTTATGAACAAGTACGGATATTTGGAAAGTTTGGTACTTATAGGAATCGTTATCATGGCGCTGGGCAATTACCTTGCACTTTTGGTGGCACCAGGACTTCCTGGCTGGGCTGTAAGTCTCTTGTTGCTCCCCACCAACATTGGACAGGGAATGTGTTATCCTTCGTCGCTCTTCACGTTCATTTTTGCCTACGGACGGGAGAACCAGGCTCTTTCAACTTCCACAGTGTATTTATCACGAAGTATCGGCAGTTTGTGGGGCGTGGCTGGTGTTTCTACAATAGTACAGTTGTACTTGAAATGGAGAGTCACCGCCGATTTGGGTGCAGAATCGTATTCGCCTCACGAAATCGATAAGATTGTCAAAAAGATCTCACGTTCGACTCGGGCAATATACGAGTTGCCGAAATCGGTACAGGCAATCGTGCTTGCGGACTACGAAAAGGCAATTCGTATGGCTCAGCTTACTTCAAGTATTTTGTGTACGGTAGCATTCTTGCTAATTGTGGTCAGACGGATCACTAAAGTGAAACCAAATTGGAGAGACTAGGGAATAAATATACAGAAACAAAATTGCACAAAAAAGAAATTTATGTAACCCCCCCTGAAAACTAACTTCGGCCACTGAATCGGGCCATTTTGCAGTTTGATTCGGGTATTCCCGAGAGTCGTCAATATTTTATGCTGCCATGACGTTATTTTCACGTTCCTGAGGATTGTGGTGGAAAAATTATGTCAATTTGGCTGCGAAATTCGCCATATTTTATGCCACATTACCCTGAGTTATAAGGCCCATATAACTAACTGTAAAATGTATCTTCATCACACATTCCAAACAAGAAAAAAACAAGATGCACCTCAAAGCTGCTGCTTCCCTCTTGCTTGCCGGGACCGCTATTGCTGACTGGCAGTTCCGTTCGCGGCCCGATCTTGCGGTTCCTAAGTTGAACATCACGATTCCAGCTGAGAATACCGCGCCAGGATATTTGTTCTTAGCTCCGTTCTCCGGATTTAACGACCAAGGTATCAATCGTGGACCTCGTCAGGCAGCTCCTTACATTTTCACCGATGAAGGTGAATTAGTGTGGTCGGGATACACGTACTTTTCGATCTGGGCCGCCAATTTCCAGGCAGCTCGGTACAAGGGCGAAGACATTCTCTTTTCATTTGAAGGTGACCATAACCCAAACTATGGTCATGGCCATGGTCACGTCACTTTCTTGAACAAAAACTACGATACCATCAAGGAAGTTAGAGCAGGTAATCATCGTTTGCTCGACAAACACGAGTTCCACATTGTCGATGAAAAAACCGCCTTGATCCAGATCTATCACCCGGTTCCTCGCGACTTGACAGGTTTTGTCTCTGACCCTAGACAGCAATGGATCATTGATGCTCAGTTCCAGGAAGTTGACATTGAAACCGGTGAAGTGTTGTTTGAATGGTCATCACTTGACTACGTTTCACCTGAAGAGTCGTTGTTGCCTGCCGATGAAGGTGAAGCCGGTTCCGGTTTCAACTCGAGCGACGCCTGGGACTATTTCCACATCAATGCCGTTGACAAGGACGTCAATGGCGACTACATTGTCTCTGCCAGACACGCCGCTTCATTATACAAGATTGACGGTAAGACTGGAGACATCATCTACAAAGTAGGAGGCCTTCCTAAAATCACAACATCCCATTTCCGCAACAAAGACAACTTCACCTTTGCATTCCAGCACCATGCCCGGTTCTTGTCAAGACTGGAAGACGGTAAAAAGGAAATCATTTCCATCTACGATAACTCGGCTCATGGAACTGAAAACAAGGACGGAAATATTGTTGGATACAACAACTATTCGAGCGGAAAGATTCTCGAACTCGATACCGAAAATTGGACCGCAAAGGTCTTGTGGCTCGGCATTCCCCCTCATGATATCTTGTCAAAGTCTCAGGGAAACACTCAAGTCTTGAGTAACGGTCATGTTATTGTCGGAACTGGGTCTGCAGGGTCGATCACCGAGTTCGACAAGACTGGTAAGCCTATTTTTAACGCGTTTCTTGATTCAGGAGTGTACGGCGAACGGATCCAGAACTACCGTGCCTTCAAGTACGAATGGGAAGGAATCCCAAAAGAAAAGATTGCGGTGTTTAGTGAACTTACTGATGACGGAGAAACCGTTATTTACGTCAGCTGGAACGGTGACACTAGTACCAAGTACTGGAAGTTCTTCCTGGTGGAGAACGGAAAGCAGCACTACCTTGGAAAGGCGGCAAAGTCAGGATTTGAAACAACTCACACGGTTTCTGGCAAGTACAAGAACGTTTATGCCGTTGCTTACAATCAGGACGGAGACCATTTGGGCGAATCGACACCAGTGAAGTCTATCTCTCGAGTTCTCCAAGTTCCAGTAGATGCACCAGCTTCTTCTCCAACTATTAACAAGCAATCTTTCTTTAGCTGGACTGATGCTCGTAGCTTGTGGCTGTTGGTTTTTTAGATCATAGTCGTTAGTTGTTCGTTTTCTTTCTTACTTTCTATTAAAATTACTTTCTTATTTCCCATGTAGAATAAATTGGTACTTCCACCCCATTAAAAGTGTGATGGTGACATGATTCGGACGGAAGAATCAAGTTATCGCCCTCGGCAATGCTGAATTGAATATCTGTGCGTGACAAAAGCACTGTAGATAGAGTCAGAGACTGGATTTCTTGTATCTGAAGCGCATCTAGAAACTTTCCCACACGTCTTATTTGTTTGACAATATGGGTTACTACAGCAGGGCCATTTCGAGGTCGATACACTTGGAGATTGAGGCTCGAGGCCATGCCGGTTGTTGGTGCATTTTGCGGCAAGCTGCTGGTATCTTTCACAAGATACTGGAACCGATGCCGGCGGAACCAATCAATGTACGCTCGAATATGTGCATGGGCATGATGAACCACGGTTTCAGGCACTGAAGTATATGGAATGCGGTAAAGGATTTCAGCGTTGATGGCCAGAAACCGATTGAATGCGTTTCGTTCAAATGAAGTGAACGACCGCGGATTGATTTGGAACCGTGGTTTTGTGGATCGTACTTGGTTCTTCCCCACCGTTCGGATCATCTTGTACACTTGCGGATTATTGGAGATATCTGCAAGTGGTTTTCGTTTCATGGTAAAAGTGCTGTGTTGTGGTAGACGCGTTGGTAAATTTTGGTTACGTTTGATATCGCGTTTGCAGCTTAGATCGCGCATTTTAAAATTTGATTTGCAACATTGCAGCAACCGTTTCAGAGTGCTTTTTTGAAGCATAGGACTACCGAAGAGCTAGCGTTACAAAAAAAATACAGACCCAGACTAATAGTAAAAAATTAAAACCGTTTATTCTATTAATAAATAACTCAAGTACTCACGGCGCACGTTCGTTTGTTTGTGTTTTGTTGTGTTTTCTCTATTTCTTTCTATTCAACAAACTAAAATGATGTTTATCGTGACGAAAACTATCCGTCGTGACTCCTCTTTTGATCACTGGACGAGTAGCCCTTTGCAATTCCTGGTCATTTTTCGATTCCTGGTCCTTTTTCGGTTCTTGGTCGTACCATGGAGCCAATTCATCCCCCAACAGTGTTTCCTCGTCACTTTCTATCGCATGGGTGTACGAAGGAACGCGGCACAAAGTCGTCACATCGAGTTTCGGCGACTTATCGGCCTCCACAGATTCATCAATGCTCCGGATTGCTCGTGGAAGATCAAAGTAACCCGAAAGATTCATCATTGAGCTTGGTAACGAATGCATGGGTGATCCAACGGGACTTTGTTGCCGCAACTGTTCTAACGGAGTCTGTGGCAACAGCAGATCATAGACCTTATCAAAGATATGCTGCTGGTACATGGGAGGCGCTTCGTCGGCCGTATCCAAGCCGCTTTCCTCATCTTCCTCATCTTCCTCTTCTTCATGAAGATTTGTCTGTGACAGATGTTGCAGCAGCAGCAACAGACGCAAGTTTAGTTGCGAGTCTTTGCGATCTTTCTTGAAAAGAATATCTTCCTTGTTCTTGTCCCAGACAAAGTTGCCGTAATGCGGGTCGATGTCGAAGTGCTTGCCAATAACGTGGCCCAGGTGTGCACTGATGTAGACGTGAACCGGTAAGTTGGCCCGCAACTCGGAAACATGGCCGTCTTTGTTCTTCAATTGGATCGAAATTCGAAGCCTGTGCTTCACTTGAACCATGGAGTACTTAAGATCGCACGTCTGGTTGATCTTTCCAAGTGTATCGGGAACCTTAAAATGCGTTTTGAACTGCCAACGGTCTGCAGAAAGCGTTTCGGGGTCCGGAATCACCATCTGCTGCTTACCAAGTAAGAGTTCCCACTCAGGCGACTTACCTTCGGGGTGAGTAACGTTGTAATGCTGGACAAGGACGGCACTAACTGATTTGAGCATGATTCCCTTGGATATTGGCACCACTAATATGTTGATAGGCACGTTGGAGCCAATGGCAATTCCTTTACGTGGCATACTGACGTTGTATTGTACTTTACCTGGCCACGTATTGTTGATATCGATACTATCGAGAAGATTGAGGTTACGCGGATGAAGCGTACGTACAATTCGAATCGGTTTGGACTTGGTGAAACTCTTTTCAAAGCGGCCCCGTTCAATTGTACATGTCAATTTGTACAAAACCAGGGCACACGGCAACCCTTCGACGGTTTCTGAGACATTTGCCGGCAAAAACACCAGGAAAGGAAGATTATAGTTTCCTCTAGGGAGCAAAAACGAGTGGTTCAGTGACTTGGCCGCATTTTCAAACGGAGTGCCGTCAACTCCAGATTGTGGGAGTTTTAATATCGCTCCTGATTGTGGCGATGTTGTTCCATCGACTTTAAGGGCAGGCAGCGATTTTGTACGGAGAAACAGCGGTTTTTCCTGAAACAGATGCAGTTGCAGCAGATGCAGCAGCATTTTTGCAAGGTTTGTATTGGAACTTTTGAGCAGATCCAACTTATGGACGCGAACAAACGAATCACCGTACGAGCCATACGTGACATGGGCGTCTTTGGACGTCAACAAGTTGTTCCAATCGACTTTAAGCACACATAAACGGTCAACGACTTGGTTGGTGATGTTCCCAGCCTCCAGTCGTTCAAAGAACTCGAGATTGTATTCTCCTACAAGCGAAAGTTTGATCTTTTTAACGTGGATATCGTCGGGGATTGAAAGTTTGATCGAGCCGGCGAATGGAATGGTATCGACCTCAAACTCATTCCCCTTTAGTAAAAGCAAGTCTTTGTGACTCGATTGGAGCTTGATATTAAATAGCACGGGATTCACACTGTGTTTGAACATATCGATTCCAGACTGTGGATGCCGTTCTTGAGTCTTTAGTCTTTATATACGCACCCGTACGATTCGCAACAGCAAGCAACTCGATTACGTCAATTGTCACGTTGTCGCCAGGTCGATTAATTTTTTTTTTTAATTTTATTTTATTTTTTTTTGTTTCGGCTTCAGCTCTTGTTTGAGCTGTCATTCTGATACAATCATCTTCTATCGTCTATTTTCTCTATTCTCTAGTACTATGTAATCTGGTAAAGAACTCTTCAACTACCTCGACACTCCAGAACTCACCGTTGCTTTGTGCATACGCCAAATGGCCGCCCAAATTGGTCTCAACCATCGCTAACGCCGGGTTAGCACGGACTTCCATCCACGGTAACCGGGTACCAACGGTTGGATCGTCGGTGGAATTAAGAATCAATGTAGGCACCCGAATGTTACGGATCCGTCTTGCAGGAGATGCATCACGGTAATAATCAAATGGGTTCGTGTACCCTGCTAAATGGCACGTAAACACGCTATCAAACTCCCAAGTTTTCTTCTGCAACTGGCCCTTTTTCAAGCTCTTTTCATTAAATACTTCGGGTTCATGGCGATGTAATTCCTCATAGTTGTTCTTAACAAGTTTGTTCAAGAATTGTGTAAGTGCCGGGTTGAACAAGTACGCTCCCAGCCACAGCTCCTCGATATGGTACGCACTGTCCACCAAGTCCCAAGGACATCCCACAAGCGTTGCTGCAGCCACAAGACCATCATCTTCGGCATGTTCACCCAAATAGTTGGCCAAAATCGCTGCTCCAAACGAGAATCCCGCTGCGTATATCGGTCTGTTGGGGTACCGTTGCTTCAATGCCACCAATACTTCACGGATATCGTCCATCGACAATGCTGTGAACAATTTACCGGTGGTGATCTTGGTCCGGCAACAACCTCGGGAATTAATCACCACTGTGTCCCAATTAGGAGCGGTTTTGTGGATCTTATCGGCCAAATTACGGATCAATGGCTCGTGGCTGCCTCCAGCAAGACCATGGATAATCACCACGATCGGCACCGTCGAATCAGGGTCAATTCTGCGTCTTTCGATCAATTCGGAGTCGCTCAAGTACCGAGAACGTGGGTGTAACCGGGGAAATCCCAGTGGCAACGTTTCAGCGTAAACTCGCTTAAAATCGTCTTCGCTTTCTGGTTCGGGAATCACCCAATCGAGTGAACAAATCCCTTCATCAGCATATGTAAAGAGTTCACGTCCATAATGGATGGGGAATTTGCTTGCAGTGTTGGCTTTGGCGTAATATAATGTCTGTAAGACTCCGTTAAAAAGCCATGGGTTTAACCAGAGTTTCTTGCTTGGGTCGATGATTGACATGTCTGCAATAAAGTCGGCAAATGTCACTGGCTTTTCATTTTTGGAGGCAATCACAAGTGAGTTTTCTGTGTTGTGATGGATTTTAAGGGTAGCACGAAACCCCCAATTAAGAAATGTCATAGCTATCAAAATCAGCACCAGTAGCAGCAGCACCAGTAGCAATAATTCTACGTATATTTAAACCGTTTTGATCGATGCAGGAAAATCCCTTTTTTTTGATCCTCGGTTCCGGACTTACAAATATTTCTTTTTCTGTGAATATTTTTTTTCGGTGCATTCAAATATTTTTGTTGGGTTCATCGATGGTATTGTTACGGCTGGCTTCACGGCGTAATGATGCCGCTTTTATCGCCGATTTCGACCGTTCCAGTTCCGCACTGTTGGCAAGATGGCCACGGTCGTCAAGATCAACCGATCCGGCACTCTCAAATAGCGACACGTGACCGGTAAGTAATCCCAACGTCTCCAATACTTGCGATGGCTCGTTTAGGTGTGCGGTTGCAACCGTTTGCTTGGATGCAGGTCCCACAACCACAGGAAATACACCATGAGTACCGCAGCCATTGGTGGGCCGTGATTGTTGCTTCCAGTGGGCCTCGATCTCGTTGAGTGCCAGAAACATATCTTCATCGGTCTTGTCGTCTCCAAGACACAAGATAAAGTCAGGAAATTGCGTCGTCTCCACATCGTTTCGCGGCCGTTGCAGCATGTCTTGGGCCATGCCGTGCGGATGCATAACCAACCGCTTTACAATCTCGCCCTTATTGACAAATTTGGGCCGCACCTCGATGTTGGCTTTACCTTCCATCACCTCAACATCGTAGCCAGCCATCGCCACCACCAACTCATCCATACACTGCTGTGCCTGATACTGGCCCAACTCGGGATCCAGACGCCGGTAATGCCATGTAAGAGCGACTTTCTTGCGCTCGATATGCGATCCAGGCGTCTTGTCAGTATATTTCTGGAACACTTGCTCCACAAGCTGCTGCCAGCTCATATCGAAACTCGCTGCCAAATTCACCCACTGGTCCAGCCCCACGTCCCGCATAAAGCACCCGTGTTCCGCAGAAAGACCCACCTGTTTCTTACCAAGCCATTTATCCAAGAAAACCTGGTCCCGGCCACTGATAATCCAGATCTGGTTCCGGGGATCCGCCAGCAACGCATCCAAGATCTCATTGAGACGCAGAGATGGAATTGCTGCCGCTGGATCACGCACAATCGGCGTAAGGGTACCATCATAATCAAACAAAAAGAGCCGCCGCTGCGAGCTCTTGTACTGAGCAAGGATTTGCGGCCGATTAAGCGCAGGTGTATAGTGAGTCTGGTGCGTACGGCCCACATGGCCACAGAGTTGGCCCAAGAAACTCGACGACCAGTTTTGAACCGTGTTGGATACCACCTGCTTGTACAACCGCAGCTCCAACTCTTGTTTTGCCTGTGGCAGCATAAGCAACGCCTCATTGATCGTCCTGGCAATCCCCACAGAGTCCCATGGGTTCACCAAGATAGCTTCTTGAAGTACCGATGCTGTGCCGGTGAATTCCGATAAAATAAGCGGCAGATGGTTCTGTTTCTGGGCAATGACAAATTCGAGCGAAGTGGTATTCATTCCATCTCTTACGGACGTAATAAGACACAAATCAGCTACCCGAAGCAATGCCAAATACTCTTCTTTGGCTACTCTCATCTGGAAATGTACTACAGGCGTCGACTTCAAACTGCCGTACTGACCGTTGATTTGGCTGATAAGTTCGGTGACTTTGGCCTCGACTTTTGCCAGCTGGAAGAACCCCGGCAGCAGTACTTGCACCAACACTACTTTGTGCCGCCATTCAGGATACATGTGAAGAAACATTTCGAATGCCTGGAGCTTCTGTACAACACCACGCACAGTATCAAGACGGTCACGGCCAATAATGATCTTTTTGTCGGCATAGATCTCACGGAGCGCTGCCACTTTCTGTTCAATGCCGCTACCAGCTTCAAACGCATCGTGCTCGATCTGTTCGGTGTCAATGCCAATTGGAAGCGTACCAACACGAATCAGAGAACCATATGCCGTCACTTTGTCTGCTGTAACATCGCATCCAAGTACCCGAGCACAGCAAGAAAGGAAATGGCGCTGGAACTCGCTGGACTGGAACCCAATGTAATCGGCACCCAAAATCCCGTCCAAGAGCTGTGTTCTCTTTGAAAGACACCGGAAATACTCTGATGAAGGGAACGGAGCGTGCATGTAAAAGCCAATGTATGCGTCGGGGAATTGCATCCTCAAAAGTTGCGGCAAGAGCAAAAGATAGTAATCATGAATCCAGACAACGTCTCCTGGCCGGTAAATGGCCCTGATTTTGTTGGCAAATGCTTCGTTGAACTTGACATAATCGTACCACGCGTCTGTTTCGGCCTTTCCGTTGGAGGGCTGACCCTGGATGTAGTGGAAAACCGGCCACAAGACGTTTTCGGCATAACGGCGCCAGCGGTGCTGGTCACGTCTCAAGAGCCACACCGGATGAATATTTGGCGAGTTGCATGCGGTTCTGATATCGTTTTCCAACTGCAGTTTGTCGGTTTCGTCCAAGTAAAGCGGATCGTCTTTGATATTATCCAGCAGAATTTTCGTGGTGACGCCGCCAGCGTTCACCAACTCGCCTGTCCATGCCACCAAATGTGTTTCCCACTTGCTGTGCTGCTGAAGAAAGAACTGGGACGAGTACAATGCAGAGTTGCCACGCACAGGCTCCACCAGCCACTCGCCGGCCTTGGTTTTGTAAATCTGCGTCGGCAACAGCGTCATCACGTTAATTATACGTCCAGAAAGCTCAAGCGTGTCACTCCCGGCATAATCTCTTGGTTCCACCACACGTTCACGAGCAGGATACGCTGATAACTGCTCAAACATGATGTTTATTGTAATGAAAAGTGTTGCTAATATTGTTGCTTATCGTCCGTCACCTGGTGCCAGAATTTATGTGCAGGAGGGAACATGTGCAAGGAATAAAGAGAGAAAAAAATCAAGTTTTTTTTTTTTTTGGGTGCAAATCCATTAACCATGTTACCACTATTACATTACATACTCTGCTAAATATATGTGAACCACGAATAACAAACCAAAAACGTCTAAGCTTGTTCTTCAGAAGACTTCTTGTATTCCTCGAAAGCAGTCAAGGCATCTTCAAAGTGAGTGTTGAACAACTCGTCGTCTTCCAACAACGCCAAGATCTCTTGGTTGTCCAAGTCCAACATCATACCGGTAATCTTACCAGCAGCTTCTTGTTCTTGAGCCTTACCGGTGGCAACAACCTTAGGGTACAATTCCTCACCAAGGATTCTCTTTTGCTGGTCAGCTGGAGCGTTGGCAATAAGAGCAGCCAAGTCCTTTTGTGGACGGCCCTTTTGGTTACGTGGGTAGTAACCTCCTCTTTGTTGACCACCACGGACTTGTCCATTGAAGTCTGGGTAACCAGCTGGTGGTATACCGTAAACAGGAACTGGCTGGCCGTTTGGACCTGGTCTTGGCCATTGTTGTGGACCGCCAAATGGTTGTCCTCTAATCATTTGTGGGTTGGCTGGTGGGAATGGAGCGTTACCACGACCGTTTGGTGGGAAGAAACCTTGTTGACCGTAGAACATTGGTGGCATGAATTGGCCTGGAATACCACCGGTGGCAGCAGCGTTTTGCATTCTCATTTGGTTACGGGCTTGGATTTGTTGTTCCAATTGAGATCTTCTCGCTTCCTTACGTTGAGCAAGAGCAACGTACAATGGCTTACCAAGAACCATACGTTGGTTCATTTCGGTGATAGCCTTGGTAGCTTCTTCTGGAGCAGAGAAACAAACGAAACCGAAACCCTTGGACTTACCAGTCTCGTCAACCATGACACGAGCAGAGGTAATGGTACCAAAAGGCTTGAATTCTTCTTCCAACTTTTCGGAGTCAATCGAGTCGTCCAAGTTCTTGATGAACAAGTTGACACCTTGGTACTTGGAGATCTTTTCCAAACGGGAAGCTTCATAAAGCTTTCTCAATTCTTGAACTCTTTCGTTCTTCTTTTGAGCTCTGCCAACGTAGATCTTTTGGCCGTTAATTTCCTTGTCGTTCAACTCTTCGACGGCCTTGACAGCAGCTTCGTGGGTTTCAAAGTTGACGAAACCGAAACCCTTGGACTTACCTTCAGCATCCATTTCCAAGTAGATGGAGGTGATGGCACCAAATGGTTCAAACAACTTCTTGAATTCTTCTTCAGAGTATTCCAAGTCGATATTCTTGGCGTAAACGTTGGTGAAGTTGTTCTTCATTTCTTCAAACTTGGAAGCACGTTCTTGCTTAGAGATGTGCTTACCGACGTAAACTTCACGGTCGTTCAACAACATACCGTTGACGTTTTCAATGGCAGCTTGAGCAGCTTCAGCAGACTCGTAGTGGACGAAACCAAAACACTTGGATCTGCCAAGCTCATCGGTGGCAACCTTACAGGACAAAATCTTACCAAAAGCAGAGAAAGTGTCGTGCAAAGCCTTGTTGTCGATAGCGGCGTGCAAGTTCTTGATGAAAATGTTACCGTCACCGTTTCTTCTAAGTTGTGGGTCTCTTTGGGACCACATAATTCTGCACTGACGACCTTCGATCAACGAGTGGTTCAACTCTTCGATGGCACGTTCACCGTCTTCCATCTTGTGGAAGTTGACGTAGGCGTAACCCAAGGACTTCTTGGAAACGGCGTCACGGCAGACTCTGATGGAGGAAACTTGGCCGATTGGAGAAAAAATCTCAAACAACGAAGCTTCGTTAACCGAAGGGTTCAATTCCCCAACGTACAAAGAAGCAGAAGTGTCAGCAACACTGGCACCTTCGGCTTCGGTGGCTTGGCCTTCACCTTCAGCTTCAACTTCTGGAGCGGTGGTTGGGGCATCAAGGCTCAACTTGTCGAGCGACTCTTGCACTTGCTGGGCGTCAGTAGTGGCAGACATGGTTTTTTTTTATATGGGTTTTTTTTGGGTTTTTTGTTTACGTTATCTTATATATATCGACAAATATATATAATATAATACCGGAAATTAATGGATAGTTAGGAGTAAAGAGAAAGAGAGTAAGAGAAAACATCGCCAAAAAAAATTTTTGACGCTGTTGTGTGAAAGGATTTTTTTTTTTTCTTTCCACCCAAAGCGAAGCCATTACCCGGACCAGGTGCCCCATGATAAGCGTCACGTGTCCTGGGACAACAAAAATATTTTTTTGAAGAAATATAAAATAATTGTGGTTTATTGTAACATGTAAAATTTTAATATCAAACATGTAAAATATACAACCGTCTCTTACAGACCTCTCACACACTACACCAACACAAACTAAACTAAACTAAAAAACTAAACTAAACTGATTAAAAGAAAAAGTTCAGTTTTTGCTCTTCTTTAACTTATCGTACATATCACTGATCTTCTTGCTAGGAACCTTAGCTGGCCAATACAAACTGGCATAAGACCAAAGATGTTTCTTCTTCTTCTCTTCCTTCGCTGCACCATGAATAAAGTCTCCTATCGTCAAAAGCTCTTGTCTCAAGGTATGGGCCCATTCCTGCTTTTCCATTCCCTTGTTACCGCGATGTAACCTCATTAATGACTTCGAAACAGGCTTTAACGACTGTTTACATTCACCTTCGTCCATACTGTCGTACTCCAACTCGTCCTGTTGTTGTTGATGTTGATGTTGTTCGGTCTTGACAGTAATCTCTTTCTTCTTGGCCTTAGGTTTCTTCACATCAGATTTCTTGATATCCGGAGATTGTGACTTCACAACCTTCTTACCTTTAGCCGGTGGCGTTTCCGTCCTTTTGCGTATTCTCTTTTTCGTAGTTCCAGGACCAGAAGTAATGCTGCTGGATGAATCTTCTTCATCATTTAACAACGAGAAAAGATAATCGACTCTTCTTCCCAAATGTACCGAACCAGGTACCTTCTTGGCTGTCTTATCTTCTTTTTCCTTTGGGTTCGTGCTCTCAAGGAACAACTTGTTCTGCAATCCCAAAACCGGGTCGTCTCTAATCTGCGTCCACGAACCGTAGCCAAACTTGTAAACACCAACTAATAGCATGGCATCGTTACGAGCAGACCATTCACAAGACCATGCAGAGACTGCCTTGGGGTGCTTTGGTAACTCAAACTTCACGGGATTTTCCTTTGGAATCAAGTTCTCCAAGAGTTTCATGTCCATTGGTCTCGTCAATACCAATTCAGCATTGATATTCTTCACACCTTGGTACTCAAATAACACAGCCTTCTTCTCCTTCTTCTTAGCAATCCACATCGCTGTAGGGTTTTCTTCCTTCAGCTCGGCAGCTTTTCTTTCCAACTCTGATAATGCTATTTTTCTTCTTGCCTCTTCTTCCTTCACCAATTGCTTGGCCGTCTGGATAATTTCGTTATAAGCATGCTTTATTAACACTGGGTTCTTGTTACTGATACTACCATCTTCAACCAACTGCTCCCATTTCCCGGTCAAGTCACCGAGTCTCAAGATCGACCTGTAAATTCCTCTGATTTCTTTCTCCGATAATTGATGGTCACTAACTCCACGTCTACGAGGACGCAGTTCGTCGTCATCTTCGTCATCTTCGCTAGGAACTCCAGATCCGTTCTCAAACTTGCGAACAGCAGCTTTTCTTCTGGAATGCATGGCAATCTGTTCTTGCAAGTATGCTTCATCAGCCTTCTTCTTCTCATCATCCTTGAGCTTGGTCAATTCTTCTTGTGGAATGATATCGTCCCATTCGACATCTGCCTTATAATCTGTCACTTCAAACTGTTTCAAGAATTCTTCCGAACCCAAGTTGGATTCTCCCAAATCAGGAGTAGTAACATGATCTTCGGCATGGTTCAACACATCATCCAAGTTCAAGTCTTCAAGCTTCTTCTGATTATCGCTCGCTTTGAACATATTACCAGCACCAAACTTTAAGATTTGACTCAATTCAGCAGTCGATGGGTCTGACTTGGTCTTTTTCGAGTTAGGATCAGTGATACCCAAAGAGATAATGGCATACTCCAAAATCATCTTTTTCCGAGCTCTTTCAAGAATCTCTTCTTCCACAGTATCCTTACTAACAAATCTGTACACGGAAACATGATTCTTTTGGCCAATTCTATGGGCTCTGGCCATGGCTTGTAAATCAGCCTGCGGATTCCAATCGGAATCGAAAATAATCACAGTATCAGCCGTCATCAAGTTGATACCCAACCCACCTGCTCTCGTGGACAACAAAAACACAAAATCTTTGGATTCTGGAGCATTGAAATGGTCAATGGAGATTCTTCTTTGTGCAGAAGGAATACCACCATCCAATCTCTGGAATTGGTACCCTTTGATGGATAAATAGTCGCCCAAGATATCCAAAATTCTAACCATTTGGGAGAAAATCAACACACGATGACCCTCTTTTTTCAATCTTGTCAACAACTGTTCCAACAAAACCATTTTACCGGAAGACATAATCATACCTCTCAATATATTGTCTCTTGATGCACCACCCGCCTTGGCCAACACCCGGTTCTCGGCACCATCAAACAAGTACGGATGATTCGATGCCTTTTTCAACTCACTCATCACGTTAAGTAATGAGATCTGCAGACCTTTGTTTCCAGCATTAAGTGCGGAATAGTTTTTGGTGATGATATTCTTGTAGTACTCCGTTTGCATTTCGGAAAGCTCAACTCTTAAAATCCGCTCTGTCTTGGAAGGAAGAGACTTTTCCACGTCTTTCTTCAATCTTCTCAAGATGAACGGCTGGATCTTCTTCTGCAAGTCTTTAATGTACTCCTCCTGTTCGTCGTTGGGGGTATCAAAGTCAATTTCCTGATCAATGTTAAATTTGCCAGGCATCAAGAAATTGCAAAGGGCAGCTAATTCCTTGATATTGTTTTGCAATGGAGTACCAGTAATCAACAAACGGTTGGTCACTTTGAATGACTTCAACGATTCGTACAACGAAGACTCGGCGTTTTTCAATCTGTGGGCTTCATCCACGGCAAGGAATTGCCACTTGATGGATCCCAACTCGGATCTGTCCTTCAAAATGTACTCGTATGTCGTCAACACCACATTAAACTTGGGCTTGTTGTTGCTGGTATAGAATTCGTAGTCTCTAATCGTCTTTCTGGCTTGAGTGTTACCAAGATAGTACACACAGTTGATGTCGGGAGCCCATTTTTCAAACGTTTCTTGCCAGGCAGGAATCGTGGATAACGGAACCACCACCAAATGAGGCCCATTTTGTCTTCTGGAGTAAATTAACCATGACAAAAAGGCAATGGTCTGCACAGTTTTACCAAGACCCATTTCGTCGGCCAATATACCGTTTTCGTTTCTCGACCACAAGAACGCCATCCAGTTCAACCCCGTCAACTGGAAATCTCTTAATTCCCCGTTCTTGATGAAAACCGGCTGTTTCACCAACTTTTCAAACCGAGGGCGTGATGAAAGCGGATAATTTGCCGAAAGGTTGGGCAAAATTTTGGATTTGAGCCGTTGTTGGTACTTGGCGACTTGTTCAGGAGCAATCGTGGCGATTTCTTCGGCATCTTCCCACGAACATTCGTCGTAATAAAGTCGTTTCCACTTAACAAAGTACCGCAACTTGCTTATGCCATCAGTGTCGACTCTTTCGCTGTCAACTATTCTTTCCGGCTGGGTATATTCGTCCTGCTCCTCACGCCGCCTTTCGAGCTCGATATCCATGGCTTCTATGTCTTCCTTGGTTGTGAGCGGATCCTCTCTGATTTCCCGATCATATATTATAAATTGCTTAATGTAGTTGTCGACTTTTCTGAATCCTTTGTACTCCTTTAATACCAGCCACTTTTCCCATGTGTTGTGCAAGTGCAGGGCGTCGGTCCACTTGATCTTGAACAAGTAATCCAACTTGGCGTCTCCGGTGACTTCCGCGTTGTCTTCGTTGAGCTTATGGTCCAATACCAAGTCGACTCCACGTTCATCTTCGGGCTCGTTGGCTTGTTGGTAGTAGTAGTAATCGCCGTTGGCTTCGTCGTCGTTTTCGTCATTTTCTGGTTCACTCTCGAGTAAATCGGCGTCATCCTCGTCCCAGTCCAAGGCATAGTTGACTTGGCGGTTGTTTCTCGACAGAAATCGGATTTCTGGTGGTATTTGCTGCTGTTTCTGGGCCTTGGGCTTTGCTTTCTTTGGACGGCCTCTTTTTTTGGGTTTTGCCATAAACTCTTCGTCATCTTCATCGAGTTCGCTCTCTTCATCTTCATCACTGGCACCTTCGTCGTAATAGTCGCCGTATTCGGTCTTTTTCTTCTTACGCTGGGGAGCAAAGTCTTCTTCTTCTTCATCGCTTTCCACAATGGCAGTACCGCGTCTTTCCCGGTGAGACCGTCTCAATCCGTACAATTCCGGATTCTCGGCTGCTTCTTCAGGAATAAACTTCATTCTGAGGAAATGGTGGTGAAATTAAGACGCCAAAACTCTCTGACGTCGGCGGGTCTGTGTGTTTTTTTTTTTTTTAGATTGTTGAAAAACCGTTAAAAATGCTGCCAAACTAAACAACAACAGTTCGATGTTTCGTGTCGTGTCTTGCGTTCTATCAGCACAGCTTCCTGGTTATTGTCTATTGAGAGGGGGGGAATAGACAGAAATAACCAACGAGTATCGACCACAACAATGAGAAATGTTTTATGGTTATAGATTTTTTTTGGACCCGAAAATTTTTGTTGTAGTTTTATGAAATTTTACTGGAGTTATTTTACAGGTCTTTACGTGCCGCCAACGTCAACGATGGAGCAGGTGTATATTTACATTATGGATGTCTTGTGTCTCCACTCTTAAAAAAAAATTAGGTAAATTTCTGACCCTTCAGTGTCTGTACTAAGAATCTTCCTCTTTTTCTTGCGGTTTCAAAGGATAAATCTACGTACTTTCGGATCAAGGAGAGGAGGGGGGCTTAATAGTTATCTTCCCGATTCGGAATACGGAAATTAACACGATACCAGCAACAACTCCAACTTCGAATCAGCAAACAACCACTTTTTTTGCAGCCATCGACCGAGTAAGGTCTCTGGTTCTCTCTTCTTGATAAGCCAGATTTCACAACTGTCTCGGTAAGCAAAGGGGGATTTTCAATGATAATTGGATGTTGGAGTACATTGGCTCAAAAGAAACAAGAACTATACTTTAATAATCCAGCTAGGAACACGTTCAAGATTCAATGAAGCGACTTAATATAAAAAAACTCCTCGAGAGTCAGCCTGTGTTGGGCGTATCATACGCTTAACCCTTTTTTCTTATAATGAATACTAGTCAAATCTCTCAGAAACGTTGAAAACTGTGGCATGAACTTCATTGTGAATCTCAAGAGTGTATCCAGGCAAGTATTTGAGTGGGACAATAAAGCGTCCAATCAGTTAAAACAATTATTGTACAACCACAAGTGCCTTCTGTATTATCTGAATAAAGGACCAGCTTAATGCAAAAAGTTGGTGTCGTAACCCAAACGCTTTATCACAATAAAATTGATCATTATGCCCAACAAACTAAAATGGCCAGCAGTTGGACTTCAATAGGTCTTGTTTCACCCTGCTTTGGTGTTTCAGGTTGACCCGGCCAACAAGTAACACATTTACGTCCCCAATGTTTTAACCAAATGCAACAGTTCAATCTTTTTCCAATTAGCATATCAATACAACAAAAATGGAGACTTTAGGGAGAAGTAAAAAGTCTCATTATAACCAGTGGTTAAACCATAGCAAAATGACAAAAACCAGTTCTTGAATCGTATTTGGAAATACCACAAATCAAATAATACTTATCAAGTACTTGTCATCTTGGATAAAATCAACAAACTATTGGTCTTTGGTACTAGTAAAAACACACCAGTAAATAAAAAAGAAAATAGCAAGACAATTTTTTTTGCGTCTTTTGGGCGACGATCGCTGGAAACGAGGATACCTCAACAAGCACGTGGAAACTTGGTTTTGGGTACCGCAGTTACCCGGACATAGAAGGGTCAATTTTTTATATAAAAATTTTTGCTGTCTTTCTTTCTCAAGGTAATGTGTAGAATAACTTTGAACCAAATAGCTCTGGTCTATGATCACTTCTATTTATGTTTCTTTTTTTTTTGTAAAGTCTTTTGTGCCAACCAATCATATCGTCTCATTTAGTCATATTCTCACGTTAACGCGGAGCGCGTAGCAGACTGTAATTTTCATCACTAATAAAAGTCTGTGCACCTGCATATATCTCATAACACAAAGGTAAACAGACTGAAAAATTTATAACAAAAATTTTGAAGCCATTTTAACCTACAGAAAGCAACGATGAGTAGTTCAAAGAACACAAGAATCGCCATTGTCTCGACGGATAAGTGTAAGCCTAAGAAGTGCAGACAAGAATGTCGTAAAGGTTGTCCGGTGGTGAAGACCGGAAAGCTTTGTATTGAAGTTACGCCGACCTCGAAGATCGCCTTCATCTCCGAAACTCTTTGTATTGGGTGTGGTATTTGTGTCAAAAAATGTCCATTTGATGCCATTAACATCATCAACTTGCCTACCAACTTGGAAGGTGAAACCACCCACAGATACTCTGCCAACTCCTTCAAGCTTCACAGATTGCCTACCCCCAGACCTGGCCAGGTTTTGGGTTTGGTTGGTACCAACGGTATCGGTAAGTCTACTGCGTTGAAGATTCTTGCTGGTAAGCAGAAGCCAAACTTGGGTAGATACGAC
This sequence comes from Teunomyces lycoperdinae, assembly GCA_030574955.1. Lineage (NCBI taxonomy): Eukaryota > Fungi > Ascomycota > Pichiomycetes > Serinales > Debaryomycetaceae > Teunomyces > Teunomyces lycoperdinae. Next base: position 383,821 of record JAJMFY010000003.1, read on the forward strand.
GATCCTCCAGACTGGGAAGATATCTTGAGACACTTTAGAGGTTCGGAATTGCAAAACTACTTTACCAAGGTTTTGGAAGACGATATCAAGGCGATCATTAAGCCTCAATACGTCGATAACATTCCACGTGCCTTGGCTAAGGCTCCTGTGAAGGAAGTCGGTGCCATTTTGCGTTCCAAGAACGAAAGAGACTCTGAATTCGACTACATTCTTAGAGTCTTGGAATTGGAACACGTTATGGACAGAGAAGTCGCCAACTTGTCGGGTGGTGAGTTGCAGAGATTTGCTTTGGGTATGACTTGTGTCCAGAAGGCAAATGTTTACATGTTTGACGAGCCATCTTCGTACTTGGATGTCAAGCAGAGATTGCGTGCTGCTGAAATCATCAGATCTTTGTCTGAACCAACCACTTACACCATTTGTGTGGAACACGATTTGTCGGTTTTGGACTATTTGTCTGACTTTGTGTGTATTTTGTACGGTGCTCCATCCGTGTACGGTGTTGTTACCTTGCCATCGTCGGTGAGAGAAGGTATCAATATCTTCTTGGACGGTCATATTCCTACGGAAAACATGAGATTCAGAACCGAACTGTTACAATTTAGATTGGCAGATGCAGCTGATGGGTTGATTCTCGACAAGACCAACGCCATGAAGTACCCAACCATGGAAAAGACCCAGGGAGATTTCCACTTGAAGGTTGAGAGTGGTGACTTCACCAACTCGGAAATTTTGGTTATGATGGGTGAAAACGGTACTGGTAAGACTACTTTCTGTAAGTTGCTTGCTGGAGCCATTCCAGCCGACAACAACAAGGATATTCCTAAGCTCAATGTGTCGATGAAGCCGCAAAAGATTGCGCCTAGGTTCCCAGGTACTGTGAGACAATTGTTCTTTAAGAAGATCAGAGCGTCGTTTTTGCACCCACAGTTCCAGACCGATGTGGTGAAGCCATTGAAGATCGATGATATCATCGACAACGAAGTGCAGACGTTGTCTGGTGGTGAATTGCAAAGAGTTGCTATTGTATTGGCGTTGGGTATTCCAGCTGACATTTACTTGATTGACGAGCCATCGGCTTACCTTGACTCTGAGCAGCGTATTATCTGTTCGAAGGTGATTAGAAGATTCATTCTTCATGCCAAGAAGACTGCGTTTATTGTGGAGCACGATTTCATCATGGCCACTTACTTGGCTGACCGTGTGATTGTGTTTGAAGGGCAGCCATCGAAGGATGCAGTGGCCAGAAGTCCTGAGCTGTTGTTGACGGGATGTAACCGGTTCTTGAAGAACTTGAATGTCACGTTCAGAAGAGATCCTAACTCGTTTAGACCAAGAATCAACAAGTTGGATTCGCAAATGGACAAAGAACAGAAGTTGTCAGGAAACTACTTTTTCTTGGACAACACCGAGTTGTAAGGCCAGCCTTCGTCCTCCCATTGGCCTACAACCCCTCCTTCTTGAAGGGATGCATATTGTACATTAGATTACTTGCATTTTGGATGGGTTATGTATATGACGTTCCATAACAGACCTGCAGAAAAGTAAAGAAACCAGAAAACCTGTAGAAAACCGCGAGATTTGCGAGCAAAAAAAACCAGCGAAACAAAAAGTTTCGAAGCGAAAAAAAAAAAAAAATCAGCGACTTACAACTGTTAAAAACTTCGTGTTAATAATGGAGGGACAGATGCAAGTTCCGCTTGCGGAAACCCGTTCTCCAGTGGCAATCAACATTGCAAATTATCTCAAGGACAACGACACTCTTAAGGAACGCGTTGGTCTCATGAACAACACGCAAGACATTGACTTTTTCCGCTACAAACGGCTTGTTAGAGCACTTGTTAGCGACGACTACAAGAAGAAACAACAGAACCCTAAAAACGGCTTGCCTCCAGTGCCAGACGAAAACGAGGCTCAAAAGGCTTTCATTCAATTGATCCAGAACCAGTTGATCATTCCAGTCCAGAAACTTCACTATCATGAGATCAAAGAGATCCGTGGATGGAAAGCAAACCGTACCAAGCCCACGTTGCGCAAAGCCGAAAGGGCCGTGTTGGATCCAGACGCTTACTACGCATGGATCTACTCTAAACCTAACCCATACATCTTTTTGTACAGTATTTTGGCCATTTCGGGGGTATTTGCCGTGATCTTGTTCCCATTATGGCCAGCGTTCATGAAACGCGGCGTGTGGTACTTATCTATGGGTATGTTGGGACTCATTGGATTGTTTTTTGCTACAGCCATTGTCAGATTGATTATATACCTCATTTCTTTGGTTGCATTCCCCAAACCGTTCTGGTTGTTTCCCAACATGTTTGAAGATTGTGGACCAATAGAGAGTTTCCAGCCTTTGTATGGATGGGAAGAACCAAAGGTTAAAAAGCAAAAGAAATCCAAGAAATCAGACAATTCTGAACCTGTTGGTTCAGTAACCAATGAAACCTCAGCGTCATCCACCGCCACTGCTCCTTCTTTTACTGTCACCAAACGGAAAGTGACGTTGGAAGAAGTGGATGAGTGATTATGTAAATTATTAGATAATGATAATTTCCCCATAACCAAAACCAAAAAAAAATAAAAATAAAAAAAAACAAATTAAACCCTGCCAATAAATTTAAAATCACGATTTTTAAACGCTCTCTCTCTCTCTCACACAAAGAACCCTTTTTATATCTCAATGATAAACGATCTTACACTCAACCAGGACAGTTCATGTATATCAATATCAACTTCTGAGTATCATAAGATTTATAATTGTGAACCTTTTGGCGAGTTTTTCTCTTCTAACACCGACCATACCAAACGATGGATCACACCGCCGTCTACAGCGTCTGGGACCACCACCAACACCAACACTAACACCAACACCAACAACAACAACAACAACACTGTCACCAGCATCAGCACCAGCACCAGCACAGCGTGTCCTACAGCTTACTTAAAGATGTTGTTTTCAACTTCACTCACCATCATCGTTCCACAGAGCGCAGGCACGCTCGGTAATCGCATGCTCAAGATCTATAACCTCAAACAGAACCTCAAGATCTGCGAACTCAACTTTCCGTCACAGATCATCGATCTCAGGCTCAATCGCCAGCGGTTGCTTGTATTCTTGGAAATCGGCCAGATATATATCTATGACTTGAGCTGTGTACGTTTGGTCAAGGTTCTTGAAGTGAATTCGTACGATGCCAACGCAGCATTGATTGCAGATTTAAGCAACGACTCGCTCTTGATCCTTCCGGTGCTGGCCATCAACGACCAAACAGACTTATTCAATGAAGAAAAACCGGTTTCAAGACCGCTGTCACAACCACTGACGCCGCGTCTTCAACCGTTTGACCATGCATCACCTTCAAGGGATTTTGCGTCGCTTATAGACGCCTCGTCACCACTAGCGCATCACCAGTACGTCACATTGGAAGATATCAAGCGCGACGGCGATGGCTGGCTTTTGGTGTACGATACACTCGAGCTCCAGCCACGACTCGTGTTCAAAGCTCACAATTCACGGCTTGCCAAGGTCCGTATCGCTGCTGACAGCAGTGCGATCGCCACTGCGTCGGTTAAAGGCACGATTATTCGGGTATTTTACATAAAAGGTTCTCAAATCATTCGAGGACTCAGTCTTCGTCGCGGCCACAATCTGGCACGGGTCTCAACGCTCAGTTTCAACGGTGACAATACCGTTTTGGGGTGCGGTTCAGATACCAGCACCATCCACTTGTTCCGGCTCAATGAGGAGTACGAACCGGCGGATGAAGACGACGACGGGAGTCTGGAGACCGGCAAGCTGCTGGAGGATTTAAACGAAAACTTGGGCAATTTGCTTGCTACGCGGCCCGAAGAAGATGTCGACGCCAGTTTGTCGTACATGAGTCTTGCCAGGCGGACCAGCAAGTTGATCCGCGACAGTTATACCAAATCGATTATCAAGAAGTTGCCTTATATTGAGAACTTGATTTGGGAACCTCCACGCCGTTCGTTTGCATATATCAAGCTTCCCGAACACCAGGGCCGGAACCGGGTTGAAATCGGGTTTCTTGGCCGGTTGGTTTTGGTTGCATCGTACCAATCGGGCATGTTTTACCAGTACAAGTTGGGTAAGGAACGAGAGTGCAAATTGGTGGGGAGTTATTCGTTGACTGGTGGCGATAGAAGCGATTGAGTGGGTGAGAAAATGGTAAAAAGAACCAGAAATAGACAATAAAGCTGTATGGAATTAGAATTATGGTGTGTAAGAAAAGAAAAGGAATGATTAAGAGAAATAAACATAGAAATTGAATTGGTTAGAATTAAACAAAAGAGAAAAGAATTAGAAATGAAGTTTTGACTGTAAGAATTATAATTAAAAAAAAAATTAAAACAAAAAAAAACACAACTACTACAATTTGACAGTTTTATTCGAACATTGGCAGAGATTTCAATATAATCAATTAAAATATCCGTAGATTCAAATTTAAGATCATGACAAAAACCTCCTTTTTTATTGTAGAATTAAAGATCTACAAATCAACTCAAGTTCAAATAGTATTTATAAAAAGTATATGAATAATTAATGGTGTTTTTATTTTATTTTTTTTCTTTTTAACTTTTTAATTCAATCAAATAACCATATAAAGTTGTAGTCCAGAATATCAATATATTCATGGTTGTTTTCTGTATTTATACGGCTGCAAATTGCATGTGAAGCTCAAAAAAAGCATTACGGTGTGTGCAACTTTCCACGTGAAAAATTTTTCCCATTTAATCATCGGTACTTCCCCACTATTCCATACACAACCACAATAATGTTCAGGGGTCTTAGCCGAGTCGGCCAAAACAGATGTGTTCGTTCTTCTTCTTCTTCTTCTCATATCCGTACTATGTCCCTTGCTCACGCTCAAGAAACCGTTGTCTTTGCCAACAAAAATGCCGCCCGGTTGGTTTATCTTAACCGTGTCAACAAACTCAACTCCCTCGACACTGAAATGGTGCAACAAATCACCCCCAGATTGTTGGAGTACGCCAAACTGCTGGCTAATAACGTGGTGATCCTCACTTCCAACTCTCCTAAAGCACTCTGTGCTGGTGGAGATGTGGCTCGCTGCGCCAGTGAAATTGTCGCTGGTAATCCTCGCTACGCTGCCGATTTCTTCCAACAAGAATATAACCTCAACTACTTGATTTCTACCTACAGTAAACCTTACGTTCTGTTGATGGATGGAATCACCTTTGGCGGCGGTGTGGGTCTTCTGGTCCACGCTCCGTTCCGCGTGGCCACTGAACGCACCAAAGTCGCCATGCCCGAAATGGATATCGGTCTTTTCCCTGATGTCGGTACCACCTTCTTCCTCCCACGTTTGGACGATAAGTTGGGATACTACTATGCCATGACAGGAGACATTTTGACGGGGTTGGACGCTTATCTCGTGGGATTTGCCACACATTACGTCCGGTCCGAGAAATTGCCCCATTTGATCAATCGGTTGTCGAACTTGCAACCTCCAGTGATTAATGACCAAAAGACAGTCGCTGCCGAAGTCATTCACTCCAATGCCGAGTATTTTGCTCAAGTTAATCAGGCGATTGAGGAATTTGCCGAAACGAAATTACCTGAAAATGCTAAATTCCCATTCACGCCACAAGAATTGACGATTATTCGCCAGGCTTTTTCTCAACCGTCAGTAGATGAAATCATTGACTTCTTGAACAAGGAAGGTTCGACCTTTTCGCAAGGAATTGTTGCTAAACTTGCGGCCAAGCCGATGTCGAGCTTGAAAACTGCATTTGAATTGATGAACCGCGGCCTCAATAACACTATCAAACAACAGTTTGAACTTGAACTCGTCACTGCCACTAACATCGTAAGCCAAACTCCAAAAGAATGTGATTTCGTTAAGGGAGTCAGTCATAAACTCCTCAACAAGATCAAGGAACCAGCATACCCTGAATGGAACGAGGCTTCAAAGATCACTGCAGAGTACCTCAAACAACTCACGTCGAAATCAAGCCACACGGCACAACATCTTGCCACGCCGTTGATCAACACTTTCTTTAACATCGATTACAAGCAGTATCCGTACCATATGGGCTTACCACGCAACATCGACGTGGCTGCGTATATCACTGGCAACGACGGTTCCAAAAGAACTTATCTTCCTACCCTCAACGAAGTAGTGGCCCATTTCCGCCACCATACCAACAACAAGCTCGGGGTCGAACTCAAGGTTGGTCTGATCTTGGCCACCCACGGCGACGCCTCGAAGTACGATAACAAGTACGTTTCGTGGAAAGACTTGTAAATAAATGAAACAAAGCTGAATCTAAAGATTAATCTGATTGTAGAAACTGATCGTAGAAGCTGAATCTGATTATTCTGTTTTTTTTTTACCTTTTTCATACTTGTTTTTCTTCTTGTTATTCCTCAAAAGCATTGCTTGCATTGCTAATTACTTCTACAGATACTTGTATAATACATTTTACATTTACTTGAACTTTTCCAAGATCAAATCCTCACCGAGCTCTTCATAATCAGCCTTGGTGACGAACCAGTTATCCAACGCAATGTTGACGCTATTTCCGTCGTCACTGGTATCGTTGAGCATCAGAGCCAAGTTACATGCGCCCATCCATGCACGGAAATGGCGTTCCCACTCGTTGGAGTCCGCTGGAGTCACTACGGTGGTTGTGTACGGCGAGTAAGCGTAGTTGGGGAAATACTTGGGAGTCAATACCCGTAAATCGTTGAGAAGTTGGTCCGCAAGCCCACCGGCAAGTGCCAGGCCACCCGTGACCAAGATATTCAGCAATAACAGCTTGAACGTCTCGTTGAAACGAGCAAACTTGTTGTGTGCGTGGGTATCGCTGGCGTTGGGCAACAACACCAGCTCCATGCTCTTGAGGGCAAGGAATACCAAGTTCGTCAAGCCGTGAGTGTGAGGCTTATCTATGGCGGGTTCTGGCACCGTGATGCCGTCGAGAGGATGGAGGTTGGGCTGGAACAAGTTGGCAAGAAAGTTGGGCAGGTCTGCCACGTTGATGTGGTTGCCGTTGGGTAACTGGAAATCCTGGAGCTGATAGTTGAGCGCAAGGCTCTTGTATTCCTGTAATACGTTGCGCAGGATGTAGAATTGCTGGAACAGTGGCAGTGCTGTTTGGTATTTTTCCGGCAAAAGTTGGTTGGGAGGGCATTTCAGCTGCAAGTACTGGAGCACATGGAGATTGGCAAAGTCTCCAGCGTATTTCGAGTGGAATGCGCTCTTGTTCTGGATAATACCATCCAAGATCGGGGTGACAGAGGCGACGGAGGAGCCGATGTCGATGACCAAACCGGTGCTCTTGCCGGCACGGTACAACTGGGCAAGGGGCAGCTTTACCAACAGAAAGATGGGCACTTCAAGCGTTTCAAACACGATTTGTGCTGTGGTCAACTTGTTTTTGGCGGTGTTCCACAGTGGTTCGGTGAGAACGAGCGGGAATTCACGGGGATCGACGGCGTTGTTGTTGTCGATGTTGTTGTAAACGTGTTGCCAGTTGTGGACTATGTTGTCGAAGTTGTAGACGCAGCCGTTGTCCATAAGTGTCATGACTTCGGCGTCTGGACGGGAGTAGATCTCGTTACCGACGAGAGTTGTGGATCCATTGTCGACAACTGCGTAATTGGAGGGAAACACAAGGGAAGGAATGTCTTCCAGTGCAAAACCGGCTCTGGTGGTGTACGAACCGTTGTCGATTACGACGGCAGGCGATGTGTACATGGCTAGAGGATTGTAAATACTGAATTGTTTGAAAAAAACAAATGAATTGAAAAGTGAGAAAAGAATGAGAAAAGAGAAATGAAGAGTAATGAAGAATGAAGAATGAAATGAAGAAAGAAAGAAAGAAATGAATAAAGAAAGAAAGAAAGAAAGAAAGAAGAAAGGAATAAAGAAGAAAGAAATATAGAAGATTATGAATTGGTTTTGTTAGTTTTGGTAATTAATTTTAGTTTTAGTTTATTGGAGAAAAATAAAGAGAAAGTTATTAATTTAAAGAAATTCTCTATAGTTCTACAATTCTGATAAAATTAAGAAATTTATAAAAAGAGAAAACATCAAGAAATAAGGAAAAAAAGAAATAACGAAAAGAAGATAAAAAGAGTCAGAAAGCAAAAGAAGAAAGAAGAAGATAAAAAGAGTTAGAAAGCAAAAGAAGAAAGAAGAAGATAAAAAGATTATAATTCAAAAGATTCGTTGTTCTAGAAACAAATACTGATGTCTAAGAAAAAAAAAAAAAAAAAGATCAGAAATCCAAAAGATTTAGAATTGATGAGAAATCGAATCTAATAGAATCGAATCAAGAAGGAAAATGATTAGAAATGATTAGAAACAAATGGATCTAGAATCTGATTGGATGAATGAATGTTAATTTAAAATTTATTAGAATTTAAAAATCAAAGAAAAGAACATATAGAAAGTGAGTTGATGATTATATTGAATTAATGATTAGTAACTTAGACAATGAGTGAATATTTCAATTAAGGAGAATTGGTGAAAATTAGCGCCAGGTTTTTAGTGACAACATAAAAATTAGTGAGAGAGTTCTCGGTAAAAATTAAAATTTGCATTTATTTTAGATTATTTCTTGCGCTTCTTTTTTTTATTACCAATGCTTTCTTCTATAAGACGACTTGCCACTGCCGCATACCGCACCACCGTACTTCCCAACGGACTCACCGTGGCCAGTGAAACTATGCCCGGAACCCGTTCAGCCACCGTTGGTGTGTGGATCAACGCCGGTTCCCGCGCTGACAACCCTCGAAGTAGCGGTACCGCCCATTTCCTCGAACACTTGGCGTTTAAAGGAACCACCAAACGAACCCAGCACAACTTGGAACTCGAAATCGAAAACTTGGGAGCCCAAATCAATGCCTACACCTCAAGAGAAAACACAGTTTACTACATAAAGTGTCTCAAGAATGATCTTCAGCAAAATGTCGATATTTTACTGGACTTGCTCACGAAATCCCGCCTCGAACCACGAGCCATCGATAATGAACGCCACGTCATTCTCCAGGAAAGTGACGAGGTCGATAAAATGTACGATGAAGTCGTTTTTGACCATCTTCATGCCGTGACATTCCGAGGCCAGGACTTGGGACGTACCATATTAGGTCCACGCGAACTCATTAAGACAATTAACCGCAAAGATTTGGTTGATTACATCACCACTAATTACCGTGGTGACCGTATGGCGTTGATTGGTGTGGGGGCCGTTGATCACGACCAGTTGGTGGCCATGGGCGAACGTTACTTTGCCCAAATCAAAAAGAGTGACGAGCCATTCCATCAAAATGGCGGCGACATGCCAATCTTTCACGGCGACGAATTCCGTCTCCAAGACGATTCGTTACCGACCACACACGTGGCATTGGCAGTAGAAGGCGTCAGCTGGTCGGCACCGGATTTCTACACCGCTTCGGTTGCCAACGGCATCATCGGAACATGGGACCGTTCCAACGGGGTTGGTTCCAACTCTCCATCACCTCTTGCGGTCACTGCTGCCACCGGTGGCCCGGGAAACACTCCCATTGCCAATCTGTACATGGCATACACCACATCTTATGCCGACACCGGGCTTATGGGTATTTATTTCACTACCGAGAGCGACGCCGACCTTCTGCTCTTGACCAGCGCAATACAGCGTGAATGGGCCCGGCTCCGTGCGGGAAATATCACCGACGATGAAGTTGAACGTCTGAAGGCACAACTCAAGGCGCTGTTGTTGCTTTCACTCGACGATTCCACCTCCATTGCCGAGGCCATCGGGCTCCAATTGGTTAACACAGGATTCCGGCTTTCGCCCGAAGAGATTTTTGAGCGTGTTGAAGCCATCACAAAGCAAGACGTGGTAGACTGGGCAAATTACCGTCTTCGTGACAAGCCACTTGCGTTGGCAGCGGTGGGAAACGTCAAGTCATTGCCTTCTTTAAAGAAATTGCAACAAGGAATGTCATGAAAAAAAAAAGAAGAACATGCATATCTGAAGAGCGCTGATGTCGAAACCATTCCTTAATTATTAGTGATATTACTTGATATTACTGTTTTTACATGTTAAATAGACTTATTGTATTAAATTTTAGTAATGAATTTTTAGGCTCAACCATTGATTGTTTCAAAAACTATTGATTTCACATTAAAGTCTTTTTTTTCTAAAATTTCAGGTATTAAACTCTTTCCATTAAACTCTTGCAATTTTCCATTTCCAGTTCTACTAAAGTGTTTTAATAAGAAGCTCTTACAATCTTCAATTAATTTCAGTTACTAAGTCTTTAATTTGTTACAAAACTCTTTTTTCCATCAATTTCCAGTCATAGTTAACTGGTTAATTTTAGGTTAATTAAACTCTTTCATTAAATTCTGATTACAGTTACAACAGACTTCCATTGTTTAAAAATAACTTTACATTAACTCACCAGTTGATCTCAAACTTTCTGTTGTGATCTTTTTCTCAATTTCTTCTTCTTCTTATAATACACTCTATATAATCTCTGTATCGTCCTCCTCTTCGAGCTCCTTTGCCAACACCAGTTCGGCAGGAACGCGTTTCATGATCTCCGGCGGCGCAAAGAGCCCGCCGATATTGTCGATCCACCGCCGGCGTTTTTCCAACAACGCCCGGAGCCCGCTGTTCACGCTGGGCAGCGGTGGTGGCACATCGAGCTTCCGTTTCTTGCTCTTGGCCTTGAGCCGCTTGATATACGCCTGGTCCACCTGCTTGTCCAAGTCCTCCAAGATCTGGCAGTACTCCTGGTACGCGATCTGCTCCTCAACTATCGGCACGAGTTTCTTACGGTTGGCCCGGTTCCGTGCCACCGATTCACGCAATTGTCGCTGGAGCGCCCGCAACTCAGCACAAACTTCGTCATCCTCTTTAGTGGTAAGCCACTCGTCATTGTCGATAATCAGCAGCAGCGGCAGCGCCGTGTGACCACCACTTCCTTTAAGTTTCGTCTTGCTTTCGTCTTCGCTGCTCGGCAAGTTCATAAAAATCCCAATGTACTTGAGCTCACGCTTCAAACGTTCCTCAATCAGATAAAAGTCATTGACTTCAGCAGTGATTTTATCATCGATTTTCGTCGCCACATCGTCGTCAAACACTTCTTTGGTATCCTCGTCGTCATCGTAGCCCTCGTGCGTGCTGAGAATAGCCGAAATAAGCCGGCTCGAAAGCGGTCCGCACGAAATCTCTTCAGTATAAAGCGTCTCGTCAGTAATACCATCCATGGTGCCGCGTGGCTTGTACAGTTCCATGCTGCGATGGAAAAGCGGCGTGTTAAGATTCGAGCCTAACGCCGCATCTTCTTCCGCCCATACATCGGCATATATCGGCCCTAGTTTGGGAATAACGTACGGTGTAACGTCAGGATCATAATCCTTCTTGTTGAATCCAGGGGGCACAACGTCATGCTCATTCAAATGCTTGATATCTTCCTTCAGATACGGCCGGAAATACGACTCGGCGTATGACTGGAACGTCGAAAACTGTACTTGGTTGCTGGGAGCCTTAGTTTTTGAAAAGTCAACGTTGGGAATCGTGCCCGGAAGCAAATCCTGCAAGTCCCGCTCAGGATATGACGCCACGCCGTACTTCTTTTTGAGGTACTCTACGCCCTGCGTCTCGAGTCCGTTGTTGTCCTCGCTAAAGAGCCCAAGTTCGGCTACTGCGCTTTCTGAAAGCGTCTGTGACGCCACAAACTTCGATTTCGGATTCTTGAGCCGTGTATCGTTGTTTTGAGTATAACTTCCCGACTGTACGGGCGGCACTGGGTCGTCTTTCGAATTGATTTCGGGATCGTGCGTTGTTTCTTCTTCTTCCTCGTCGTTCTTTTCTTCCGGCTCGGTTTCTGCTAGAACTTCGGTTTCCTCGTCTTCCTCTTCGCCTTGATGTTCACTGATACGCTTTAAAAGCGCCGAATCAGTCTGTTCGACCTCCACAAGCTCGCGGGCCAAATTGGCTAATAATTTCTTGAGATTGAGTAACGTGTTGATGCTCGGGATTTCGCGCACCGCATCACCATCAAGCAACCCAAGCAGCGGATCGTATGTGAGTTTGAGCTCATCAATGATATCATCGAGCGTAGTCGACGCAGAATGGCTCTCCATAACAAATAAATATGTCTTGATTAAAAGTTGATTTTGTTTTAGTCTATTTTCTTTCTTTTTTTTTTTATCTGTGGACTTTCTGGTCGTGCATTTACCAACACTATATACAGGTTATAACGAATAGCGTTTTACGTATTCGGCATCGTTCTTGTGCTTCACGCCGTCAACCAACTTGTTGACAATGGCATGGACTTTGACAGGAGCGTCCTGAGGCCGTTTCCAGTGTTCTGGGAATTCGGGACGTTGTTTTCTGATATGATGGCGCATGTGACGTTCGTCCAATGGAATATCAGCAAAGTCGTCTGATTTCACGTCTTTGGCGGCCACAACCAACCGATTAAAGATTTCTACCAACGTACGGACATTCTGGGCCGTTTCTTGATACTGTCCACTCTTTAAAGTAAACACATCGGTACTGGAATTGTACTTGTTTCCAGCAAGCACTTTGAGCTTGTGGAGCTCACGTGACCCCAACTCCAAATCCACCAACTTACACTTTAACGTAACCTTACGATTAAAGGCGTTGGAATCGTCGGTGAAATCGGTTTGGTAAGTGATTTTGAGCGGGGTTTTGGTTGCTGGTTGTGGAACGTACGGTTGGCGGTACTTGGCCAACAATGGCATTTCATAGGCGCTGATTCGAGTAAGTTCATCGATACGTCTTTGTTCAAAAGTTGTTTGGCCAAGAGGTTTGACGTAAACGTTACTTCTTTTTGCCGGCAATCCACGTAATTTCGATGGAGTGTCAGTCATCAACCTTTCTTTGAAGTTATCGATTCCATAAACGTATTCCAATGGCGATTTCGTGTTGGTCTTCAACGCTGTGATCGTCGACAACACCGCAAGTCGCTCGTCGTCGTTCGGATTGTACTTCTCTCCAAGCGCCACCCGACGCTGGTCATGTAACTCATAAACCTGATCTGCTGGAAGCCCTTTCCACTCGTGTGGATTGAGATACCGCGCCAGATACTGGCGGACAAAGCGTGCTCTTTGCATGGGTTAAAATTTTTATGGTTTTTCTTGAAAAATTCATTGATCAAAAATGCGCACAGAAATATGGCAAAAAAAAAAGACAATCAACAACCAAACTAAAATAACTATCAAAAGTAAACTATCAAAAATTACGTAACAACAATAGAAATTTTACAAGTCTTCAAGTTTCAGAAGCTCGTCTCGATCATCAAGCTCTTCTAAATCAGGTCCTTTCTCTTCATCTTGATTTCCAAAAGGCTCATCTCCTTCTCTTTCTTTCTTTATTTCCTTCTCTTCTTCTCTTTTTATCTCTTCTTCCTTCTTTATTTCCTTCGCTTCTCCTTCTTCTCCTTTTATCACTTCTTTGAATTTTTCTTCCTTATCTTCATCCTTCACTCTCTTTCTTTCACCTCCCAAAAACAGCATGATCGACCGCTGTTTCTCCTTTACTTCCTCAATCAAACACTTTCCCTCGCTCTTCAGATTCCCCACGTCTCTCGAAACCCGGTACGCTGTGAGCAGCGAGTATCCCACGCTGGTAGTGCAATTCAACACGCTTTCCAATAACGAATGCTTCCATTCAAGCGTGGGATCAAGCCATAGAGTCCAGGCATCCGTTCCAGGCTCAAGAACAAGCGGTTTCCGGGGATGAAGCCACGATAAATCCCCACTCTCGGTCTTGAGAGCCGGACCCGTGACAATCGTAAATGTCGATAAGTAGCCGTCATGGTTTGCTTCATTGGTGAAGTGACGGTTGTGACAGTAAAGCCCGGCCAAGTACATGAACTTGCCAGTGTTGGAATGGACGAAATACGGCGCCTTTTCGCTCAGTTTCAGCCACTCAAAATAACCCTGGATCGGCACCACACACCGTGTATATTTTCTGGGCGCGGTCCATACCAGCTGCGCTTTTGCCAACGTCTCTTTGCGACAGTTGAAGAACTGTGCTTGCATCTTGTGTATTTCACGAAGCGAGTTTTCGTGGGGTTTGGCATACGCGGGAACAAGTCCAAACCGCAGCGATTCAAACACAAATTGTGGATTCTGTTGTTGCTGTTGCTGTTGCAAGTACATGATTACTGCGGTATTGGTGGGAGCAATATTGTACGAAGGAAAGAAACCATCGAGCCGGTCTTCGGAGCCGGTGACGGGGTCGGAATTCGACGCTAAATCGTCGTTTTTTGGCACAAAAGCATTGACAGTTTGGTTAAGTACACCGGGAAGATCATTTACATTCTAATGTTAGCAAAAACAGCACCACTTTTTCCATGATACTTACGACTCCTAAGGCGAACCGGCCGCACATTGATGGATTTGATTTTGATAAAAAAATGGTGGATCACGTGCCAAAATATTCTGGCTGCGAATCGCGATCCAAAAATTCGTCGTATGCCTTTTCAAAGTTACTGGTACAGTCAGGATCGTCGGAATATTCGTCGTTTTCCTCTCCATCAAAGTATTGCGGTTGATCTTCTTTGCTAAGAAACTCGTCATATGAAAAATCACTGTTGAAATGATGAAAATTCGACTCTTTTGGACGTCTGGAACTGTTGAGCGAAGATTTTATAATCTTCTCTTCCTCTTCCTTTTCTTGTTGTTGTTGTTGTTGTTGTTGTTGTTGTTGTTGTCTTCTTTCTCTAAGTTCTTCTCTCCTTTGTTTCTTATAAGTTCTGTACTCTTGATCCAATTTCTCTGCTTCTTCATAAACACGCTTTTCAACCTTTTCATCCTCCAAACTTCCCAAATGTGTTTCTTCCACAAACTTTTCATCGCCAATTTCCGGTGGAAGATAACTCTGTTCCACTTTCCCATGAACGTAATTGGGATTGTAGCGATACGAATCGCCGTATCCCAACAGTTTCATGAGTTTGGTGGGTGCGTTTCGTATATGCATCGGAACTGGAAGCTTGGTGACCTCTGGTTTCTCGTTAAGAAGCCGTTGCACCAGCCGTAATGCTCTATAACTCTTGGTGCTTTTGGGAGCACGAGCAAGTTTCACAGCACAGTGAGCGAGAATGATTTCTCCTTCAGGCATCCCCACAAACTCAAACGCTTCCTTTGCTGCCACAACAAACGGAAGACACGAACTATCGCGAAGCCCGATATCTTCACTGGCAATTACCAACATCCGGCGTAAAATGAACAACGGATCTTCGCCTCCATGGAGCATTTTCACAAGGTAAAACATCGCTGCATCGGCATTTGAACCACGCACCGATTTGTGAAACGCACTGATAACGTCGTAGTGATTTTCGCCATGTTTATCATATACCAGATGGAAATTGCGGACCAGGAGAAGTGGACGAAGCATTTCTGCCGATATCTGGACGACTCCAACTTTCTGTAACGGCTTTTCGGCGTCTTCAAGCACCGAAAACTCGCAGGTGGACAAATATGCATTGACAGCCTCCAAGATATTGAGAGCAGCACGGGAATCGCCCATCGAGAGCTCGGCAATGTAAGTAAATGCGTCTGGTTTCAAGGAAATGTAGTGGAGATTCCATAACTTCTTACGGAGGGTATTCACCAGGTACAAAGCGCGGCCCAAGAGCTTGACGATGGTTTGGGTTGAAAGTGGATTCATGACAAACGTGTGCATTCGGGAAAGCAACGCGTTGTTGAGTACAAACGATGGGTTTTCCGTGGTGGCCCCGATCACCGTAACGGTTCCACGTTCCACCACCGGCAACAACACGTCTTGAACTGCTTTGTTAAACCGGTGGATTTCGTCCAAAAAGAGAATCGTGCTGCGTCCGGTCAAATGGTGTTCGTTTTCGGCGTGGACAAATGATTCCTTCAAGTGCTTAGTGGTGGCATCGGCGCCACTGAGCTCGACAAAGCGGGAATTGGTGTTTTGGGCAACGATTCTGGCAAGAGAAGTTTTCCCCACGCCCGGCGGGCCCCAGAGAAGAAATGAAGGCACATGGCCGGCTTCCAACGAGTTCCGAAGAAGTCCGTTGGGTCCAAGAAGGGTTTCTTGGCCGAGAAAGTCGTCAAGGGACTTGGGACGGAGCCGATGAGCGAGTGGAATCGCGGCTTGACGCCGAAGAGCGGCGATTTCCTGGCTTTGTCGAAGAATATCGGACATTTTCTCCACATCTTTAACATCTTTCAGCTCAGATTCTGGATCAGCTTTATGATCAATGTCATGAATGTGTTCTTTCTTTACTTCATTCTTTGCTTCATTCTTTACTTCTTTCTTTGATCTCAAACCCAACGCTTCAAAAACATTTCTATTCTTTGGCTGAGTTTCCTGTGTATCCAAACACGAGTTAACATGACGTTCAAGCAAGTGCTGGCTTACCAGACGGGCACAAACCGGACAAGTTTCCATACCCGCACCAAAACAATTTCAAACCAACTATTATATTCATGGACGAAGACGTGGCCCGCGCGTACAAAAAGTATACGGCGGCCGCAAAGTATGGCTTGGACTCCCAGGAGTTGTTTTGTGTTTGTCGTGAGCCCGACAATGGCGAGCTCATGGTGCTTTGCGACGGCTGTGACGATTGGTTCCATTTTCGATGCATGGCCGTCGATCCACGGTGGCAGCCGCTCATCTCCAAGTTCTACTGCCGTTTTTGTGTATGGAAAGGCGTTGGTGTGTCACGGTACAAACGCAGATGCCGTTTACCAACATGTTTCCAGCCCGTTGCCGCCGGTTCCAAGTACTGTTCTCGACAACATGGCGCTGGGTACATGAAATCGGCTTTGCTACATAAACAGGGCATGCTGCCGCCGCAAATCAAACAAGTACTTACTCAGATCGAGAATCAACAACAATTGGCAGCATTGGGAGCTGTGTTTCCCGAACTTCCAGAAGTGGCAGCGTTTGCTAGCGACGGAAACGTGTCGCTGTTCCCGCCGGAAGTTAGCGACAAACTACAACGACTCCAGGACGAAAAAGCAGCGGTTTCCGCCGCCATTGCCGCCAACCAACTCGAACTTGAACGTCTTGCTGCCTACAAAGACAAAATCAAACAGCTCCATGAACTGGCCAAACCCAGAAAGATCGATCTCTGCTGCTACGACTCCAGCCTGCTGGCGGCACTCGACGCCCTTCTCGCTAACGCCGACGAATTTGACGCGGTGCTCGCGCAAAAACCTCACCACGATACCGCTGGCACGCTCTGTATCCAGGACCGCCGCAAGTGCGGCCGCCACCGCGGCTGGTGGAATTTACACCACGACGAGATCGAGCGCGCGTTGCGCCAGCACGAATCCACCGCCGCCCGTTTGGACACACAAACCACCGCCGTGTTGCGCGATTACAGCATCGCCATCTACGAAAAGTAATTAATGTATAAACCTATCACTGTATTTTATATTGTTTTGTCATAGTTTTTCATTGTAACAATAAATTATACCGTCAATGTCAATTGTTTCCAATTGTTTCATATTTTTCTCTCTTCCACTCTTTCAAACTACTTTGCATTGTCTTGTTGTATGGTTTTATTCCCTATTTGACTCAGTGTTAACAACTAATTGTACTTTTGGCCATTGAGCGTGGCCACGATTCGACGGGTATGTCTGTACGTGCGGAATTCACATAACCAGATTCCCTGCCACGTTCCGGTCGCAAGCCGCCCGTCACTGATCGGAATCGTCAAGTCAACACCAACTGTCGAACTCTTAACATGTCCTGGCATGTCGTCTGGTCCTTCGTCGGCATGCACATAAAAATCGCCTTCAGGAACCATCCGGTCCAATGACGCCGTCATGTCGGTCCGCACATCAGGATCGCAATTCTCATTAAGCGTAAGTCCCGCACTCGTATGCTGGAGGAAAAGATGCAATACCCCAACCTTGTACTCCTTAAGCTGCGGGATTTTCGACACAACATCATCCGTAATAAGGTATGACCCTTTGGCCCTAGGTGCCAAGCTGAATTTCACTTGCTCCCACGACATATCTAACTTATGGTGTTACTTATTACCATAGCTCGCATTTTGCTCTGGAGAAGATGCACCTAGACTTAATCTTATGTAATTGTCACATAAGCAAGGTTTGACCCTGTGTAGGTCCCAGGAAACTTATGTGCCCTGTATATGAACCGAGGCCTTTTCTAACAGGATATTTTCGGGGCGGATGTCTTGATGTTTTTCTTGTCATCCGTGCAACCGCGGCTCCAATGATCTCCGGGCCGAATATATGTTTATATCAAATACGAGCGAATCCGCAGTTTTAGATTTTCCACGGTAGACGGATATTCCGGTTCCATCTTTTACGAGGAACATTTGTAATACCCAGTCTTGAGCCCATACAGTATTACAAATGTATTCTATATAAGCCAAGTTCAATCCACACTTCTCCGTCTCCGCCGCCTATCCGTGGTATCTCCGTTTGTTTGCCGCCGCATATTATTTTAACTGATATATAATTTAACTTTTATTTTGCAATAGGTTCATTTGTACCCCTGGCTAGAACTTTGATTTCAAATCACTTGTAATGTTACGTAACAGTCAACTCAGCTGATCTTTCTCTCTAGATTATCTAGCTATTAATTGCTGCAAAGTGATAATTATTCGGTAATTGACCATTTTCTTTAAAAAAACTAGATTTTCGTAGAATCCGAATTGACAGAGATAATTGACCAAACTAAACAGGCCAAATTACAGAGGTAATCCCTTTCGAACGATTTTTCAAGTATAATCATGATATTCAGGACACCCACTCTATGTAACAATAACTATTTTTGTATAATTTGTATCATATCGGATGTTGGATACACTTCAGAGGAATCGAATGATCTGACAATGTACATTACTGATCCATGGTTTAAAACAAACCTACAGGTTACAATCTTAGTTAACATCAAACTTTTGGCAGATATTACTACACTCAAGATGATAAAGTTTCACAGTAGATACTAAAAAATTAAATCCAATAAATAGCTTACTTTATTAGATACACAAACAATTCCAATGAGGAGACTGGTGTTATATCTAAAGAGGCTCTTCCACTCTGGAGACTGCGCGCAATTAAAAACAAAGGTACAGCTTTGCTTCATAATTGCTTCAAGACAATCCAGGATAATTTGCACCAATTGATTCGTGTAAGAAGCCAAGTACGTCAATGGACCCTTTTTTGAATTACATCTTAATAAATCAACTAAGAACTTCATCCAATTGGTTTATCAGTACCAGTGATATGTTGATATATACCTTTGATCATCAAATTCTAATTTCAGTGAGTACAATGCCAATTGAAATATGACCGAGGTCCAATTCTGGAACTGCGAGTTATATTGACTCCTAATCACTAATACACAGATAACTATCGATTTTCTTAATCCAATAATCGCACCACTTTCATTGCGCCCTTCCATCGCAGAAACAGTGGCTTTCGGGTTATGAACTTCTCTAGAATGTCAGGGCTGAGCCAACCAACTCAGTCAACGGGCGTAGCAACGGCGAAAAAAGCTATCCGTTCTGCTTGTACATTAAAGTAAAGAGATATTTTTGGCATTTTTTAGGCTGCTCCATAAAGTGCAGTGGCAGAAAACATTTTGGTTACATCCAGGCAATAAATCTCGTATACAAATAACACCGAGACTTAGGAATGAGGATCATAATGAATAAAATTATGTCATCAACAAGGTTTTGTGCACTGCAACGAAGTGTTCTATGGTAATTATGTTTAACGGCTTCGGAACTGTCATAGTCGGTTCGGATTCCTGTATCCAGAAGAGTCATTTATTCCGTTCCGACCCAAAAAAAAAGAAATTGAAGCGATGAGTAACGGATAGTGCAGCACGGGGTACGGAGACAGATTGCCACTACGGGGCCAGCCGCACTGTGTGTAAAAAATTCCAAAGCTTGTTATATGTAATGATGTTGGATTCAATTGAGCAACTAAACCTGTTAATTAGCTCTTAATCCAAGGAGCGAACCAGCTTCCCCCCCCTCTTAGTAAGTAGCCAAGAGTTGTAGCTTTCATTATTCTGGTATATTTTCTTGTCGGAATTGTTTCCTCGGTTTTTAATCCGCCACCCCGGGAGAATCTCAAATCTTGATATTTTTTGACTTGTTTGGTCAGTCTAAACAAACACACAATACACAATGGGGGAAAAAAAAAAGAAAATGTTGAGTACAGGAAGCCCCAGCTGTCAAAACAGTTGCTTTTTGAATTTCGTATAAATACCACCCTACCTGTCCCTCCCCTCACCTTCCATACTCCTGATTATTTTAACCCCTGTTTTGTTCTACGAGGAAGATAATGTCTCACGAACATCCTAACGAGAAGGTCAAGGAGGAAGAGTCATTAGAAACCGAATCGATTAATCAATACGATGGTTTCGATGGCGTTGCCTCTCACAATGTCCACGAGTTAGCAAGAACTTTTACTAACCAAGATGACAATACTTCTTCGATTGTTCTTAAGAAGTACCTTTCCCACATGTCACAAGTCCCAGGTGTCGCTCCATTCGATGCCCCAGAAGACTCATTGAACCCAAACAGTGAAAACTTTAACTCCAAATTTTGGGTGAAAAATTTGCGTAAGTTGTACAGTTCAGACCCTGACTACTACCAAACCTCAAAATTGGGTATTGCTTACAGGGATTTGAGAGCTTACGGTATTGCATCCGATTTCGATTACCAACCAACTGTTTTCAACGGTGTATACAAGGCCGTCACCGATCTTGTCAGAAATTTAGGCAAGCAAGATGAGTCCCACTATTTCGACATTCTTAAACCTATGGATGCCATTATGAAGCCAGGTGAAGTCACTGTGGTTTTAGGTAGACCAGGTTCTGGTTGTTCCACCCTTTTGAAGACCATCGCCGCTCACACCTATGGTTTCCATATCGGTGAAGAATCTAGAATTACCTACGATGGTTTAACTCCAAAGGATATCGCCACCAACTTCAGAGGTGACGTAGTTTACTCTGCTGAAACTGATACCCATTTTCCACATTTAACTGTCGGTGACACATTAGAATTCGCTGCCAGATTGAAGACCCCTCAAAACAGAGGTGACATTGACAGAGAAGCTTATGCCAAGCACATTGCTGCAGTCTACATGGCCACTTACGGTTTGTCTCACACTAGAAACACCAATGTCGGTGACGATTTCGTCAGAGGTGTTTCTGGTGGTGAACGTAAAAGAGTTTCTATCGCCGAAGCTTCGCTTTGTGGTGCCAATTTGCAATGTTGGGATAATGCTACTAGAGGTTTGGATGCCGCCACTGCCTTGGAATTTATCCGTGCTTTGAAGACTTCCTCTGTTGTCTTGGAAGCTACCCCATTGATTGCCATCTACCAATGTTCCCAAGATGCTTACGACTTGTTTGACAACGTGGTGTTATTGTACGAAGGTTACCAAATTTTCTTTGGTAAGGCCGATGAAGCCAAGGAATACTTCACCAAGATGGGTTGGGATTGTCCTAGCAGACAAACCACTGCTGATTTCTTGACATCGTTGACTAACCCAAGTGAAAGAGTTGCCCTTCCAGGTTACGAAAACAAGGTCCCTCAGACTGCTGAAGCATTCTACAACTACTGGAAGGCTTCTCCAGAATACAGCAGATTGGTTGACAAGATTGAAACCCATTTCGCTGAAGTCGAAGGATCAAACTTCAGAGAAGCTTACCACAGCTCCCACGTTGCCAAGCAGAGTAACCACTTGTCTCCAAAGTCTGCTTACACTGTTTCCTTCTTTATGCAGATGAGATACATTATGGCTAGAAATCTTTTGAGAATGAAGGGTAACTCTTCGATTCCTATTTTCATGGTTGTGGGTCAATTTATCATTGCCCTTATTCTTTCTTCGGTTTTCTATAACCAACCGTCTACTACCACCACATTCTTCTACCGTGGTTCCGCTTTGTTCTTTGCCTGTTTGTTTAATGCTTTCTCGTCCTTACTTGAAATTTTAGCCCTTTTTGAAGCCAGACCAATTGTTGAAAAGCACAAGAAGTATGCATTGTACCGTCCATCTGCCGATGCAGCGGCAAGTATTATGACGGAAATGCCAGTAAAGATTCTCCAGTCCGCCGCCTTCAATATTACCATGTACTTTATGAGTAATTTCAGAAGAACCGCTGGTCATTTCTTTTTCTACTGGTTCATATGTTTCTTATGTACGTTGGTTATGTCCCATTTCTTTAGAACTTTGGGTGCTACCTCTACGTCCATTGCTGGTGCCATGACACCTGCTGCTTTCTTGTTGACTGGTATGATTATCTACACCGGGTTTGTTATTCCAAGACCTACCTTGTTGGGTTGGTCCAAGTGGATTTACTACGTTAACCCACTCAGTTATATCTTTGAGTCATTGATGCTTAATGAATTCTCAGACAGAGAATTTGAATGTACCACTTTTGTTCCTTCTGGGCCAGGTTACAGCACGCAACTCTCTGACTCGATTATTTGTTCTGCTGTTGGTGCTAAGCCAGGTTCGACTACTGTCAATGGTCTGGACTTCTTGAAGTTTTCTTATGACTACATTCACGGTCACAAGTGGAGAAACGTTGGTATTACTTTTATTTTCATCGTGTTCTTCTTGTTCGTTTACATTGGAATTACTGAATTGAACAAGGGTGCCATGCATAAGGGTGAAGTTGCTGTGTACTTGCAATCTACTATTAGAAAGCACAAGAAGGCTGGTACTAGTTTGGGTGCCAAAAGAGATGCCAGTCCATCGCTTGAAGATGGTCCACTGGAAAAGATTGACTTCAAGGATGAAGTCAATGCTACTTATGCCGACGCGAAGAATACTGACTCTAGCACCGATTTAGTTCAGGAAAACATCTTCCACTGGAAGGATTTGACATATCAGGTCAAGATTAAGTCTGAAGACAGAGTTATTTTGAATCATGTTGATGGTTGGGTTAAGCCTGGTCAATTGACTGCCTTGATGGGTGCCTCTGGTGCTGGTAAGACCACTTTGTTGAACTGTTTGTCTGAACGTGTTACCACTGGTGTTATCACTGACGGTGTGAGATTGGTTAATGGTCAATCTTTGGATAGCTCGTTTCAAAGATCGATTGGTTACGTTCAACAACAGGATATTCACTTGTCTACTTCAACTGTTCGTGAAGCTTTGAGATTCTCTGCTTACTTGAGACAACCTTACAGTGTCTCCAAGAAGGAAAAGGATGAATACGTCGAATATGTTATTGACCTTTTGGAAATGACTGCTTACTCGGATGCCTTGGTTGGTGTCGCCGGTGAAGGTTTGAACGTCGAACAAAGAAAGAGATTGACTATTGGTGTTGAATTGGTTGCTAAGCCCAAGTTGTTGTTGTTCTTAGATGAACCAACTTCTGGTTTAGACTCCCAAACTGCTTGGTCCATTTGTAAATTGATGAGAAAGTTGT
Organism: Teunomyces lycoperdinae; assembly: GCA_030574955.1. Taxonomy (NCBI): domain Eukaryota; kingdom Fungi; phylum Ascomycota; class Pichiomycetes; order Serinales; family Debaryomycetaceae; genus Teunomyces; species Teunomyces lycoperdinae. Next base: position 407,242 of record JAJMFY010000003.1, read on the forward strand.
GTGACCACGGTCAAGCTATCTTGTGTACTATCCATCAACCTTCTGCTTTGTTATTGGCTGAATTCGACCGTTTGTTGTTTATGCAAAGGGGTGGTCAAACTGTTTACTTTGGTGACATGGGTGAAAACTGTTCTACTTTGATTAACTACTTTGAAAAGTATGGTGCTCACAAGTGTCCTCCACAGGCTAACCCTGCTGAATGGATTTTGGAAGTTGTTGGTGCCGCCCCAGGCTCTAAAGCTAACCAAGACTACTTTGAAGTTTGGAGAAACTCTACTGAATACCAAGATGTCCACCGTGAATTGGAAAAGATGGAATCTGAATTGTCCGTTATTCCAAAGGATGAATCTGCCGACGCTAGCACGAGTAAATACGCTTCACCTATCTGGTACCAATACCTTTTGGTTACCTACAGAGTTATTCAACAAAACTGGAGATCCCCTCAATACATCTACTCGAAGATTTTCTTGGCTGTCACTTGTTCTTTGTTCAACGGTTTCTCCTTCTACAAGGCTAACCGTTCTCTTCAAGGTATGCAGAACCAGATGTTCTCGATTTTCGTTTACACCGTCCAATTCTTCACTCTTTTGGAACAGATGTTGCCATACTACATCAAGCAAAGAGAAGTTTACGAAGTTAGAGAAGCACCATCAAGAACCTTCTCGTGGTTTGCCTTTATCGCTGGTCAAGTTACTTCGGAAATTCCTTTCCAGATTGGTATTGGTACTTTAGGTTTCTTCTGTTGGTACTACCCAATTGGCTTCTACCAGAATGCTGTTCCAACCGACTCTGTCGATCATCGTGGTTTTTTGATGTGGCTTTTCCTTATCGGTTTCTACTGTCTTATTACAACCATGGGTCATCTTTGTATTTCCTTCAACGAGTTGGCTGAAAACGCTGCCAACTTGGCTACCACGACGTTTACTATTTGTATGACCTTCTGTGGTGTTTTGGCCGGGCCAAACTTCTTCCCAAGATTCTGGATCTTTATGTACAGAGCCAACCCTATGACTTACATGGTTCAAGGTATTTTGGCCACCGGTATGGCAAACACTGATGTTAAATGTGCTGGTAGAGAATTGTTGAGATTTAATCCACCAGGTGGACAGACTTGTGGTGACTACATGAAGCCATATATGTCTGTTGCTGGTGGTTACTTGGTGGACTCTAACACTACTGGCCAATGTGAGTTCTGTCCAGTTGCTACCACCAACGCTTTCTTGGCTTCTATCAATTCCTACTATGGACAAAGATGGAGAAACTACGGTATCTTCGTCGCTTTCATCATTATTAACGTTATTCTTGCTATTGGCCTTTACTGGCTTGCCAGAGTTCCTAAGGGTAACAGAGAAAAGAAAAAGAAGGATTAGGCAAGTAATTAGAAGGTTGGAGATTGCCGAATATTTGTTTTCGTATGATTATATATAAAGTATGAGAAAAATTTATAAATACATAATTTTATTTTTGCAAATTGGCGAGAAGAATAAAGTCCAGCGAACGTGGGAACAAGGAATGGCTTTACCTGCAAGAGTAAGCCAGAAGTTAGTGACAATTACTGTATTCTTAACGGATTCTGGAAGTTGGTAACGAATATATGAACCCTGAAGCATTTAAAACAAGGTAGACAATAGCTTAGACGACGAGAATTGAAGATGTTCTAGAGCCACCAATGGGAATGTGTAGAATAAGTTCTGAAAAGGAATTATTTTATTCACAAATTGGCAACTTGTCCGAGTGGTTAAGGAGAAAGATTAGAAATCTTTTGGGCTTTGCCCGCGCAGGTTCGAATCCTGCAGTTGTCGTTATTTTTTATTCTTAGAAAAATGTGTCGTTATATAAAGTGTAACTGGATACTTCTCCTTATCGAAAGAATACTTGATTGTTCATAACATATCAGGAGCAAGGGCGTTATAGAGGACAGTTTTGTCATTCTTTTTGTTTGATTCACTCTATCGCATCGCAGTCTAATATTTTTTTTTTTAGGCTGGTGCGATGGAGATGAGTAAAAAAAAGTAAACCTCATCTATCAAACATCTCTTTAAACTATCGACAATGCAACTCGCCGTCCATCAAGATGATGCCGACATTTTGTTGAAGGAGAAGAATGTTCTCAACGAATCCGTCTTGGACAAGTACCGTGTGGCGGGCCAGATTTCTCAAGCTGGGTTGAAGTACGTTGTTTCGTTGATCAACGATTCGTACCACTTGAACAAGACAGACGGTAAGTTGGCTACTGTTCAGGAACTCTGTGTTTTGGGTGACTCTTGCTTATCCAAGTTGTTGACCAAGGGTTACAACACCACCATCCGTGAAAAGGGGATCGCTTTCCCTACTTCCATTGAAGTTAACGAGTTGATCTCCGGTTTCTCACCAGAATTAGATGACGAAAACAACTACACCTTCACTCCAGGTGATGTAGTGACTATCTCGCTTGGTGTTCATATCGACGGTTACACCTCGAACGTATCTCACACTGTGGTAATCTATCCACCGGGATCTAAACCAGAAGGTCCATTGTTGGGTGCCAAAGCCGATGCGTTATGCGCCAGTCACATTGCTACCGAGACAATGGTATCGTTGTTGGGTTTATCCTTGTCTCCAGAAAAGTTGCCAGCTCAATTGAACGGCCAGATTTCCGGTCAAACTATTAGAAATATTGTCGATTCGATCGCCGACAGTTTCAACTGTGTGGTTTTGCCAGGTTCCAAGGTTAGAAGAGTGAGAAGATTTTTGGCTGGTCAGGCTGAAGGTATTGTTGCCGAAAGAGACTTCAAGGGAGTTGTATGGGACGAATCACACCAAGAAGAAAGATTGTTGAAGAAGAGCATAACCAGCAGAGAGTTGATACAGGCTGACCCTGCTCCTAAAAGCAAGGGAACCAACTCAACTGCCATTCCAACCGACAATTTCGTTGTTGTTCCTGGTGAGGTTTACCAGATCGACATTAAAATGTCTTCTTTCAACGAGTTTGAAGAACCAGGGTTGATCACTGTTGAAGAAATTGACCAATACACCGGTAAGAACAACAAGAAAGACTTTAATGCCAAGGCTACCATCCACATCAGAGATTTCGCAGTTAACCACCAGTTGAAATTGAAGACCCTGAGAAAGTTGCTTGCCGAAGTCGACAAGAACCACTCTGTTTATCCATTCAAGCTCTCCTACAGCAGCAAGGCCTTCCCAATTCAATTGGACCAAGATGTCGCCGCACAATTGGAAGAGATCAAGAAAGAAATTAAGCAGAATAAGTTGGGGTTGAGTGAATTGAAGAACAGACACTTGGTTAAGTCCAAACCAATCCAAGTCACCAAGTTTATTCCATTGAGCAAGATATTATTGAGTGCTAACCCTACCGGTAAGCATGGTATGGATATGAACAAACCTGTTTTGCCAGGTATGGAATTACCATTGCCTCAGTTAGGTGTTACTTCGATCTTGTTGAACTCATTGTTGAAGAGTGGTACCCGTACAACGAACGTGCGTAATTTAACCACGGTGGTCATCAACAATGTTGGCACCAGCTCTGAAGTGGTAAGATTGGCTGGAGGCCTTACTCCAAGTTGGGTGCATTCGGACTACAAGTTGGGTGGAGAATATGCTGAAGCAATTGAACAAATTGTTCAATTGGGTCGTGATGAGAGATTTGGTATTAAGATCAAGCAGGTTCAAGCTGCTAAGATCGATGTCGTTGGTGCTGCTGGCGCACAACATATGCAATTAGATTAATAGTGTCTTTTTATCTCACCTTCGAAAGAGAGTCATAGAAAATCAACTCATATATTTTAGTTAAGTACAATGCAGAGTGGCTGACGTCACCTAAGACCCTCGTTCCCAATTTGAATTCCATAACATGGAAAATTGTATGTAGAAATAAACGCTGGGGTGAATCGTGTGACTTTCGTCCAATAGGAACACGTGCTTTCTCACGTATGTTGCGTGGCGCAACTTGCTTTGCAGGTTACACCACCCTCGTCTTTCCGAGTCATTAATATGGGTGAATTTTAGTATTTTTCCCAGTAATACTAAAGCGGATAACCTGCAAAAATGTACTCATCCAGCGCAATCTGCAATCTTACCCCCTAGGCCCTACCACCGAACAGAATATAAACGACTCTGTACCAAATACTTTTTCCTGTTGCTAGTCCATCAATTGTCGTATTCCATAGTGTACCAGTACACGATATATGTATGTATCACCTTATTTTTGTCTAAACAATCCATCATTTGCATGAGAACATCAAACTGGGCCCATCAAATTCTTGCGTCGGGTTCAGCTGTCCGAATGGTATGAGATCAAAACAACAAGTATTGGCAACAGTAATCAAAAAAACCCATCCTGGCTTGCCAAGAATTATATATCAGTGGCAGTCATTCATCCAGCAGAAATTAACATGACACTTGCTCCAACAAATACGCACCGATATATACACATTTACTACACATCTACGTGGCTATCTGTTCGGAGCTCGATATCTCGAATGGCTGCTTGAATTATGGCGGCCAAAAAAAAAAAATACCGCCCACCCAAAATCAACCTGCCGCCACTCCCAGGATATCCCCGCCCACAGTGAAAGGAAAAAAAAAGTGTCGTGGATTTTTGTAATGGGAGCGACTTTTCTAATTTTGTGTCGTTTTTTACCTTTTCTGGCGCCTGTTTTTTTTTTGTTTTTTTTGCGTTGAATGGCCAAAGTGCGTCTGAATGTCGAACCAACAACAGAAATCGATCACATTTTTTTGTTGCTGTCACAACGTACAACACCTATTTTCAGCCGATCAGGAACCACTTTATCTACCATTGGCACCCCTAAGATTACTGTATGTTGATTTACTCAGTGGATGGATTGATCTTGACTCTGGGATATGGAGAGAGACCGCCCCAAAATTTGCTGACGGGTGCTCCTCCCCCCTGTGACACGAACTTGGTACTAACTATTTTAGAAAAAAATACACTAGAAGCTTACTCGCACCAACACTATTACCGACCAAAAATGCCTGCCTCCCGTGAAGACTCCGTTTACCTTGCCAAGTTGGCCGAACAAGCTGAACGTTATGAAGAAATGGTTGAAAACATGAAAGCCGTTGCCTCCTCTGGCCAAGAATTGTCTGTTGAAGAACGTAACTTATTGTCCGTTGCCTACAAAAACGTCATTGGTGCCCGCCGTGCCTCTTGGAGAATTGTCTCTTCGATTGAACAAAAGGAAGAAGCCAAGGGTAATGACTCCCAAGTTACTTTAATCAGAGAATACCGTTCGAAGATTGAAACCGAATTATCTAAGATTTGTGAAGACATCTTGTCTGTGTTGACTGACCACCTTATCTCTTCTGCTCAAACCGGTGAACTGAAGGTGTTCTACTACAAGATGAAGGGTGACTACCACCGTTACTTGGCAGAATTTGCTATTTCTGAAAAGCGTAAGGAAGCCGCCGACTTGTCGTTGGAAGCATACAAGGCTGCCTCCGATGTCGCCGTCACCGAATTGCCACCAACTCACCCAATCAGATTAGGATTAGCATTGAATTTCTCTGTCTTCTACTACGAGATTTTGAACTCCCCAGACAGAGCTTGCCACTTGGCTAAGCAAGCTTTCGACGATGCTGTTGCTGACTTGGAAACGTTATCTGAAGACTCCTACAAGGACTCTACTTTGATTATGCAATTGTTAAGAGATAACTTGACCTTGTGGACTGACTTGTCTGAAGCTCCAGTGCAGCCAGAAGAACAAACACAAGCTGCTGCTCAAGAGTCTAAGGGTGATGAAGAATAGATTATGTAAAGATTTTTGTTTTTCTCTTTATAACTGTTTATTGAATTACTATTATGAAAATCTCGTGTCTTTTACCGTTTCCATGTAATAACCCACCAACCTTAGAATGACGAACCAGATCAAACACGCGTAGTCAGAGAGGGGAGGGGGAGGGGCGCGGGACACTTTTTTTTTTAAGGGACGGTCTTTGAAAAAGGAAAAAGAGGTAGGTCTTGTATGAGGGGATAGGGAGGTGCCGAAACACTGCCTCCGCCACTGTAGTTTAGTAATGCGGTACGGATTTATACGAAGAAAGTCCTGGCGGTCGGGGCCAATGGCCGGTACGTAGGCGCGCGAGCACGCCGAAATCCCCAACCGTGACAAAAAAAGACGAAACGACCAAAAAAAAAACACGAGGCCACCGACATATTAAAAAAATGCGGTGCAGGCGAGCGAGGTGGGTGTTTTTATCGATTTTGTGTAATGTTTGGTTTGTGTATTCAATTTTTTAGTGAACAAATCTTTTAACGAGAGTGTCAACAAATTCCGTTAAGCAACCATGCCAGAACCAGTCGGGATTGCCAATTTACCCAACCAAAGGTATGTTAAGACTAATAAACTAACGAGGGAATGTCATTTGTCAAATTCCGGAGTTTTTTTTATTTATCTCTTTCCCATGTATTGATCCGTGTACTAACAGTTCAGATATAAGATCGCGTCGAAAGAAGGATCCACCTTCACGTTGATGGTGGCAGGGGAAAGTGGCCTTGGAAAGACCACGTTTATCAACACGCTTTTCCAGCTGTCGCTTAAACCATACCAAGATGTGAACGAGAGACACAATAAGTTTACTTCGTCACACCAGACTGTCGAGATCGACATTGTCCGGACGTTGCTTGAGGAAAAGAACTTCAAGATTCGCTTGAATATCATCGATACTCCAGGATTTGGGAACAATGTGAACAATCACGATTCATGGACTCCAATTATCGATTTTATTGACGACCAGCACGAATCGTACATGAAACAGGAACAACAACCAACCAGACACGCCAAAAAGGATTTGCGGGTTCATGCGTGTCTTTACTTTATCAGACCTACTGGCCATTCGCTCAAGCCACTTGATATTGAGATCATGAAGCGGTTATCGACACGCGTAAACTTGATTCCTGTTATTGCTAAATCGGACACCTTGAGTCCCTTGGAGTTGGAAGGGTTCAAAGGTAGAATAAGAGATGTGATTGAAGCCCAAGATATCAACATTTACACGCCACCATTGGAGTTAGACGATCCTGCTTCTGCTGAGCACCTGAAGCAGTTGATTGAGTCGATGCCATTTGCAATTATTGGTTCCGAAGAGGAACACGAAGTGAATCCTGGCAACTTTGTCCGGGCCAGAAAGTATCCCTGGGGGATGGTTGAGGTCGAGAACGACCAGCACTGTGACTTTAAGAAGTTGAGAAGCTTGTTATTGAGAACCAACATGTTGGACTTGATTCTTTCGACAAACGAACTCCACTACGAGACATTTAGATCGATCAAGTTGGGAGGAGACGAAGAAGACATGCAGGATGACAAGGAAGAAACAGAAAACGGTGAAGCCAAAAAGAATTTTGCCAAGAAGCCTCGGAGATTGTACAATCCAAAGTTCAAGGAAGAGGAAGATGCGTTGAAGAAGTTCTTTACTGAGCAAGTGAAGGCAGAGGAACAGAGATTCAGACAATGGGAAACCAACATTGTCAACGAGAGAAACAGATTGAACCAGGACTTGGAAGAGATGCAGACCAAGTTGAAGAGCTTGGAAGAACAAGTCAAGAAGTTGCAGTTGACCCGCAAATAGTGATTCGTACAAATTATGTCAAACAAATACATTTTTCAGATTATCCTTTTTTTTTTTTTATTCTCCACAGTAATTTTACTTTTATTTGGCAGTTTTTGTTGTTTTTTGTTGTGAAACATTTTTCCTGTATAAAAAACGGTTATCGACGGATCATCGAAATCGCTATTCCCGAACCACCAGAAACATGTCAAAGACGCTGGAAGACGAGCCTCGGTTCAAGAGAAACTATCAAGCGTGCTTGAATTGTCGGGTTCGGAAGGTCAAGTGTGACTTGGGTCCAGTAGATAACCCGCGCGACGGAAAGTGTGCTCGGTGTCTCCGTGAACGCAAAGACTGTGTGTTTGTTGAGTCGAAACGTGGTGGTTCTGTTACCGGAGCAGAGAAGAGAAAGACAGAAGTAGTTGCTGAAGTAGCTGTAAAACGTCCTGCAGTCTCAAAGCTGCCAGAAAAGACCGAAAAACCCAAGCTTCCGTCGGTAACGAGCATTCTCAACAATGAAGAGGAACAGAAACCGAGTGCTCCAAATAACCATTTCTCCACGATGGAAGGAGCACTTGTGTTTCTCGCAAAGGCAGCAGGGACCATTGCTAAAGCCGATGAGCGGGATAATATTGATGCTCGGGCAAAACACGAACAGATAGAAGGGAAAGCCGCGAGCAGTGGCGGCACACCGATTCCACGGATAAGCACGCTTCTCAACGCCAAACAGCCTCCTCAACAACACTCACTGGTTCCCGAGTATATCAAACCAACAGAACCGGGACAGCGTATGACAATGCCGGCAGCAGAAAACGCCAATGCCATCCGGCCACGGGCGCTGACAAGTCTTTCGAGTATTGACTATATTGGCGGTGCGAGTGGCATTCTTACTGAAGCCGAAGCCGAACGGTTAATTGACTTGTTCTTTCTGACAATGCATCCATTCTTTCCACACTTGCCACGGTTTCTTCACCTGCCATCGGTGCTTTCTGGGTATCCGATCTTGTTGTGTGCCATCTTGACCATCAGTTCACGGTACCATCCTTTTGAGAACAATGTTGGGCTCAGTGGCAGTGTACCACGTAACATTGAAGTCCATGACCGGCTCTGGCTTTATGTTCAACGGCTTATTTCGCAGACGGTATGGGCCGAAGCCCTGACACGTTCGATCGGCACAATCTTTGCGTTTTTGCTCTTTACAGAGTGGAATCCTCGAGCAATCCACTGGCGGTGGTCGGATTATGCCAACCGTAGCGAGGAAACCGAAGAGTATGCGGCTCCAGCAAGTGATGAACCAAACTTGGCCGGTCTTGGTGCCATGAGAAGAAGTTATAGAATGGCATGGATGTTGATTGGATCGGCCGTACGGCTTGCTCAAGATATGGGGTTCATGGAGATTTCTTCCAAGACGTTTTTAGCCACTCAGATCGCGGAAATCAACTCGGTAATGAACATCAGTCGTCGACTGATGCTTGCACATCTGCTTGCCGAAATCGACTTGGATGTCGATGAAATCGAAGACGATGAACCAGAAGAAGACCAGGACCAGGACCTGCGCATTATGCGGATGTCAGAGGAAGAGCTTAAACGGGTCTCTTCCGAACATGTGCTTCGGTTTACTCATTCACAAAAGGCTCAAATAGAGTTGCTTCAAATCATGTCTCTTGGGCACGAATCGTTATATGGCCACAAGGCACAGTTGGGTGGTCTTACACAGCGCCAGAACTTGTCAATCTTATCGATAATCAGTCCACTTATCAATAACTGGGGTCGCAACTACAAGCAGTTTTTACAGCCGATTTCGAACAAGGTGTTACGTAATGTTTCCAATATCCAGCACAGCTGGGAGAATCCTGGATCGAAACTTGCTCGAGAAGTTGCTGAATGTATCGAGCATGAGTCGTTCATCTTTGAATTCAACTACGTGAAGTTATATATATATTCATTGGCTCTTTCGCCCGCGCCGAAAATGGTTGATCTGCGACTCAAGCGTAAGGCAGGAAAGCTCACGTTAAAGCTAGATGAGATCTCCAAGCTGGCCAAGTACATCGAACAAGCATTCAATGCCGCTAATGAGATGCTTTTGGTGGCACACCGGGTCCACCGTTTAAAGATGTTGCGGTACATGCCGGTACGGTGGCTTTCGCGTATGGTTAGAGCGGTGGCATTTATTGTCAAGTGCTATTTGACGATTACAGCCCATAAGAAATCGACCAAAGGTGCCAACCAGACCGAGATGTCGATTGATAACTTTGATTCAACGATATTATCGCTTTCGCTTATTACTATTGACGATATTATCTCGTCGATCCAGCGAGCAGCCATTACGTTACGTGACTGTTCGCCGGACGAGTTGCACTTGTGCACTAGATATTCGAATGTGTTGATGTATTTGTGTTCTGAGATGAAGACCAAGGCCAAGAATGCATCTCGCGACGATGAGGTGTTCAAGTACGATTATGGTAACCCTGGATATGATTTTGAGTATGGTCAGTGGAACGAGGCCTCTGGTTCGGGTGAAACGGCGCCCGAAACTACCACCACAACGCCACTAGCGTCTCTTCCGGGTGACAGTGAGGTGATGGATTGGTTTGCTAATAACAGGAACGTTGGGCTTGACTTCGTGGGGCCCTGGACTGAGATGATAGAGCAGCAGCTCAATTTGGACGAACAGTTTAGTTTTGAAAATGCATTGTAATTAGGTTTAGGTTCCTTCAATCATGTTGACCAACTTGTGTACCATTTGCTGTGCCTGTGGCGACAGTTTAGTGTAGAAGGGAAGTTGGTAGCGGGCAAATTTGGGGTCGGTGCGGAAATCGTCGAGTGGAATTGTGAAATCGAGCTCGAAGTCGTAGTCAAACTCGACCGTGGCCACTGAAGCATTGATATCGGGAATGTAGATAGTGTCTGGGATCTGTTTCCACTGTTCTACAAGCTCCGTCATCCAAGCCATGTACTTTTTGGCGTTGATATTGCGGTGTTCGGCCATGTACCGAATATGTGCGATGGCACGGCGGACTTGGGGGAACATACCGCCTGCGAGACCGGCACAGAGAAGCACAAAGAGTGCCAGTACCAAGTATTGTGAGTCCCAGTAGCCAATCATAAACGTTCGCTTGTTTAAAAAGAGTTTGGCGATAATATCGATCGAGGTGCACGATACGTAGACGCATTTGGCGAGTGCGGCTTCAATGACATGGCGGTGTGGTTCCACCACCGAAGCTGTGGTGGGATCAAACACGAGAGAAATAAGCGGTTTGGCCACGAGAATCAAGAGTCGGTTGTATCGAAGATAAACGTTGGCGATGTTGCGGCCGTGCGGCTGAATAATTTCGCAGCCACGGAACTCGGTAAGAAGCGGCACCTCGAAATCGCGAACGAGCTCGTCGATTGCCAGCAACACGTTTTTGAGCAAGAGCTGCTGGTTAAACTGACTGGTATTGATGTAGTTGATGGAGAACGTACGGACGTTAGGGCCATACACGAGACGAATGAACCGGGCCATGTACTTGGTTAGATGGACGTTGATTTCTAATATCTTCAGGTCAAAGTTGTCGCCCAAATCGCAGCGGTTTTCTAACGGCAAGTCGACATCAGTGTCAGTATACTGGAAATATACCGTACGGGTTGTCCAGGTGGTTTCCACGACAAACACCGTCCACCAAAGCCGTTTTGCTTTTTCCACGTATAACCGGCCTCCAGGAGCATTTTCGTGGATATCGTTGGGGTCAGATGCAAGCAACGGCTGCCGATGAAAACCACTGGCCACCGATACACGAAGAGCCACGCCAAAGTAGTTATAGACAGTATTGTAGTGGGCCAAGTTTGCGGCGTAGAAGCCAAGCAATACGGCATTTTGGATATAAACCAAGTCGTACTTCTCATTAACGAGCCGAAACAAGTGTTCCGACATCAAGTAGTACTCGATTCCTGGGTACAGCGTGTCTGTGGCGTCGGTGTAGTTTGTATTGTACAACTGTTCGCCAAAGGCAATGATTACAAAGAGGTACGAAAGCCAGTGTTGCGGTAAGCGACGGTAGATCGAATGGTCGATGGGTACTTGTCGTAAGTGGAAGTAAACTGAATCAACGATCTTTGGAAGCTCGGCGTAGTCGACAATATAAAATTCGCTAGAGTACGTCGCCATCACTTTGTCGATCAACATGAGCGCATACTCTTTATCCGGCAACTTTGCTGCCGCAGCTTTGATCAAGTCAAGTCTCACATGTTCCTTGTGGTACTCGGCCCGTAAGAGATCATCGGCCGTCAATTTCGGGTCTTCTGACCGAAAGGGTTCGGAGTTGATGATGTTGGGGGCCGAGTTGGTTTCTGGAGCCTTCTGATGCAGCAACAACGACTCAAGATACGCCACTTTTTCATGGAGTTGATGAAGATCGCTTTCCATTACCACGATCTTACGGTCTTTGGACGGATACTGGCAATCCAGGCTCTTTCTAGCTGCCTTGCAGTTTGAGCACGCGGGTCGTTCGCCTGAACATTTGACTTTAGAGAGCTTGCACCGCACACAGGCGTAGTGCGAACGACCATACACCTTAAGAGGTTTGAGCTTGTGATCCATAAAAGTGAGTTGAGTTAACCCCAGGCGGATGTTCACAGACAAAGGCAGAAGTCCACCTGAAACGGCATCCCGACCCGTTATTGAGGGAGAAGAGAATAATTCCGGTCACCTGACCTGATCCATATTACCTCGGCATTAAATTTTTTTTCTTACATTTTTATTATTTTTTTGCTCGTCTTTCACTTTTCCGTGGGTTAGTTGCGTGGGCTTTCTCGCTGCACGTAATTACAGTACTCCAAACAGATCTCGAGATTTTTTTTTTTTTCTGGTTGTCTGTGATTGTTTTTTTAAATGAGGTGCTGGCTGCGGCTACCCAATGAGGGAAAAAGCTAAATATATACAATACTGCGGCAAGGGTATGAATCAACTTTAGGTAGTTGAATCCCGCATCCCACACCCTTTTTTTTTCTCTTTTCTTTGTAATTTGTTTTTATTCTGCATGTTCCACATTTACATTTTCGCCTTAGACGGAAATTTTTTTTATTGCCCGCCCTTTTAAAAGTACCTTTGATTTCCCACTTTCTTTCTATTACCGCTCGCTTTAATACAATTCCAACCATGCATTTCTCTAAGTTGGCAGCAGCTGCAGCTCTCTCTGGTGTTGTTTTCGGTGCCAACAACTCGACATTAACCACCGCCACGCCTCAGGTCACCAAGGCCTGTTCGTTCTCGGATTTCACCGCCACTGCTACTTCCCAGATCGCCCAGGTCGCCGCCTGTACCACTGCAGTCGGTGACATCACCATCCAAGGTAGTGGTATTGGTGCCATTGATCTTACTGGTGTCAGAGCCGTCTACGGTGACTTGTCTGTCATCAACGCTACCTTAGCCGTTTCTTTCAACGCTCCTACCTTGCAGTTGGTTTCTGGTGCATTTGAATTGAGCGAAAACACGATTTTGGCCAACGTTAACCTTGCTCAGTTGACCACCGTTGGTTCTTTCAAGTTCAACGCTTTGCCAGCTTTGCAAAAGACTGGTTTGACCTCTGGTTTGACCTCCGCCAAACTGGTGGTCATCGCCGACACCTCTTTGACCTCGTTGGACGGTATCAACGTCTACGAATTGTCTGTGTTTGATGTCAACAACAACGGTGACATTGAATCCATCAACTCTGGCTTGCAATCTGTCACCGATACCTTGAGTATCTCCTACAACTCCGAAAAGGTTGACGTCTTGCTTGACCAATTGCTTTCTGCCAACAACGTCTACTTCCAAAGCATCAACTCGTTCTCTGCCGCCAACTTGACCAGAATTAACGGTTCTCTTGCCATTTCTTCTTCGTCTGTTGACCAGATCGAGTTCAAGGCCTTGCAAAACATCAACTCTTCGTTGACCATCAACAAGAACGATGAATTGGAAGAAATCGACTTCCCACAATTGACCAACATTGGTGGTGCTTTACAAATTGCCGAAAACGAAAAGTTGAGAAGCTTTGACGGTTTCCCTAAGTTGAAGACCATTGGCGGTTCGGTTTCCATCAACGGTACCTTTGACAACGGTACTTTTGAAGCTTTGGAAAAGGTTGCTGGTGGATTCGCGTTGTTGACCGACGGTGAATTGTCCTGTTCTGCCTTTGCTGCCTTGAACAAGGCCGGTGACATCAAGGGTGACAAGTACGTTTGTTCCGGTACTGCTGGTCTTTCTTCTTCTTCTTCTGCCAAGAAGAACAGTGACTCCTCTGACTCCGGCTCCTCTTCCTCTTCTTCTGCCTCCTCCAGCAAGACCTCTACTTCCAAGAAGGGTGATGCTGCTTCTAACAACGGTAACTTTGCTGCTCTTGTCGCCGGTCTTGCCGGTGTCGCTGCCGCTCTCTACTAAAGCACCTGAATTTAGTTCTCTCGTTTTTCGGTAACGACTATTTTAATATAATTCAACAAAGTGTTTTCATTCTATTTCAATCTCTTCACCTGACATATGTTCTACTGTAGTGATGTTGAGTAGCTTGGCCAACTCCTTGGCATACTGTTCACCAGCACGTTTTATCGAAAGTTCATGGCCACTAGTCTTTTCTGCAATGCTGGTGGCTTTATTAGGTAACCCACACATCTCAAATTTGTTGAGATACTTGAGATCTGGAGCCACATTCAATCCAATCCCATACGATGTGATTGCACGTTGAATATTCGTGCCAACCAGCGCTAATTTTTGGGATCCGACCCAAATTCCCGGGTTTTCCCGGCTGGTTATGGTTTCAATAGCATAATTCTTGCTCAACATGTTTTGTAAACCTTGTAACAACACTGAATCAACAAAACATTTTACAGTGAGGTTACGGAACTGTTTCAAGTCAAGTATCAAATATGCCGTCAACTGACCATGACCATGCCATGTAACTTGTCCTCCACGCTCTAATTGATGATAATGACACCCCAACAGCTTAAAGCCGGCGATCTTCTCGGCCATTTGCGGGTCCAGTTTCATCTGCTTCCCTCCAGTATAGACATTGTTGAATTCAAACGTCAAAAGTGTGGGGGTCGGTTTCATGGCAAGAATCTTCTTTAGTAATGCGTCTTCATACTCATTCAAAACCATTCCTTGCTCCTTGGCAAGAGATTGTTGCTTTCTGATTTTGGATTCGACCTTCTTAAAGTCGAGGTTAGCACCCACAATCGCGTTTTGAATACGCTGGCCACGCTCAAAATCCGTGATTCCGGGAAAGTGAAGATGTCTCAATGCCTTATAGTTATCGTTAAGCGGCTCGAACGTCGTACACAGGTACAGTCTCTTCCATATTCTTCGAAGCATTTGGATAAACTGTTGGTTGGAAAATCCTGCAGAGAAAAAAGATCAACATTATCGTTTCTCTGGGTTTTTTGTACAGGACCCGAACCATCCCTATCTTTTAAAGCAGTTGATTTTTTAATGAATAAAAAGAGCCGGTTACGTAACCCGGAACTGAGAACGATGACAGTAATGTCTCCAGCTCTGGTTCTTCGACTTGATCCGCGTGGATTGGGCCTGAAACGGCCGGCTACGCCCACAGATGATGATTTACACGGCGAGCACGACACTTCACCCGAATTCAAACTCTTGTACAAGTTGTTTGTGCCTAATAAGTACTTGATCAAGAACAATAAAGTGTCACAGCGTCTCTTGGTTGGTCACTTACCGAAAATTGTGGCTGGAGGACCCGATCTCAACTTGCAGGTGCACCTCTTTTTGGCTTCGATAGTAGTCAACTACGTCAACTCGTGGTACTTGACAAAACTCAATACCGATAACATGGCGTTTGTGCAGTTGGTTTACCAGCTAATGTGTGATTTCGTTTGTGATTTGAGTGGAAGGATTGAGCAGGTGGGACGAAATGATGCTGATATGGTTGCAGTAATTGACGAGTTTGCAACGATTATCAATGACCATCTCATGCTCGTGGGAGAGTCGGGGATCCTGTTCATTGAGGAGTACAGAAACAACCAAAGAAATAACTTGGACCTGAATAAATCAAACGACGAACTCGTGGCAAGGTTTCTAACTGGAAAACATGTCATATTCACGCTGACGGTAGGCAGACTTGATTACTTACGTATCTTATCACGCCATTTGGTTACCATAACGTTTGAATCATCCCCAATACACTCCAAAATTTCCATGGACCTTATTGTCGAGCTTTTGGGAAGTTTAGTTTTGGATAAAGTTGTGGATTCTCTTTCATTGCCAAAACTCATTCTTGGATTAGTTTCAAGTATTGTTGATGCCATTGAATCTACACTTGACTCTCGAGAAACCACTAATCCAGCTCTGACACCGCTGCTTCTGTTCAGACAACGAGTATCCTCCGCGTTCCGTACTTATACCAACATCTCACTTATTTTTGTTAGCAAAGACAAAACGAACGTCACCACCGATACAATATTTAGCAACGCTATGTTTAGGTTGCTCGATACGATAACTGGATTTTCGTACCGCAAACCCATTCTTTCTAGCATTGTCGTGGCATGTTCATCATATCTTGCCAGCATACCCAGCATCAACCAACGTATCAATAATGCCATGGTCAAATATATTGCCAATCAAATACGTCAACTTCTTTCAGAACAACGGCTCAGTAAAATTGTTTCTGATCTCAGAATAAGTCTATTCAAACCCATCGAAGATAACAACAAAAAGTCACCGGCTCCAGAACCAGAAGTGACCGAACTTATCAACCGGGTTTGTAGGCTTCTTACCGAAAGATTTCCGCAGGCATTCCCCATTGTTTCTCATTTAAACTACATCGAAAACAAAGAATTGGAATCTTCGGTTGCAACTACACTCTCACTCTTTGATAACACAAAGCTTAACCAACTTTTCATCATCAATATCCTCGATTCATTAGTTGCTACTTTGTACCCAGAAATGCTGCAAAATTAAGCTGCGAAAAAACAAGGATTTCTTATAGAACGAACACTCGACCTGCATATACACCATCAGTGGGGTGAGGTTTTGAAAAATTTACGTCCTATGATTCCATTCTCCGTAAGCAACAGTAATGTTAAGAAGAACGGGTCTTTTAAGGCCGTACCAAGGGCAAAAAAGGCAATTAGTGTTGACCACAGCGCTCACAGTATTAGGAAGCATTTTGTTTAACGAGAACAATGTTTTAGCAACCAAAATGGAGAATGGACAACTCCACTACGAAGACTCGAATGCCCAATTCAACAAGCTCAACGAGAACCAAAACCGCTACTTCAAGCGAGCCAAGCCTGAGTATCCTGGCCATATTCCATTGTATTCCTTTGAAAAGCTCTTGATGGTAGCAGGGTCGCTGGCAGGATCGTATTTCCATCCAGAACGTAACGAATTCATTGTGGGGTTGGGCGAAAGTACCGCTCTTCCATGTGTGCTCCGTAAGATCCGACACCAGATGTTAAGTGATCCGGTGGGGAGACAGATCTTGAGAGAAAGACCTCGGATGACCTCGACATCACTTAACTTGGAATACCTCCGTCAGTTGCCGAAAAACACTATTGGAAACACGTACATTCAATGGTTGGAACGTGAAGACGTGAGTCCCGACACCCGTGTACCGGTCAGATTCATTGATGACGAGGAATTGGCGTACATTTATCAAAGATACCGCGAATGCCACGACTTCTACCATTCGGTGACGGGCTTACCCATCATTCTTGAGGGCGAAATCGCCGTAAAAATGTTTGAATTTATGAATATCGGGATCCCTATGACCGGGCTCGGGGCGTTGTTTGCTCCGTTGCGTTTGAAACCAAGTCAAAAAGAACGGCTCTACAATATCTACTATCCATGGGCATTTAAGAGCGGCTTGAACTCGAAACCACTCATGAATGTATACTGGGAAAACATCTTGACAAGGGATGTGGACGAGTTTAGACATGAAATGGGTATTGAACAGCCACCTGACTTGAGAAGTTTGCGTAAGGAATACTTTGAGAAGTTGAAAAAGAAAAAGTTGTTGGCTCCATAAACATAAATAAAAATATGGTATAAAACTGTAGCCATTCTAATGAAGGATTAATGAACCATCGTACTTGTAATATAAAAAAATAGCATGCTCAACTCTAAACCATTTTAAGGTGAAATTTCCAGTTTGGGTGGGGGTGCATCGCCGCACTCGCAGCAATCGTCACGAAAACCAAAGTTTCGAAATCTAGATTGACGGGCTGGCAATGTCGAATATCTTGTACCAGTATTTCTTGAAGAAAGTAAGTAGATTCTGTGTCTTAAGGAGGAACGCAACTAACTGGTAGGCAAATCTCGATCATATCGTGAACGTCGGACCGGCTGACGACCCGTATTTCGAGGAAATCCCCGCTGACGAGCTCCATTTTTACCAGAAGAAGGGATCTAAGCGGAAACGGCGTATCCCTGAAGGATTAACGCCAGCAGATCAAAAGATCTTGAACTCAGTGAAACGCAAGGCTTATCGCTTGGACTTGCAATTAAGTTTGTGTGGGTTTCGTTTTGGCTGGGCAGGAATCATTGGTCTTATTCCATGGATAGGTGATTTCATATGTCTTTATTTGGCTCTTGGGATCTTACGCAAGGCCGAGAAAATCACTGGAGGGCTTCCAGGATCCCTTCGGCTGCGGATGATGGCCAATATTGCGTTTGATTTCGGCATTGGTCTCATTCCGGTAGTGGGTGACTTTATCAATATGGCATACAAGTGTAACTCACGTAACTTTGTGTTGTTGGAACACTATTTGGTACAGAAATCACGATCAAAGACATGATGCTTTTTTTTTAGCTAATATTGGCGAACTCAGTTTCTAGATCATAAACGCGGTCCTTAAACTGTTCAATAAACATATGCAATTGGTCCAACTTCAAGAATTCGAGCTCAAGGTTGTGGCTCTGGGCAATTAGTTTTTCCAAATTCTCCAATTCCTGAGGAAGCTGTAGTTGTTCCTTGAAGTAGTCGTTTTCAATTAGACGCTGCTTGTTAAGGATCGATTGGTGGGTGGTTTCGGCAAGAGTCGTGATATGGTCATTGATTTTGTAAATGAGATAATCGTAGGACACAGCAAGTTTTCTGAGTTCAAGAGGATCAGAATCATCATCTGATTGGTCCGTTTTCACTGCATTGATGGTGTTATTTGCCATGATCTTTTTTCCTTTAATATAAAAAAAACCCCACGCACGTTAAAAACTCAAATCAAAATACAAAATCATTAAAAGTTTGGCTGCCACTTTTTAATTATTTTTTATTTTTTTTATCTTCTCTTGGGATTTCGTGGGATTTTTCTAGGGGAACTTTTCTGTGCTGAGCACGCCCAAATCGTCTCATAATCTCGGCGATCTCAAAACGTCGTTGTTGGCCATCCATTAATTACTACAATGTCGTCATCTTCTGGATCATATTCCCTTTCTAAGATTAACCCAAAGCTTTTACGCAGAATATGTAAGTATTGCATTGTTTTATTCTTCAGCAGAAACAGTATATTCTAACTGTTTTATTCTAGACCGGGCATGTAGACCCACACTTAGCGAGCCGAACTTGGCCCTTAATCTTGAAATCTGTGATTACGTCAATGCCAAACAGGGGTCAATTCCTCGTGATGCCGCAATTTCTGTGGTGAAGCTCATTTCGCTGAAAGATCCCCAGACGTCAGAATTGGCACTTGCGTTGTTGGACAATTTGGTGAAGAATTGCGGTTATCCGTTCCATTTACAGATCTCCCGTAAGGAATTCTTGAATGAATTGGTCAAGCGGTTTCCAGAACGTCCTCCAGTGCGTTTCCTGAGGGTCCAACGGTTGATTTTGGCCCAAATTGAAGAATGGTACCAGACAATTTGCAGAACGTCCAAGTACAAGGACGACTTCGGCTACATCAAAGATATGCACCGCTTATTGAGCCACAAGGGATATACTTTCCCTGAAGTGAAGGTGGAGGATGCAGCGGTCTTGAACCCATCCGACAACTTGAAGTCGCTTGAAGAGTTGCAGAAAGAAGAAGCCGTGGTTCACAGTGCCAAATTACAAGAATTGATCCGTAGAGGCAGACCTCAGGACTTACAGGAAGCCAACAAGTTGATGAAGATTATGGCTGGTTTTAAGGATGATAACATCCAAGAAAACAAGAAACAAGTCACAGATGACGTTGCCCGGTTAAAGAGAAAGGTTGAGATTTTGGCCGAGATGTTGAACAATATCCAGAACTCGGGATCGAAGATAGACGACTCCAACGAGGCGCTCATTGAATTGTACGGCTCCATCAAGAGTTCGCAGCCCATTATTACCAAGATCATTGAAGAGGAACATGGCGACGATGAACGGGTTAACGAATTGTTATCGTTGAACGACAACGTCAACCTGGTGATCAGCAAGTTCCAATTGTTGAAGAATGGAGAGATAGATCAGGCTTCTCAGATCAAGGTTTCTGGTGGAGCTGCAGCAAGCAACAATGACCTCAACTTGATAGATTTTGACGACGACGCTCCTATCAGCAACGATAAGCGTGATGACCAAGGCTACAATGACTTGTTGAGTGACTTGGCCAACTTATCTTTCACTCCTGGCGCTGCCAGTAGCAACGATACCGGTGCTCCGTTGAATCTCGACAACTTGTACGGTTCAGGAGGCTCGATTGCGTTGGGTGGCACACCTGCTCCTGATGCTGGGCTCCAACAACCTCATCCATCTTCATCTATCAATCCCGGCAATAGCATTGACTTGTTGGCCAGCTTTAGTTCTCCTTCTCCTCAGTTGCAGTCCAATGTCGGCTTGGATCCGTTTGGATTGAACTTTCCTTCTTCAACCCCACAACAGATCCTGACTCTTTCGTCATACAAGTCGACCATTGCAATCAGTCAATCGTCGTTGTTGAAGGTCGAAGTGGGTGTTTTAGGTACTTCCAATAGCCAGTCATTCCAAGGAACTGTGCTTCTCAGCAACTCGCAACAAACCACGTTGAATCAAGTCCGCTTCTTGATTGCGGTGCCCAAGTCATGCAAGTTGACCTTGAAACCACAGTCCTTTGATGTTCTTTACGGATTCGCCAACCATGGAGTCACGCAAGATTTTGCCATTGAAAACACATTGAACAAGGCATTGAAGATCAAGTGGAAGGCCGAATACGTCGTGAATGGCGAACAGAAGGAAGAATCTGGCGTGAGTGTATTGAATTAAACAACCAGATCGAACCATTTTTTATACTATACTATTCTTACTACATTAATACTGTAAAACTCTTAACATCTAAAAAAGACTATCCTATTACTATTGTTTGGTAAAAAAATTTAACCTATGGCTTCGAAAGAACATCATCAATTACGAAAATGAACCCGTTTTCAACCTGCTTGGCAATTTGAACCGGGATTCTCTGGTTCTCAAACTCAATGATGAATGTGTTTTCCACGCTCTGCTCAATCTTGATACTCTCGCCGCTGTTCAAAGTGGCAGTAACAGCTTGAGTGGTATCGGTATGCAAATTCTGTTCAAAGTTAACAATGACATGATGATTTAAGAAGTCAACAAGGTTGGCAATTGCAGCCGACTCATCGTCACCTTCCAATGGACGGGGGAATTCCCATGGCTTCTTACCGTTCAACTTGGAACGAATGGCATCGTCATTAGGAGCAATAACAATCATAGTTTCGTTGATGAGCTCAGTCTTTCTCGATATAACTTCATTGTCTCTGATGTAACCAGCAATAACAGAAATGCTAGGGATTTGAGGGAGAATTGATTGAAGAAGGTTGGCATGAAAATCTTCAACCGCAAACACAGCTTGGTTTCTCTTATTGATGTATCCAACTTCTTCTTCTTCTTCTCCTTGATCTCTGGTATTCAACCCGGCTTCCTTAATAGAAGCAAGATCTACAACATTTTTAGCTTCTCTCTTCAGGATAACTGCAACTTCTTGTTCTTCGTCGACATCTCTTCCGACTAAACCGTCCTTTAAAGTAGCGAGATCGACCACCTTTTTAGCCTCTCTCTTATCATGGTACTTTTCCAAAAACACTACGTTCCTAGCACCTCTCTTTTCATTCTCATGTAACTTGTCTAAATGTACCACATTTTTAGCTTCTCTCTTTTCATTTAAGTACTGGAAGTCTTGCAAATGTGCGACGTTTTTGGCGTCTCTTTTTTGAATAGATTCTTCGGCGATTTCTTGTTGTATCTCAGAAAGCAGCACCACTCTTTTGGCAGAGGTGGAGCCCCAAATGGCAGCTAACGCCACTATAAGTTTCCAGTTCATGGCTTGATAAAAAGTGTTGTAAAAAAACAGTAACGCTATTTTAAGCACAGGGGTTTTTTTTCTCTGGCTATAATCTGGCATATAGTGGACCCGTAAATACTCCTAATTTGGCAAGCAGTCCTGGAAATCCAAGAAATGTTCTGCCCAGCCACCGCCTTAGGGCGGGACAAATCGGCACCTTTCGATTATTTTGTTACGCTTCTGTCTTTTACGGTTCTATAGAGAAAAGCGCATGTGTGCTTCGAATTTCATCGTCTGATGTTTGTCTGAATTTCTCGATCTCGTCTCCTGTCTTTTGTCGTGCCTTCTTTTCTCTCTTTTCTGTTGCTTTTTTTTAATAGCAATCGTACAGTTATCTTCTCAATGAGTTAGCAAAAACACTCTCTGATCTATAAAAAAAACAATTATTCGTGCACGTACCATTATCACCAACTCGTATCTCTCCTCCACGCACCATCATCATCATCATCATCGCATCTATATACACACCAGTTCCAGATTTCATATCCAATGCTCCAGCAGCTCAGAACCAACCTAGTTTATTACAATAACTGGACAAACGTAATAGAGCACGAGTCTGAGTTTGTTTCGGGCCTTCCGCCCTCCAAATTGGACTCACGAGACCCGGAAAACAAACGTGAATGGGTGGTGCCCCAGTCGAATCACCAGTCAAAGTTATCGGTCCAGGAACTCGATCAGTGGTTTATCAAGGTGAGTAAAGTTGCAGGATCACGTCCTGATCGAATTACTATGGGAATTTTGGGCGATGATGGAACGGTGGTGTACTATTTCGTGCACGATGGCGTGGTGGTGCCTCCCAAAAACTAAACCTTCGTGAAAGAAACGTTCATTAATCATTATCTATATTCCTATTACCTTTTCTAAACCCATAAACATCTGCATCGTCTTCCTCTTCTTCGTCAGTATCGTAGCCACTGTTGCGTAAAACACTCTCGTTTTCACTTTCGTCCCATCTCATTTCCATGCTAGGACTGCTGAGCGCAAGCTTCTTTTTAACCACAGAACGAGAGGAACTCATGGTATTAAACCGTGGCCGTCTCGCTGAAGTAAAGGATTCAATCTCATAGTTCTGCAGTGGAGGATACTTCCAGTCTTCCTGATAATCCTCCGACTCTTCGGTGTATCCACTGTCACCCTGACTACCATCCAACGCGGTTTGGCCCATCTCGACCTCTGATGTCTTCTTCTTGGCTCCCAGATATAACTTGGAAGTAAAGTTCGACTGACAGATCTGTGCCAATTTGTCAAACTCGACAATAAACTCGAGCAACTCTTGTTCAGCAATAAGCTGCGGTCCATAACGGAACTTATGGTACAAATCAACCAATCGCTGCAAATCAGGCACCTTATCGCCTGCAACACTCACATCGTAAAGAAAAGACTGTGATAATGACACAATCACTTCCTGAAACGTGTAACATGTCGGCATTTCGACCTGCGTCATCATCTTGCTCTGGTGGATAAACTTGTCGCCAATACTGCGAATGACGTCTTCGTAAAGCGCATTTGGCGGAAGTGACGTTCCCGTTCCGGTCTCGTGTGGAATCACATCGCCCTCGGAGCTCAAGAGCTGCTCATTGCGACGCTGAATGTACTCTGGTGGCGACATTCCTCGGTTGTTGATTATGACACGATTATTCTGCAACGGCGTTGCTTTTAGCCTGATATCCAAGCACTTTTGAAGAGTTTTTTCAATGCGATTCAACTGCTCTTTTGGTATGTCGCCCTTCTGCGGCACATACACCGATTTGGACGGAATATCGTTTAAACTTTGCCGGTATTGGTACACTCGCAGGAAATACATCACCAACGAAATCACAATGAAAACCACGCACACAATGATGACAATAAACATACGAATGGCCGAGTCAGACTCCGATGC
The DNA here is from genome assembly GCA_030574955.1 of Teunomyces lycoperdinae. NCBI lineage: Eukaryota > Fungi > Ascomycota > Pichiomycetes > Serinales > Debaryomycetaceae > Teunomyces > Teunomyces lycoperdinae. The sequence goes on from JAJMFY010000003.1 coordinate 430,943, forward strand.
CACCTGAACAATGACATCTAACGGTGTAACTGCCACAAATGCTAGCATCAATATGATAAAGATAATAAGGGAGATGGAATAAATCCATTTGAAGACCCGTTTGGGAAGGTTGAGTATTCGCTCTCTTTCATAGATAAGTCGAGCTCCAAAGTATGGCTCGGCAGTTTCCCCATATCTTAGACCGGTTCCACCGGCGTGAAGTACAGGGTCCATGGCGCTGACCTCAGTATCATCTGGTCCCATATATATTTGTGTCTTCGCAACAGTTAACGTGCAGGCGCGACATGCGGGTGATTTTGTCATAAAAATAAAACATCAGCAAACAAATTTCTCAAGGCTCGCGACATTTGATGTCAATTGCGACATTTTACGACAGGTGGATATATTACTATTTATTATACATGGGGGAATTGATGCTAGAAACTGAACCAGACGATAGTAAACTTAAATCAAGAGCTTTGGTGTGTGTGTGTGTGTCTGGAGTATCAGTGCCAGTTTTCAGGTTATGTCCAAGGCTCAACACGCTGAAACCGTAAGTCGGATTCATCATATGTATCTCTGAATCTAACCAACGCCCAGCCTCGGGGTTTTCCAATCCAGTTCACGTACAAGTTGCAAAGCAAACTGTAGTCGTAGACATTGACAAACGGATTTTGCTGACGGAATACGTAGTTCAAGTATTCACGAGTGGTGATGTTATGTGCGGTGAGAAATACATGGAAACCAAGCAAAAGCATCGGGTATGCAATGGCCAAACATCCGTAGATCCCCAATAGCAAGCTGACAGGATGGTTATTAATGGCCTGGCGGATGTTGCGATGGATCAGAACAAAAGATGCCGCCACCATCAACGCACAGGCAATTACTGTGCAGAGCAAGAACCATAAAAAGTACCGGTAGTTACGGTATGCCACGCAGTTATTTAAGAAAACGCAGTGGTGGTCATGGTTGATGGCACAGGAGTTGCACAGAGAACAGTGGCTTGCGCGTGGTGGCCTCCAGATGTGACATGTGGGACAATACTTGACGGAGATGCCGTTGGTGTCGTTATAAGGCAATGCAATGGTGTTGAAGTATTCTTCTGGTACCTCGATCAGTCGCAGATCCACTACAGAGCCAGGAATGTGTATGTTTCTCGGTAATACACCGGCATCGGTCGTGGAGCTGGTGATGAAAAACATGAAAGCCAACGCCCAAAAGTAGCTGAAAAGAATCACCAACGCGGGACTGTGTTCGTTCCAGAGTAGTTTGGCTTCATAAATCCAAAATAGCACCCCAGGAAGTACAAACAACACTGCCACAGCGACATTTATGGGCATTTTCTTGAGGAAACGAAGCCGTCCTCCCAAGAAAAAGAGAAACTTGATATCATCGTGGTTCTGAACCTGGTAATTTCGAGACTCGTATTCTCTGCGTATACTAGGGTCTGTGACAAGCCAGTTGACCACGAACCGCTGAAGAAATGTGGGCTGGGAACCCATTTCTTGGTGGCGGAATGGGTATAGGATTTGTAATGTGATTTCTGATGTAATCCGCAAGTATCTAATCTGCAAACTTTAAAATGACAACTCTTGTTTTTTTTGTAGGTTAGCAGCAGAAAAGGATCGCATCACTGATATTCCAACTCCATGTTTCGACTCAAGGCCCTTCCACGCCAGCCACGCCCGATATCGTGTGTATTTAGGCCGAGAATTCAGAAACGTAATTTTAAGCTTTCGCCCAATGCACTTGGAGCCGTGAAAAACTACGGGTTCATTGTGAATATCCTTGCAGGTGCATACATTGGCGGGCTCCTCGTGACGTTTGGCCTGTTTTACTTGATGTACAACGATGCCAACGACAGACAACACATTCCGTTCGAAATTCTGTTTAACAACCAAGTTACTGCCGTTAAAGCTGTTAATAAGGACGATGTGTTGAAAAGTCCACGCTACGCTGTGAAGCATTACCGTCGCTTGTTGATAGAATTGGCACGAGAAACTAATCCTAACGTTGAAGTCGATGACCTGGGTTACGATGTACCACTCCTTGATGCCAATACGTTGATCAACCACAAATCAAACCAATTTGCCAACTTCTACATTGACATGGTGTTGCGTTACGCCAAAGCTTTGCTTGCCAAGGGCCAGTTGGATACTTCAGTGCTGGTTTTAAAGCGGATTGTTGACGATGACGAGATGTTTTTCCGTTTGGGAGACGCTGAACGACTTTCTCAGTGCTGTCGTCTTGTGAGTAAAGTGAGTTCTACTTCGCAGGATAAGATTCTGTACCTTGAGAGATCAATTCGAATGCTTTCCAGTACGTTTACGTCAATGAACCTTAGTGAAAACTTCCTTTTGGGCTCGAATTCGCGGATAACAGACGAATTGTTGCGTTGCTTGAACGATTTGGCGTTTGGCTTGGCCCGTGCATCAGCCATCAAAGGTACACCAAAGAAGGAGGCTGAGCTCTTACTTACAAGGTCGCTCAACATATATCTCGCCAACCTCAAGTATCTTTCAGAGATGAGAGACAAGCTCGAAAACAGCACTCTTGTTCAGGCACATTATCCATTGTTCAACTGTGACGAAACCAATATAGTCATGCTGATAAACGAAATCAGAGCACACCTTGGAGAAGTGATGTGGGCCAAGGGCTACAAGAAGAATGCAATTTCATGGAGCGAAGAGGTCGTTGAAGACATCTATTTTGCCCACAACAACAATGAGAGAGCTGCACCAATTCTTATCAATGTCTTGAACAACTTGATCACGATGTATGATAGTCTCAAGGACACGGCTTCCAAGAATCGGTGTGAGAAGTTACGCAAAGAAGTCAATGTATTCATCACCGACAATAACAGCTGGTACGACAGTATTATCAACCGTGTCAGTAAAATCATGTACCATCAAGGACCGTTAGGTGTCATTGCCAAGCCGTTGCAGGAGAGATTCGGCAAGCCAACCCGAGTGTTGGAGATAGAAGAGTTTGAGGAAGAAGATGTTGAATAATTGTAAATAGTCCTAGAATAAATCTGTCTTCCCCACAAAAAAATACCCTAATCACCTCGCTAATCATCACCATTTATAACATATTACATTCGACACATTCGGCAATTGAAGTGCCAAGATAAGTGGTTTATACTTTCAGCCGAGGTTTTCTGTTAGTGTCTAATGCCGAAAACAGACGGATAATTGAGGCGATCCAGAACTAATAATTTATCATTAAAAAATTGGAGCAACCATGGACAATATTCTTGTATTGTTCGATATTCGGGAGATTACGGATGAATAACTTGAATAGAAAATTGTATTTTATGATCAGCTGTGTACGTTGATTTACATTGACGTTACATTGAAAACAAACAAGCATAAACAAGAGCTCGATGCTACAGAATAATAAAGTGGTACCGATATGTCCGACAGTTACAATTAAAGAAAGAAAAACTCTGGTCCATTGAATAAGGCAAGGTCCGCTAAATTCATAACCAAGGCAAGAGAGGACAAACAATATAGACGGCTCTTACTTCTTCTGGCCAGTTTTAACAAACATAATCACATAATAGTTGCATCTACCAATGACAGAAAGGTACGTTGAGCAGGTTACGGCCCGCTCTCGGACATATCGCAAACATCGTCCGAATACTTACGAACAATTTTTCTTTGCCTGTAAACAGAATGACTGATTCAGACAATTATTTTGAGACAAAAAATTTTATCAAATCCATCTACGGCGAGGGCAGTATTGGTTTTGGGGAACTTTCTCGCGGTTGGTGCGAACACTAAGAGAAAATAACATTTATTTTTTATGCATGAAAAATTTATCAATTCCATCTATGGCCATCAATATACCCTGGAGCCAATAAAATGAGAGAACCCACCATAATAAATTTCGTTAACCGGACCACCGTCATTGCCCCATAAAACCCTTCTCGGGCTATAAATATGAAAGGACCGTCCTTTAAAATTTTTTCCATCAGTAAAAAACACTCGCTTAAATAACAATGAAGTCTACTCAAGTTTTGTCTGTCGCTTCCATCGTTGCCATTGCCTTGGCTGCTGATAACCCATACACCCAGTACCCTTCTGTTGCAAGGACCGCTTCCATTAACGGTTTTGCTGACAAAATTTACAACGATGTTGCTCCATGTGGTCAACAATGTCTTAACGACAACAAGGACACTGGTAACACTCCATGTCCTTACTGGGACCCTGGTTGTTTGTGTGTCATGCCACAATGGGGTGACGGTGTAGCTAAGTGTGTTGCTTCTGCCTGTGCTGGTCAAGATGTTGTTGCTTTCACTAATGCTGCTATCAGTGCCTGTTCCTCTGCTGGTGTCTGGGAACCATACTGGATGATTCCAGCTACTGACTCTGAATTGTTGGCCGCTGCTGCTGCCAAGACTCCAGCTACCACTGAACCTCAACAAACCACTGAACCTCAACAAACCACTGAACCTCAGCAACCTTCTGAAAGCAACGAAGGTCCAGCCCCAACTGCTCCTGCTGCTTCTACTGCTCCAGCTACTGCTGCTTCTGCTGACTCTAACTCTCCTGCTGCTTCTGCTGTTGTTTCTCCTGCTGCTTCTCAAGCTCACTGGGGTAACGACACCGAAAGCACCACTACTGTTGTTGGTACCACCATTGTCACCATCACCTCTTGTTCTGACAACAAGTGTACCGAAACCCCAGTCACCACTGGTGTCGTCACTATTACCTTGGAACACACTACTTACACTACTTACTGCCCACTTCCTTCTGAAACCAAGCCAGCTGTTAAGCCAGCTGAAACTTCGAAGAGAGTTGAAACTTCTGCTCCTGCCAGTGCTGCTACCACTGCCAAGCCAGTTGTTTCTGTCTCTGCCGGTGGTGCTGACTCCAACGCTGCCAAGTTGACTTTGGGTGGTGCTTTTATTGCCGCTGTTGCCATGTTCATCTAAGTATGATAATTTCTTATATATCTTTTCAGCAACAATAAAATTCATATAATCTTGTTTACGAATTTTATATAAGTGAAATATTTTACTAAATTAATTTAGAGGTCTTTGAAAAAGTATGAAGGTTTCTTTGGGAGTAGGAAATTAGGATAATTTTAAGAGTAAAAAATGGCAAGATTGTTAACTGTTGTACCATTGTGAAAGGGTCAATATTTCAAGAATTTGTCAAAATCGAACAATTTATCCAGATTTGTTAATAAATCGGTATGAAAATTAATTTTTTTTTAAAAAATTTCAATAAATAAAAGTCTAGTCTTCTTTGTCTTTTTTTACGTGGAAATACTGAATCTCTACCCCTTAATCAAAACCCACTTGTATTTTAGGATTAAGTCTCAATTGTTGCTTTAGCGTGGACGGACCCCTCAGGCGAAACAAGATGTCGCAAGCGAATGTCTCCGGGACCTTAGTTCATCTGCAGTACCACTACTTATCTGCAGTATTTCGCACATCCAATCAAATCCAATTTGAAGTAATATATCCGGGGACCAACACCAACAACTTTTAATTATCAACATGTTTCGTCTTGGTTTGTCTACACGCACTGCGTTGCCTGTCCGTTCTCTCCGTCCATTGGTCCGTGGCTTCAAAACTATTCCACAACCTCCAGGAAACATTGTTGGAACTGTGAACGATGCCTACGTTGCACCACCAGCACACAAGGCTGAAGGTAGTTTTCACTGGACCACCGAAAGAGCCGTTTCTGTCGGTTTGGTTCCATTGATCTTGGTTCCTTTCTTGACCGGTGCTTCCACGGTTGTTGATACCTCGTTACTGGCACTTATTTTGGCCCATTCCTTCATCGGTTTCCAAGCTTGTATTATTGACTATATCCCAAAGAGAGTTTATGGTTCCTTGCACAACTACGCCATCTACTTGTTGACCTTTGGTACCGGTATTGCCGGTTATGGTATCTACACCATCGAAGAGAAGGAGGGTGGTGTGAGTGCCATTCTCTCCAAGATTTGGAAGGCTTAAGCGAAAAGGCTTTCCTAGCTAGTAAATGTCGGGACTGGCAAAAGTATATTTATATTTATTCATAGCATAAATGAAGAAAACTCTGATTCTGAATGTAATTCTTATTCCGTTGATTTCCTCTTCCGGGTGTCTCCCTTTTCAAGCTTGATTTGTTCCATTTCTTGCTTAAGTGGAGTCAACTTGGTGTCAAACCAGGTTTGTAAGCTCTTGAGACTATGGGAAAGATTGCGTTTCGGTATATCTTCTGGAGTAAGAACCTGTAGAGGTACGCTACCGTTGTAGGCATCACGCAATACAATCGCTTTGCCAATTATCAACTCGTTGTTCTCTTCATCAATCTTGATATTAATCAACTTTTCATCCACCAGGGATATTATAAGTCTATCCAAATCCCATCCAACGTCATGTAATCCTCCCTGTAACCTGTAATCGGGGTGATTTACAATATCTCGCAGCACTGTGGTATTTTCATGTTCGATGGCGATAGATATAAGTGTAAGTTTAAGCAATTTGACTTTCTGGTTCTGATTTCGTATCACAAACCGGTCCTGATATTTCTGGTATTGGGCATAGTTTCCAAACGCAAAAAGCTCAAAAATCGGATTCTCACCAACATGCTCCACAAACGAATACACTTTGTCTTGCAGTAACGTCTCCATCTTTTCGATTGTCCTCAGACAAAGTTATACCACGGCGCTTCTCCTTCGAACCGGGCGAGAACAAAATTTAATGATGCAACCTGTAAAAAAAAACAAAAAATTTAAAATAATAGCAGCAACCAGTTCACACGATTTTTGTAGTTTAGAACTCAACTGGTCAGACGTGTCAACCAGTAACTCAATAACACTACTGTAATAGCAATTACCAAAGTTAGGTCTCCGGCTAGAGGCTGCTGCTTTACAGGAGGTACAGCAACTTCAATGTCTGGCTCAGGATAAGTTTCGACTTCCTTTTCTGTCACGGGCTCGATAACTTCATTTTCCACCATTAGTTTCTCCTCTGTAGGTTCAGTATCATTGCTAGAAATGTCTTGTATAGCAGGAAAATCCAGTCCCGTTGGTGTTGGTTGTACTTTATCCATTGTAGTAAGTGATTTGTGCTTAGTTGATTCGATATCGCTTGCTGGTGGGGTTAGTTCGGGCAATTGTTCTCTGCCATTACCATTATGTTTTCCGTTAGAGCCTCCGTCTTCAAACAAGCCCAAAACATCAACCTGAGACTCAGATGTCGTATGTACGTGTTTTCGGTGGTCACTAATCGATTCGACTTCTCTGTTTGTTTCCTGCTTGCTTTCCTGAAGCTGAGACTCGAGTTCCTCAACTTGCTTTTGTAACAATTCCTTTTCTCTTTCGCTAGAAAGGAGTTTCTTGGCCAACGCTTCGGTTCTTTCTGAAGCTTCGGTTTCTGCCATCTTCAAGTGATCCTTCAACTTTTGATTGGTTAATTTTTGTTTCTTCAAGTCAGACTGAAGTCCCGTCAAGACACGTTTGAATTCTGCGTCGAGAAATGCGTCGTTTATTTCGTTGATCCGTGAACTGTAGTTGGTGAAAAATACCTGTAATGTCGACAAGTAGTTGTTCTGTTGCTTGAGTTTCGATAAATTCAGCACCAATGTATTGATCACCGACTCAAGACTCGTTGGGTTGGTGAGCTGTGAATTACTGTAGATGCCTGAGTTCGTGCTTGAGTACAATCCAAGAAGCGTTTCTTCCAAGTTGGGGTTGATGTCACCATACATGGCGTTTTCGAAGGTAACTTTCGACGGTTTGGGGTCTTTGGTTGTAGCCAGCTTGTACACATCTTCCATAAAGCTTAAGTGTTTAAACTCGATTGGATCCAAGTCGTTGTATCTGTGTCCGAGGACGCTGGCAACACTTTTCTGTGCATTCCCAATAATGTTGATATTGTCGATGCGTAAACTGATTTGCTTATGAGTCGATTCCACTTGGACATTGAATCCAAGACACACATTATCACCAATTGTAATTTCCACAGGGTCACGAGTAAGACGAACATCGTTTAGATACGTCCCGTTGGAGGAACCAAGGTCCTGGAGCATAAGCTTGCCCAACTTCGGATCCACGTAGATCTGGGCGTGATTTCGACTCAACACACGTGAATCAAAGTATCCATTGGTAACATCAGGCTTATGTTTAGTTCCCGTAGGTCTTCCCAACTTTGTTGTTTCGGGATAAGTAGCAACTGGCAAGTGTTTCTTGGTGAAGGTATCGTTAAGTGGCGTAAGCGTTACATAATATTGAACTTGTGTACGTTTGATCTGGTGATCAATTCCCCGCTGTCGTGCTAGTGTTGAAGTTGTGGTTGGAGTAGCGACTACCTGAGACTGTGAATTGGATCGTCTCCGACTGCCGACAGGATCGTTGGACGATTTCTCGATGTTTGTGGCGGGAAAAGGCTGCGAAACGTCGATCTGTAGCGGGATATCTGTATTCATGGTGCTTGAGAGGGACTGGATACAGTTTTCCAGGTACAAATGGCGCGTGAAACGGTGCAAAGTGTACTTCAAAGCGGATGATTCGTAGGCCTTACTAGTGAAATCTGATTAAACCTGGAAAAAGTTACACAAACCTGGAAATTACACAAAGTTGATCTAGAACTAAAAAAAAATATATATATAAAATCCACCACAAAACAAATGCAAAGTCACAACACCAAACAAAAAACTTATTTACTCACACAGTCAAAAGAGACTTGTTGTAAAAGAACAACGCATGCCGCAATACAGCAATCTTTCCAACTGTATTAGTACACTTCGAGATTCCGTTGGGCTTCTTGACGATTCGATCAAGGTGTTACGTGAGTCTACCGACGATGTGACGCGGATCAAGAAGGTATTGCACACGCGACGAGTGTTTGGGCTTGTTCCCGAGCTGGATCTCGAGCATGCCAAAACCAGTTTCAAGACACAGATAGAACCACAAATTGATGTGATGATGAGCAGCATTCACCAAGAACTCGAACGGTTGAAGCGGCGCAAAACCAATCTCCAGAACAAGTACGATTTGCAGGCAGTGCGGCTATCAAGTTCAACCAAGCGCGACTCGATGATAGATGTCACCTTGATGAAAATCACCAAGCAAAATCCTCATGTAGACGACCTGAAGGTGTCACGGTTCAAGTTTCTTCGTAATAAGAAGGAACGGTTGAAATACAGTCTTTCACGCTTGAACTTGCAAGAGAAGAAATCCAGATTGAGTATGACACCGGTCGTGTTGGCGGCACCACCATCCCCGGTACCACCTTCGAACTAAAAAAAACGAATCCATCTAAAATTACAGGTTTTTTTTAGTGAGAACGGTGGCTATTAGGGATTCGATTATTTGTATTATAGAAGCCCCTACAATGCATGTATTGTGTTGTGTTATATTTTTGTAATATATTTACGAAATGAAATGAAATGAATCTAGATTCAGAATAAGTCTTATCGCAAAGGCCGGCTTGATTGAGGCTTAGGGGTCTTAGCATTATAGCGCTGTTCGGCTAAACATGTTGGGGACCTCCAAACGCAAAAAAAGGACTAGAAACAAACCTTAGGCAATCTAACATTTTGCCACTCAAAACAAGCAACCAAAAAAAAAAAGCAAATTGCATGCCTGAGTCAGAAATGCAATAGTTACATCATAATCTATCAACAAGGTTTCATTGGTTATGGGCCATCTTGTTTCATTAATTTTTATTTTAAAATCTTCTTGAGAGCGATGTACATTTCATTCTGGAACATATTTGGTTTTACAGGTCTGTTTCACCCACAGGCCACATTCGGTGATAATTGTGATAGAGAATTGATTTACAATTACCCCCGAATCAAGTAATAAATACTGATAAACGACATGAAAAATATGATGATGTGACCTCCAAGCCGCAGTAATTAAGCCTGAAATTTCTGGCTGTCCTACCCCTCACAGCCACGCACAAATTAAGTAAGATCGATCTGGTTAATTCATGTCAACGCCCTCAGAACGATCCAAGCTGGAAACAGAGACAAATTAGGCCACTATATTTGGTTGCGAAGGAGAGTCTACATGTATTAGTTATGTTACATTGGTGCCCAACGTTTATCCTGTAGTTTATCGGTTAATTTATCCGCGGCTTTGGTGGTAAGTTTTTATTAACGGTCGCGTTAGCCGAGGCGTGCCCACTGCATTCTTGACGCACAATTGATCGGAATTAACAGCCCATTATTCCCGACTGATGTGGCATTAAGTCTTTTATGGGAGAGTGTTCCCACAAAATTGGCTCGGCAAAAATTGACGCTTTCTCTAAAATGATACCACCAGGGGTATAAGGGGCGAGGATCTTTTTCTTTCTCTTTGGGGGTAGTTTTACAAAATAAGATTACTGTTTGTACAGCAACATGATCGGTGCATTAGAGCCTTACTCATCCCTTTCGTCTAGGTCCCATAATTTTAGAAAAATTTTTTAGATCCATTCTCGTCTCCTCAGCAACCAGACATGGTAACCTGTTACACAATGGAAAAATAATAGCCTGAGGTGCGTCTCGCATGTGCGTTGCATGCAATTAATTGCCCACAACCGGAAATCCACTTACATTATTCCCACATTATCTCAGCAGCGCCAGCCAGAGTAAGTACTCCTTCGGTGCTGCTGGGCTTTATTGTTGGCCTATATAGCCAATTGGAGATATTTTTTTCTTAACATGAATACGTCAACGCTGCTGCATCTTGTCTTCATTTGGTGGTATTTAACCCACCATAAATCCTACTCTCGTCAAATTGTCTGATTAAAATCAGCTCATAATCGGAAAATCATGCAACAAGTTGCTCAGGCTAGAGTTCCGTATTCATCCTCATTGGTAGACCAGACATCGATTGTCTCACTAAACCCTACCAATTCGAGGAAACCCTCCCGCCTCTCTGGTATAAATCCGATAAGCCGGACCAAAATGTTCCCTAGAAATTCCGAAAATGTTGTTGGATCTGGCTCTTCATTATTATATCAACAGGGCAATAAGTCGTCTCTGAGTTTAGATTCAGACGAATTCAACAACAATTATACTTTGGTAAAATTGCCTACAAATACATCCATCACTTCCAACCTCTCCATGCAACAAAACTACAAGGTCAGCTTGACCTTAAACAAGAAAGAAATCGAACTCATAAGGTATACGTGGAACAAGATGCTTTTGGATGAGCCTGTGGTGGAGAAGACTTCACTTCCGATCCCAGGTGCTTTCCAGACCATCAGCAGCAGTGCCACCAAAGAGAAAACCATGAGTTACATCAATAGAACCAGTGCCCTGACAGTGGCGTCGTCGCTTTTCTGCCGTCAATTCTACTCGAATCTCTTGAGTATGGACTCGAATTTGGAAAAGTTGTTCCCATCCATCAAGCACCAGGCTGTGTCGTTTGCTGGTGTGATGTCGTTTGCCATCAGTCAGCTTGAAAATTTAAACAATTTAGACGATTACTTGATTAAATTGGGTAAGAGACATTCTAGAATTTTAGGAATAGAACCATCGAACTTTGAACTTATGGGTGAAGCCTTGGTCCAGACATTTCACGAACGGTTCGGGGCTAAATTTAACCAGGAACTTGAAGTGTTGTGGATCAAGTTGTATCTCTACTTGGCCAACTCTCTTTTGCAATTTGGTATTGATCCTACCTTGAGATTGAATGAGCAGGACCACTCGGTTTCAGTAATTGATGAGTACAATTTCCATCGTGCCAGACGTTATTCGTCCAATAGTGACATCATGTCGTTAATGAGCGCTGGTGGTGAGTCTGACAAGCGTGGATCGATATCGACTACAAACACCCAGCCAATGATGCCAGGCACTCCAACGGCTTCTACGTCTGCGTTTGACACGTTTACGAAGAAATTGCCTAGCATTCAGTCGAAAGAAGAGAAAAAGGCACAGATCAAGAAGAGAAAGCGGGACTGTGTTGTCATGTGACCTGGTGGGAAGGCCTACTCACACTAATACACTCTCTTCTTGTATCTATATATATATATATATGAAATTCATTCTGTTAGTGGGTTTTTAATTTAGTAAGTATTGTACATTATAGGATTAAACATAAATTTTCACAGATTTATTCCGAATATGGTAAACTGATTACAGGGATGCGACGCGTCTCCACAATATGACACACAGGAGTCGGATTAGGAACAAATAGGAAAAGCAAAAAAAATATTAATGGAGAACAAAGAAGGAAAAATAAGGCAGTGTCAATGAAATTCACCCGCATCGAAACGCATCCCACCATCACATTATTTGAAGTTGAAATTAGTGTGGCCAGGTAAAATCCTGCGAACGGTTGCAACCAGTCCAAATCGGACAATTGTAAAGATTATTATAACGTTCTTTTTGAACGGCATGGTTTCATTTTCTTTTATCAAATCCGAATTCCGCTTTTTTTTCCTCTGTTTGTATATTACTCCACACTCCGTGCTGATATATGACTTTGTGAGCTTTGACTGGGTTGCCTGGGCTGGCCTTCCGCTGTCTCAACGAACCTGTTACATTCCACGCGTCTTATGCCAGCATTTGGTGCTCACACGTTTGCAGTAATCTGTTTTATTTTTTTTGCTCCGGTATCCAATTAACGCGGTGTGCGACTTTCAACCTGTCGTCAAGAACTAGGCGTCTAAAACTCGTACTTTCTTCTTCTTCCATTCATCTCTACCACACGTTGTTGCAAAAGTACTTGACATAAGAAAGATGGCTGACGACGGAGACGACGATTTGCTCTTGAACTCGCTGTTCTACTCGTCCGCAACGCCGCGTAACCTCGCAGAAAACCTTCGGGATTCCATCCAGATCAAAAACTCGATCTCGTCCACCTCACTTCACAAGTCCCTCACAGCACCAGCACCAGAGAAAACCTCTTTCATGAAGGCATCGCCGTCCATGAAGGCCTTGGAATCCATTTTGAATGAAAAAACTATTAATAACGCCGAAACTATCCGCGAAGAAGATGAGGAAGAGGACGTGGACAACGACGAAGATGACGACACCGCCACACCTTCGACAATTCCCGCCGCATCCTTTAAACAACCTCACCATTCTATGGCCGGTGTTTCAGTGCAGACTTTTGAAACAGCACGCGAACAAGTCTCGAGAAGCTCGGTTTCCACCATCGACGAAGGGTACAGCGAAGACACGCCGGTTTTGGCACAACCAGCGACATTCCATGACTTCAAGACCCCAAAACTCGTGACATCTTCATCAAGTCTCCCAAACAACGACGACACGTTGATCGAGGATGTCAAATACACACCTATTTCCTCGATGATACCCCCAGACATAGACAAGGTATTGCCGCCGTCCCCGGGCATATACACCCCGAAAACACCCACGCAACTCCCAAAGCCTCCATCGAAGGCAGCCACACCCTCACCACACGTAAGATCAAACTCGACATTCTCGATTCCGGTAAAGAAGGAACAAATGCCCAACAGGCAGCGCAGCAGCACCGTTAATGATATCACCCAACTTGCGAAACAAGAACTGGTTCCCGAGAAGAAAAAGTTTAGTTTCAAGTCGTTTTTCAAACTGAGATCAAAGAGCCACAGCTTGAACGAAGACCTGAAGCCGAAGAAGATGGCTTCAAAGTCATACTCTACATCCAACTTGAGCAGTTTCAACCACAAGGAATCCACCATGTCTGGAAAATCGCTCCTTAATGCATTCAAGAAGAACCGGTCGTCGGATAACTTGGCCAAGATGAACACACTAACCCCACCAACACCAGCAACAAAAACCACTCCAAAAACAGCACCACCCCCACAGGCACAGGCACAGGCACCGATACCAAAAGCTACCACTCCATTACAGAAGCAAACGGAAATTAAACCAGTACCTCAAACCAAAATTTCAGCACCATCAAGTGCGCAACCAACTCCCGAACTCCGAGAATTTCCTGATCCCCAAGTTGAAGCACCAGATCGCGACAGTATCTCGTTCAACATGGATCTGTCGTCACTCGTTGATATTGGTGCCAAAAAGCTGTTCAAATCAAATACCAATATCAACTTTATTCGGGAAGTAACTGATACCAACGAAGAAAGCGAGGACGACAACGACGACGAATACTACAACGAGTACGACTCACATAACTTGCATTCCAATCCTCCCAAGCACCTCCATAACAAACGGTACGATGAAGAGATTCTGTTGATGCCAGAAACCAAGAATGTCGAGCTTCCTGTGGCCTTTGGCTCGCCATTTATGGTTCAATACAATGCTTCGAGCCCCACACCAGCCGAGAATCACCGTCAGGTAAGCAAGAAGGATACCAAAAAGGAACAATTGCTTGGAGAAGCGTTGTTCCCCAAGTCACTCAACCCACAAGAAGTGGAGAGTATTGTTTCTCTTGAGAGATCACGGTCAATGAAAAGTATTAAGTCGAACAAGCGTAGTTCGTACGTTAATTACAATGGCAGTGACGAAAATGTCATTCAATTCAGTGGCCAGGTGTCGTCCCCATCCACCAGCAGCGTTGGAGTCAATCGTTCCAACAGCATATTGAAGAACTCTGGGTCCAGAAAGAACTTGAACGAAGAGTTGTATCCATCCATCGACCAGAGTATCTCACCACAACCTCAAACCCTTGCACCATCACCAATCCCCAAAACAGAGCCAAATGTTCCTGTCTCATTGGCACCAGAACCGGTTTCCTCGATTGCAGCTGATGACACCGATTTGGACATCAACCAGTTCATTGAGTTTACTGATTTCATCGACTTTGAGAACCTCAACTTCTCAAACTCTCCTCAACCCACCGAATCGAGTTCGGCTTTTGATGAGGCGAAACCACTTGACCAACCACCATTGCTCACTGTTTCTTCATCACCACTGCCCTCGCAGTCACCATATATTGAGCCTCAAGATCACGAAATTGTATTGACGACTCCTCCTACCAGTGAAGAGCATGAGAAACCGTTTGAGCTTCCACAACCCACAGAGCCAGCTCCGGAGCTGGCTCTGACCCCCGTCCTTGTTCAAGGCTTGCTTTCACCTAACTTGGAAGTCATTACTCCCAAACAGGAGCAACTGCCAGTGTTGCGTAAGTCACCGGTCTCAACAGTCAACCGTCCCATTTCAATGTCCTTCCGTGGTTTGAAAGGTCCATCATTTGGTGGGAAGATTGCGCAACATAACATGCGGAGCAGCGATTCACATCAATCGTTTAACATTTCGTTTGGTGATGACAGTGATTATTCGAGTCTGGCGGTTGGTGGAGGATTTGGGAGCGATGGGGATGATGATGATGATGATGATGATGAGTTTGCATCTGATTCTGATGAGATTAGAGCTGCGTTTGTGCCTCCACCGCAAAAGGGGTTCAGGCACAATAAGTTTCCATCAATTTCTGATACTGCTTCCACCAGCAGCAGTCCACGGTCGTTCCTGTCGGTGATGTCACGGTGGAAGTCGCCGCATCGGAATGTGATCCCACGGAACGTTACTCCGATAAGGAGTGGGGTGCGGTTCCTGTCACGGATCATCTTGTACGATACGTATAATGGCGAGGAGTACGACCGGCATCCTGATACTGCTACGTGTAATCAGTTGACGCCGCTTCTTGCACAGCAGATCAAGGATGAATTGAACATGTTCAAGAGCGAGATGGAGATCCACTTGGAAAGCCGGTGCCATACTCATTTCTTTTAGAAGAGTTACAGAACAGACAATAAATGTAATAATCAAAGTATGAACAAAAGAAAGATGAGACAGAATCTAAAGAATATGTAAAGACTAACAGACAAAGTAGCAGTAGCAGTAGGATTTGTTTGTTTCACTATTGTTGTCGTTATTGTTGTTGTTGATGGTGGTGCTTTTCATGGGCTGAACGAAAGATCTTGTCCAATACTTCATAGTCGTTTTTATCAATCACTGCCACTTCTTCGTCGGGATTTTGCATGACAACAACCACATACAAACCACGTCTCCAGTCCAAGCACGTGGAAGCAGCCCATTCGGCACCATCGTAATCTGCCAACGTAAGAATCGGCAATTCGCCGTTTTGTTTCGGAGGGTACATTTTGCGATGAGTTTTTCACCATGCGAAATTTCTATATATTAGCCATGAACAAGTTGGTGATTCCCGGACAGCTCATCACGCCTGCATTCCGTGTGGATGAGGGACAAGTGGTTCGGTTTGAGCCGAGCAAAGGAACGATTTTGAGTTACGTGGACGGTGATCGCGGTAAAGTGCCGGTGATTGTAGCCACATCGCTCGGTCGAGTCGTGATGGTCGAACAACCTAAAACAGAAACAGAAACAGAAACAGAAAGAGAACCCGCCAAAATGGTTCTGGTGGCCGTGGTATCCAAGAACAGCGTGTACCGCAACGATAGCAGCGCCATCAATCTTCCCAAAGAACACGATATCGTGTTAGTCCGCATCACCAAAATCACTCCGCGCCAGGCGTACTGCGAGATCTTGTGTGTCGAGGGCTTCGGCAACGTGTTGGCAGATTCCGGTATTGGTGCCAACGGCGTGCTTGCACACGAATCGTTGCCGGCTGGCGGCGGAACGCAGGCGTATTCCAGCCACCAGAACGTGGCGCTGAGCCAATCGGCTTCTATTCATGCCATAGCCAGCGATTTGGGAGAGAATTTCAAGGGCATTATCCGGTCCCAGGACGTGAGATCTACCGATAGGGACAAGGTGCGTATTATTGACAGTTTTAAGCCGGGAGACGTGGTAAGGGCCACGATTATTTCGTTGGGTGACGGTTCAAACTATTACTTGAGCACGGCTCAGAACGATTTGGGAGTCCTTTTTGCCAAAAGTGAAAACGGTGCCGGTGACACGATGTTTCCTGTCGACTGGCAAACCATGGTTGACCGTCGTTCGGGCGTGTTGGAGCCTAGAAAATGTGCCAAACCATTTCAATAATTATAAATATAAATGTATTAGTTTTATACAAAAATTTATTAAGCTTTGCCCGGCTGATGCTTTAGTTCGGTGCCGGTACCACGTAAATCGACCTCGCTGAGCCCCACCATGCTGCCAAAATGCTCGAATCTTTCCATGTACGCTTGCTTTCTCTTCCCAGCAATCTCAATCATACTTGACCAGTATTGGGCATGGTCGTAGTCAAAGTTGACCTGGCCACCAAAATCCTGGTCCAATTGCTCCGTAGGCACATACTTGGGGAACGGCTCATCGTAGACCAACTTTTCCCGCGTCATTGGATCAATAAATGGATGAATAACCTTCAAAAACGTCCATGCATACCATGGAATGTTGGTAAGTAACGCCTTTCCAAGTCTCTCAGGGTAATGAGTCTGCAAGATATGCAATACTTGTCTACCCACACCCACAGGTGGGATCTTGCCTCCTGAAATGGCGTCGGGATGAGCCTTGAAATCGATTAACAACGCCAACGAGTCCTGACCGCTGGGCATAAAGTCTATCACACGCTCCAACATATAAACCAAGTGTTGCACCTGTCTCTGTGTTGGCTTGGTGTTTTGACGGCCCGGTTTGAGGTAGAGGCACGGCCGGGCGTCGTTGTCGTATCCGAGAATCACTTCCTTTCCGGTCTCGTTTTCTGGAGAACATAACTCGCCATTGACTTCATTATCAGTTTCATAGCTGCCGGCAATGCCAAAATCCCGTCTCCATGCAAGTGTGAGTTCTACACGTTCAATTGCGTCCTTGACGTGCCATTTGGTGGCACGGAGATATCTGAGAAAACATTCACGCGTCAACCACGCCTTTTCAGCGTCCGTAAGCGGCTGGAACTTGTCCTGTTCGTGACGCTTGTGGTTTTCTTCGCTCACAGCTACTTTAAGATCAGGTTGGGCAAAATGTTCGTACACAGCAACGTATTTCGTCACCTGTTCGGCTGTAAGCATTTGTTCCGCCGGAACTTTGGCTTCAACCGGCAATTCCGTAAACGGAAGAAAAACTTTAGGTCCAGTTTGGACTTCGGAAACCGATGATGTCTCCGAACTCGACTTGCTTTTCAACTTACTAAACATTTGTTACCTGGTTCCGTTCCAAGATCCACTATCCGAAATTTTTAGTTATATAGTAACAATTTTTGAAAATAATTCTTTGGAAGGCTTATGTAATAATTTTTAAGCACAGCGTTGTAAAAAGATCTTATGTAATAATTGTCTGTTTCTGACGTGATCGGAAAGAATGACTTTTTTGTTGATGTTTTAATCATCGCTTTTGTCTTTGGATACTATAACCGTAATAATGTATGCTAAAGTACCGTCGCTCGTTGAGTTGGCGCGTACAAAACTTATCCATAATGTCAGTTATATTGAAGACACGGGTTCCACGCCCTTTAATATTCTAGAACCGGTTCTTCAACGCATGAATGCCAAACAACTCAAACACATCGAATCCACCAGTCCGCAACTCATGCCGGATACCGATAAACTCTGGCTCAAATTGGTGGAGAGAGATTTCCCCACACGTCCACTGGTTTCCCGACTGATTTCAAAACTGCAGATGCCCAATAAAGCGTTGTATGACAAGTACGTCAATGATCGTGAACTGTTTCGACAAGACTCTACCAACCGGTTGCGTATCATCAACGAACGCCTAAAGCTCGAGAAATCAGCAAAACAAATCGTCAAAGTGCCTCAGTTACTCAAGGACCCCACAGTCCGCCGAAGACCTACCGCAACATACTCATACTCTCGAACTATCTCGTTACCAAGAAACTCAATTCTTCTGCGTGCAAGAAGGGACTGCCAAGGTCGTCAACAAATGTTTGCCACAAGAACTACTGCCAAGTACGATGCTTTTGATGCGTTTAAAGCTCGTGATTTACCCCCACAACGCCCGATCCAGATCCACAGTCGCAACCAAAACCAAATCCAATACTTCCACCAGCGTCCTCCATCCAGAACCGGTCCCGAGAGGCCAAAACCATCGCCAGAAGCTCTCCAACTACTTAATAAGGCACGAGACCAGCTTCGAGTATCAGAACCTGCCCCAAAATCACCAGTTACAGTCTCTACTTCGGACCAATCTCCACGGAAACGGAAAGAACCATCGATCTTTCTTATACGAAAACGTCCACACTGTCCACAAACAAAACCTACACAACAAGCACCACGAGTACCACAAGTGACACAACCGCCTCCATCACGGATCAAGGCCATCAAATCTTCGGTGTTTTACTAAACGATAATGATAATGAATTAATGCTAAAAATACATGCCCTAAACTTACGTTCTTTGCTTCTTGAGTAGTCTTCCTGATGAAGTATCGTCCAATCTCTTTCTGGTGATCTCAGACTTTTCCATAAGATTGGAACCCACCATCACTGTTTGTTTATAAGACTTCAGACGTAATCTTCCATTCACCAACACGCACTCCGGCACCGTGGTGACACACGCTTTGCTTCTGCTGCTATCCAAGCCCAAAGTCTTGAGCAAGATCAAGATATCGCTGCTATTTCTTACGTGCAGTGGCAAGGTTGCTCCGCTACTTACCACCAACCCACGGGACCGTGAGCTTCGAATAAGCAGCACCACGTTGGAAAAAAACGTTTTGCGGCTCTGACTATCGCTGCTACCCGTAACATGGGCGTACTGGACCTCGAACTTGATTCCACGCTCGATTGCGCTGCCCACTGGCTTGTGTTTAAGGAAAAATGGAAGTTTGCTGGTGAAATTGAACGAAATCAAGTGAATATCGAGGTTTGTGCTGCAGAGTTGCAAGGCCCGTTCCAGTAACGGCTGAACTGCCAATATATCGAATGAGTTTTGGATTTTGCTCAACCCCTGGCACTTGGCAGGATCATTGACAACGAGTGTGAGACGTGAAAAGAGTTTGAGGTGAGGAAACTTGTTTAAATCGCGTCTGAGCATGTTCAAGTCGATTGGATTGGCTTGTTCTGGCGTGTTAACGGGTATTTTGACCGTTTCAGGTACGATGAAGTTGATGACTATGTGCGTGATTCCAACAGAATAAAGCGTGGAGATGGTGTTTTTTAAGGTCGCAAGTTCGACTGGTGACGGCTTGGTGGTGTAGTTACTCACTGGCCACGGCAAATTCAAGTCATACATTCTTAAATCTCAAGTAATGGGCTCTATAAAGGCGCTTTTAAAGAGATCTGACCTCGTTAACTCCACCTACTTGGGTTTCGATGAGATGTTTGGCGCACGCGCCCAAAACGAAAATTTTGCACGTGACCACATGATCACTGTTTTACCTCCAAGAATGTTGCACATCATCCACAGAATTTACCGCCACCTCCACCAAGCCCAGAGTATAAAAACCCATAAAAACCCACCACGATAATTCTGATTGAACACCAACGTCAAAAACAAATTCTCATGTCACTTTTGATGGATAAAACAAGAACACCTAAAGATAACGAGGGTCTCATCAATATCGGTAAGAACTGCGATCTCTGCCACCAGCTCGACTTTCTTCCGTTCCATTGTGAGGTTTGCAACCACACCTTCTGCCAAAGCCACCGTTCTTTCGAGAAACACAATTGTCCTGGTAAACAAAAATTCTACAATGCATTCAAGCAACCGTCACATACATACACTGCTGACTTGCCGCCGGCAAAGTCGTTGTTTCCGGACCGCGAGGCCGATAAGAAACGTATTAATGAACGTCTTAACCAAGCACCCAAACCGGTCAACATAATGCAAAAACTGTTTCGGGTGGGTGATGTTGCGGCCAAGAAACCCAATGCGTTCCAGAAGTTCACCAATTTCTTAAAGTCACAACGGGAAAAGAAACTGAGTTCGAAACCAACGCCCATCGCTAAATCACTGGCGCTCGAGTTGGCTCTGGTCCGGAAGAGTGCCAAAGGTGATGCCAAAATACCAGTAGGAGACAGAATTTACGTTTGGGCATTATACGTCAATGGCGAAGAGGCAGAAGATTTTGCTAAAATCAATATCACCAAGGAACGGATTCCTCTTTTCATTTCCAAAACCTGGCCAGTTGGTCGAGCATTAGACTTGATCGCTGATCAGCTCCGCATTAGAAACTACAACAACTCTACCAAGGATTCGAAAGAACGCCTCAATATCTTTAAGCTGGGCGAAGAACCACTTCTTGTCGAGACAAGCGACCGGTGCAACAAAGAATTTTCTAATGGAGACGTTTTATTCCTTGTCAAAGGTGCTATTTAATAGATTGCACTTGGGTCCTCCATACTGTAGTCGATCCACGAAGCCATGCAGTTTTGGTCTTCCAAATGTCCCCATTTACTAAACTTCCCGGAATCACAGCCCGCGGTATTCTGGGAGTTGGGACAGTTGAGGTACGGATCGTGGAAGTATCCAATATCACGGAACCAATGGACATTTCTCTTGTCGGCAAACAATGCCACACCGATCAGATGAACTGGTGCATCGCCCCATCTTTCATAATAAAAGTTACCTGTGGACTCCAAGTGTTTGAACCAGCTGGAGTATGCCTCGCCACGGTAAAAGTCCATATCAGCGATTTCAAAGTTTGACCAGAAATGACACGTTGAGTAACCTCCTGTGAGCTCGGCCTTTTCTGGGTTCTGTTGGTTTTCCAAGAGCCACTGGAATGCCCCGTTGGGGTTGACGAACTTGTAGTTGTTGTCGGTGTTGAGGAACTTGAGAGTCTCACGCCAAAGACTCTCGACTGTTTCATGGATATCGTAGAGATTGATGGTGAAACCATAGATTTTCTTGGTCTTTTCCAAGTACTTAAACACATCGTACTTTATATCAGAATAGAAGTCGACTTTAGGCTCGATCCGCCAGTAGTAGCGATACTTTTGAAGTTCAGGAAGGTTATAGAACGTACCGGAATAGAACCGGCACATGTTATGGTATGATTGTTTCGTGGCATACGCGACGTTCTTTTCCGCCAAGATCTTCATTGAATTAGATTCCCGTTCGACGTCAATGGACGAAGGTTTGTCCCATAATTCGGGTGGAATCTGAACAAACTCCATGGGTGCTTCACTTAGAGCACGCATACGTTCCTTGAATTTATCTGTAAATGGTCCGTCGTTGATAAACGTGTATGGATACTTGAATTTAGCGTTGAACGACTTTTCAAACCGTCTGATAGTTTGACTAATGCCCAGCGCGTCAGAAACGCGGACAAGTGCGATGATCGTGGCGTTGGCATGTTCGTAAGTTGCCAGATCTTCAGGAGGACGAATTGTGTCAATATCAAAGTCCTTTGGTTCCGTGATTTGCTGCAGAACCACGTCGTTGTAGACTTTATTGTTGATCTTTAAGATTTCCTTGCGGTCGCCTTGCTTATTTTTTGCATTTAAGTACTTGAATTTAACATTCTGTGGCTTAATTTCAAATCCATACTTGTCAAGTTTAGAAGTGGCCTTTCTGTTTCCAGTAAATGTAGTGTTGGTTAAGCCTAAATAAGAAAAGTCAAATTTGCTAACCAACGACAGAATTGACTGTTGCGGAATAAGTTCTCTAGCATCCCACGAATCGATAAAAAGCACCAAAATCACCACCCAGATAGCTGAAATTGCTGCAAGACCCCCAATTATCCTTAAAGGTCGCCGTAACATGCTTATTTGTACTGGTATATTACAGGTGTTTCGAGTGCCTATTTTTCCTTCTTGTTTGGCACTTCATATGCAAAATGCAGGTTTCGGTCTCCCAAATAGCCGCCTGTCAATCTCATTCAAAAAAGTAAGATTACAATTTTCAGCCACCGTGCTACAAATACAATACCTGGAACATGGTGTTTATACGAGTTAGCAAGAGGAGTTTGGTCAAGATCCTTGTGGCTGTGATATGTTTGTCTGTGACTGGACATTTATTGTCACAGAAAACTAACTCCTCATCCAAACCAATTTTGGTGGGTCCAGACAACATCCAAACCAAAAATCCGCCAGCTAGTTCCCCCAAGAAAAGCGTGGTATGCTCTATCCAAGACTACACCATGTTTTTCAATGGGTTTGAGGACTATTCACTCAAATCTCCACTGTTGAAGGACAACTACAAAACAGAAAAGGCTCCAGAGAAGTTTTCCACCGATTCAGATTTCCTCTTCACCAAAGATCTCCTCGAAAATGTGCTTGATCTCCCTGAAACTACCGTGGCTGAATTGAAAGATTCTCATCTGCGTTATGTTGATGTCCATATCAACAAGCTTGTGGAAAACTGCGGGGTTTCTACGTTTGGTAACATCCGTCGTAGCGAACCAGAATGGGCTAATTACGAAGGATCTAAGGGATACGTATTGGTTGGTGGATTAAAGTATAGTTGGCTTTCCTTCTTGGTGATCAAACAACTCCGTGCTACTGGAGCCAAGCTTCCCATTGAACTTTTCATTCCTTCGAAACGCGAATATGAATCTGAGTTCTGTGAGAAGATTCTTCCCCAGTACAATGCCAGGTGTAATGTTATTGACGACGTACTTATCAATGATTTAGCCAAAAGATTCAAAATCGGTGGCTACCAGTTTAAGATGCTTGCTCTCTTGATCTCGAAGTTTGAAAACGTCTTGTACTTGGACTCTGACAATTTCCCCACCAAGAATCCTGATTTCCTCTTTGACTCCGAGTTGTACAATAAAAGGGGTCTTATATTATGGCCTGATGCCTGGGCACGGACCACTAACCCTAAATTCTTTGATATTGCTGGCGTTCCGGTGCGTGAGAACAAGATTCGGTATTCTGAGTACGATGAAAAAAACGGCAAAAAGCCATTGAGTGAGTACACCTTTGCGGATTCGCATTACCATGACTTTGAAGGGACATTGCCAAATCCTTCTTCAGAGACCGGAATGCTTATGGTGAACAAAACGAGCCATCTTAAGACCTTGTTGCTCTGTCTTTACTATAATGTGTTTGGTCCTAATTACTACTATCCATTGATGACGCAAGGTTCTGCCGGTGAGGGTGATAAGGAGACGTTTATTGCTGCGGCACATGTGATGGGTGAACCATGGTTCCAGACTCTCAAACAGTTCCAATGGGTTGGGTATGTGTCTGAGGTTGATAACCAGTTTACCTCGAAGGCATTGGGTCACTATGATCCGATCCAAACCTTTGAGAAGAACGAAGACCCTGATTTTATGTTTATGCACTTGTCGTACCCCAAATTCTTGTCTGGCTGGTTGGTTGACAACCATAACTTGATTTATGAAAAGCTGAAGAATCATATTCGGATGTACGAAGGGGTATACGATAAGGTGGGCTACGACTTTGATTTGCGGGTGCTACAGTTTTTCACTGAAGCGTTGTGTCCAAACTATTATGACGAAACGGGAATGGCGATCGACGGATCAGGGACCCTGAAGGAACAGTTGATGACACGTTACTTGGTATTTATTGGTAAAGATGAAGAAGCCGAGAGACAACGGTGTAAAGACGTGTTCATCCCACACTTGAAATGGTTGAGAGAAACTTCAAAGTTTAAACAGTAGAAGTAAAAAAATTAAGAAGGAAATTAGAGACAAAATAAATTAATTATAGAAGGAATCAAACCACGGGATATTTCCCTATTTGGCTGGGTGCGGCCCTATACGATCAGTAGAATGGCGCATACAGTAGAATTCAAATCATTAGTTAGACCCCTCTAAATAGGATAGCATCGATTTTTCTTCTAACTTATGTAATGAGCATGGACATAATATCAGTAGTTCAAAAATCAAACATGATAAAAAAAAAAGCTGTACAATCCTATTTAGAGGGGCATGACTAATGATTGAGTTTTATTGTATTGAATCTTCTAAAAATATTTCAAACGATAAAGTTTCTTTTTGCGATCTAATCGTTTTCTACCTTATTCCCTCTATGTACAAAAACAAAAATCAACCAAAATGCTAAGGATGCTCGATTGGAGCGGTGTCCGTATTCTTTGGTCTTTCACGCAACTGTTTTACCATAAATATCAATGATAAAATAATACCACATCCGGCCAAACCCATACCAGTATATTGAGCCTTATGAATGCCCATAATGACTGTATCCAAGGTTTCAGGCTTGCCTCGGACCTCGTAGTGTTCCACGGTTCCGGCAATACCCAAACCGATGGCAATTGAGTAATTGACAAATGTCGATACCAAAGAGCCAGCAATTCCCTGCTGATGCTTAGGAAGTGCATGCAGCAAGAGAATGCACCCAGCAGGAAATGACATATCCATCCCAAACGGACCCAAAATGAAACTGAAAAATTTCTGGCCCCAATAGATTTGACCCACAGGTCTAGTTCCCAGAAGCACACTGGCCACCATGAAAAATACCATGGCAAAGAAGAACACCACCGACGAAGGAACTTTTGTAAGCAAATACTCCGATATGAACGCCGCCACGTATCCCAGGGGGATACATGGAATGGATTTAACCGCAGCCATCACGGCAGAGTCTCGGTCCACAACAAGGGCCCACCGGAAAAGATAAAATAACCAAACACCAAAGCATGACCAGCCAGCAGCAATGCATCCAAGAACAAACCCTGTATCTCCCAGCAAGACTTCAGGAGGTACCAATGGGTCCTGGACATGTTTTTCAATAAAGTAGAATGCTACCATGCACAAGAATCCGATAATAAGTAGAATGTAGACGTACGGCTTTTCCCAGCCAGCATTAGCACCCTGATTCCAGGTAAAGTTGATAAGCACCAACCCGGAAACTCCGACAATCGAGCCCCACCAGTCAAATGAACCACCAGAACGCTGGCCAATACGATGTGGAATAATGAAGTAAGCCAAACCGGCTACACCAACGGCAACCATGCTACAGACCCAGAAATTCCAGGGCCACCAGACTACATCGGCAAACATTCCTCCCCAAAGAGCACCAATGACAAATCCACCTGGAGCAATGGCACCAAAAAGACACATACAAACGTTCTTACGCTTTCCTGGCGGATAAAACGTACCCAAAAGGGCCTGAGAGTTGGGCATCATGATTGCAGGTCCAATACCTTGCAATGCTCTCATGATATCGAAGAAGATGGTGGACTTTGTAAATCCTGAGAATCCTACCACAAGCGACCATAATGCAAACCAGAGGTAACCGATGATGTACATGAGTTTAAAGCCGTGCATGTCACCCAAACGGCCTGAAATAAGAATAAAAGTACCGACTGTAAGTGAAAACGAGGCCGAGAACCATGAAATCTCACTAGGCTTATCGGCAACTCCAAACGAACTACCAATAACGTTCATAGTATTCATGGTCTGGGAGACCAGGGCCTGAGTCAAAAGCTGTGACATGCACATTAGCACGACAAACATGATTTCATGGGGAAGCGAGATGGTTTTGTGATTGGGCACCGCACCTAGTGAGCGGATGGATGCGGCATCGTTGGTGTCGTATTCCTGCTTTTCTTGGATACTGGCAGTTAGTTCAAACTGTGTGATCGATTCTTTCGATGACGAACTCATCGGTGATTTATTGGGACACAAATACTGTACAATGGAGGCATGGGACGCAACCGGCCTTAAATATATAAAAGTAACCGTGATCGGGCCGCATTCCGATGCAGCGGCATGTTGGTTTTAGGGTAATTTTTTTTTTCTTTTCCTTTTAGTAAAGCGACTGTTAGTTTTAGTAATTTAGACCAAAACCCGAAGAGAACATATATAATTGATTAATACCAGGTGTTTAAGTCATGGGAATACCCAGGCTTATAAACCGGTTTATTTTTCCTCGTTGTGTAATCAACACTATTTGTTGTTAATGCCGTACGTCTAATACAATAAAACTTAATCCTTTGTTAAAGACCTCTCTAAATAGGATTGTACGGATTTTTCGATTTTTGCCAGAACCACCTTTTTCTCCTTACTTATGTAATGTGCACAGACATGCCAGTAGTTCAAAAATCAAGAATCAAAAATTTGTACAATCCTATTTAGAGGGATTTAACAAATGATTGAGTTTTACTGTATTAAAAAATCACCACATATTCTATATTTATTCCTACCATCATGAGATTTCTTGTGTTGTAAACTTTATACGCTCGATGGTTCATTTCGCTTGGTTGAGTATAGTTTTTGGAACTATATTTTGTGATTTAAACTTTTTTTTTTGGGTATCTCTTTTTTTTTTTGGGGATCTTTTATTTTTTTAGTTTTGTCATTTTCGTTATCAATCGCGAATTCCCCCACATAAACATATTACTCATCAATAACATGTCTGTAGTTAAAGCTCCATTGTCACAATCGCTCAAGATTGCACTTATTCAGTTGAAGGCTGGTGCCGATAAGGCAGCAAACCTTGCCAAAGTCCTGAAATACATCAATGACGCCGTTACTTCGTCGTCTATTGGCAAGTTGGACTTGGTGATGTTGCCCGAATGTTTCAACTCGCCATACGCCGTCGACCAGTTCCGTAACTATGCCGAATTGATTCCATCCGGTGAAACTACGCTGTTCCTTTCTTCACTTGCCAAGCAACACGGAATTTTCATTGTCGGAGGCTCCATTCCCGAACTCGACCCAGACCTCGATAACAAAATCTTCAACACATCGTTGACGTTTGCTCCTTCAGGAGAAATCATTGCAAAGCACCGTAAGGCACACTTGTTTGACATTGATATTCCTGGTGGAATCACCTTCCAGGAATCGATTTCGTTGTCTGGCGGCGATAAAGCCACAGTTTTCAAGTTGGGCGACTTTGGTTCTGTTGGTTTGGGGATCTGTTACGATATCCGGTTTCCTGAATTGGCTCTGATTGCTGCCAGAAACCCTCACAACAGTTTTGCCATGTTCTATCCTGGTGCTTTCAACACCACGACCGGACCATTGCACTGGCACTTATTGGCACGGTCCCGGGCGGTCGACAACGAGATTTTCACAGTGTTGTGCTCTCCAGCACGCGATGTGGGTGGCGATGGGTATCAGGCATACGGCCACTCGCTTGTGGCTGATCCTTTGGGCAATATTATTGCTGAAGCTGGTGAAGGAGAGGAGATTCTCTACGCAGAATTGGACAAAGATCTCTTGCCCAAGGCGAGAGAAGGCATCCCTGTTCATTACCAGAGACGGTTCGATATCTACGGCGACTATGTTGGCGAAGGTAAGGTCAAGGTTGGCGATATATAATTAATGCTTTATAGATTTTTAATCAATCTTCCTTTCTCTCCACAAACTCGGCTACAATATCCATAAATTCCTTAGGCTTCTCACTAATGACCCAGTGGCCACTGGCGATGTCTCTTACTTCGAAATCAGGGAAGAACTTACCAATATCGGAAATCACGTCGTCGGGAACGTAGTTGGATTCAGTACCACGAATAAAGAGCGAAGGACCTGTCCATCGGCACAAGTTCGGGTCATAAGGCCAAGCAGCAATGTTTCCCAGCACAATGGCGTTGCCGATAATGTCAAGTGGGATCTTGGAAGTGACAGGTTCGCTCTTGCGGCCACGATTCATGTTGGTGAGGAGGAACTGGCGGACGGTAACGTTTGGCTCGACTTCGGCCAACTTGGCGTCGACATCTTTGATATTGGTGTAGCGATACTTCTCTGTAGCCAACCGGAGCTGGTTGACATACTTGGAAAACGACAGGCCCGTACCCAAGTTTACTGGGGCGTTATCGACACTCACGAGCATCAGGAGAAGTTCGGGACGCCGGAGCGCCACGGCCATCGCGGTTTTTGCACCCATCGAGTGGCCGATCAACACCGGTTTTGCATCCAATTGCAGGTCCACAAACGCTTCGACATCAGATGCTAATGCTGGATAATCGAGCCGGGAATCGTGCGGAGATTGCCCAAAATTTCTGAGGTCCAAACAGTAGACATCGCGATTCATGCGTTCCGCGAGCAGTTTGGCGACGGTCCGTGAGTTCGATTTCGACCCAAAAAGTCCATGTAAAATGACGAGAGGTGCTCTGTTGGAAACAGCAGGTGCTGCATGTTTATCGAACATGAGAACCACACTTGGAATGCGCAGCATTGCATCGCCAAGGTACGAATAGTTTCTGACAAATCGCAACATAAACTTACTTTTTTTTTAATTTTTTTTCAATTTTTCAATTTACTCTATCGTTTCTATAGTTTATCTCAATCTCTGTTCTTTGACCTCAAAGAACCCGCCCAAATGGTCTGTGTTTCCAAACGCCTGGATTACTCCATTTGTTAGTTCGGATTTCGCAATATCCACCATCGTTACCGAAGTGTTGAATGGGAACTTGAGATTTTCCGGTGTCAATGATGCATGAAGCGTATACTGACGAACGATGTGCAAATGGTGCATCAACATGGTGATGGTTCCTCCATGCGTACACACCATCACGTTCTGTTTGTCACCACTTTTCGTCACAATCTCTTTCCATACCCGTTCCACACGTGCCACAAACTCGGCCCGCGGCTCGCCCATATCGCGGAACCCTTCACCGTACTTTGCCAATGCATCCCTCAAGAACATGCCTTCCACTGCTCCCATATTGCGTTCCCGCAAGTCTGGGGTGTAACGGATATGTTTGAGCTCCTGTTTGGCCACGATCTCGGCTATAGTGCTACGACACCGCACCAAGTCAGAACTGATACACTCGTCAAACGGAATGTCTGCAAGTGCCGCGCCCACCAGCCGCGCCTGGTCACGGCCAGTCTCGTTCACGTCGATGTCAAGATGGCCCTGGAGAATCTTTTGTCGGTTATGGTCTGTTTGGCCATGTCTCACCACAAAAACACGCACGATCGCCGGATCAGTATTGGCAATAATGTTCATTACTTTAATGAAAACGAAGAAATGAACGAAAAAAAAATTAATTGATTGTAGATTAAATTTCATAGACTAAATTTCAGCAACAACTTTTCTTTAAATAAATAGTATTCATAATCATCATGAGTCATTAACTAAATACATGTTTCGATCTCGTGTCTCACATGCTCCAACACCTCCTTTTTCATTTTATAGCCATGGACATTGGCGTCAGGAAAAACGCCCGAATCCAAGTCGGACTTGTACTCGGTCATACCACGAACCCCAGCTCCGAAGAAATCCCCATAATGCTTAACAAATTTCGGAGTATGTGACTCTTCCGGGTCACACATGCCCATCATGTCGCTCACCACCAACACCTGGCCCAGTGTAGATGGACCAGCTCCGATCCCAATCGTAGGCACTTGCAACTTCTGGGTGATGATCTCCGCCAATTTATTTGGAATACATTCGAGCACAATCGCAAATACGCCGGCTTTTTGCAACCGGAGACATTCACGATAGATTTCCACCGCATTGTCAACACTGGTACCTTGAAGCTTGAATCCCCCAAACACATTGTGGTGCTGCGGAGTCAACCCAACGTGTCCCATCACCGGAATACCAATCGTGGTCAATCTCTGTACTCTCAGCACGACCTCACTATTGCCTCCCTCGATCTTAATGGCTTGAACTTTACCTTCCTTGACAAGCCGAATGGATGTGTCTATTGTCTGCTCCTGGGACCGTTCAAACGAACCAAACGGTAAGTCGGCCACAAGAAACGATTTCTTGTTACCCCGCGAAACCGCCTTGACGTGCCATAAGAACTCGTCAAACGCCAACTCGTTAGTGTCTTGATATCCCAACGTTGTCATGGCCAACGAATCGCCTACTAGCACCATATCGAGGTCCGCCAGCTCAGTCATCTTGCTCGTAAGGTAGTCGTGTGCTGTAACCATCGAAATCGGCTTTTTATTGTGGTACGACGCCTGGAGATCAACGAGTGTCTTACGGATTGTCGTTTTATGGGCCGATCTGGCAACGACAGTCGTGGACAACAACCGTGTAGGGATCTTGGACAACATCTTGATGGTCGTATAACCTCGGTTTCCGAGATGAGTAATAAAGGTCATTGATTACACAAAATCACAAGAGACAAAAATGTCGTTGACTCACCTGAAGAAAAAATGAAATAAAAAATCATTGGCGAATGCTACACATTTTTTACAGACGACATTTTTCTTGACGTTTCTCTTACAACAAACACAAAAACAAAAGGTCACCTAAGCAACTCTTGCTAGTCCTGTTTTTAAACTTAAGACAATTTGATTATGTAAGCAGATTTGGCAACCAACCAGATCTGCACTATTAAGTCATGACTGAGCACTAATTTTTGTCATCTTTACCCAAATATTTAAATATTACGAACCTTGTATTTTTCTGTACGCTCTATCCTTACCATATAGTACCCCTATACAAGCTGCAGCCTGCATCTATGATGTAGCTGTTTATGAGCCCATTTGATTTCCGGGCCGAATCTAAAAGTGTTAATTTTATACCTTCTTGCCTTAACGCCGCAAGTATGGGGAATAGACAAGCCCCAGTCAAGTAGAACTTTGTCGATTATGGCCGACAAACGCAAAAAGATTACCAAACGAATCCACACACATCATCTACAGCATTGCCTTGCATTGATCCACAATAGAGGGATTAATGAAAATGCCCCAAAACTGATGAACCCTTGTAGATAGCTGACCAATTTGTGCCTTTTGGCGGGTGCGGTAATTCCGATCCAAATGTACGACACACAAATGACGTGCATAACAATTAGTCGTTCTTGAAATTTCCCATCTATAAATACGTGGTTATCATCCCTTCTCTTTCAAATTTCTTTCCGAACAAATTCTAAATCAATTTACAGTAAGAAAATGCCACATTTTGATGAATCGTTTCGTATGAACCATACCTGTTTGCGGATCAAGGACCCAAAGGTTTCGGTTCCTTTCTACACCAAGAATTTTGGTCTCAAGCTCATCCGTGAATTGCACTTTGACGGGTTCTCGTTGTACATGTTAGCTTATGAAACTAACGAAGATAAGCACTTGAACTGGGCAGCCAGAACTGGTGTTTTGGAATTGTGTCACAACCACGGTACCGAAAAAGACGATAGCTTCAAGGTTAACAACGGTAACGGTACCGAACACCGTGGTTTCGGGCATATCTGTCTCTCTGTTGACAACATTCAGCTCTACGAACAGCAATTGTTGGCCAATGGCGTTGACTTCAAGAAAAAGTTGTCTGACGGTAGACAAAAGAACATTGCCTTTGCCTTGGATCCTGATGGATACTGGGTTGAATTGATTGAACATGGCAAGAACAAGATTGAAACCAAGACCGATTCATCGACCTACAAGTTGAACCACACCATGATAAGAGTCAAGGACCCACAAAAATCGTTGGACTTCTACAGAAACGTGTTGGGATTCAAGTTACTTTCTAAACATGACCACTCCGAAGCTCAGTTCTCCTTATATTTCTTGGGTTACAACCACGATCCCGCTTTCAAAGAAGGTGAAGTTTCGAAACAAGAACAGGCTTTATATGAAGGTGTCATTGAATTGACCCACAACTACGGTACCGAATCTGACGATTCCTTTGTTGGCTACCATAACGGTAATAGCACTGAGAACGGGGCTCTTCAAGGTTATGGCCACACCTGTGTATCTTGTAAGGATCCAGCCAAGTTCTGTGAAGAAATCAACAAGGAATTTGGAGACAAGATTGACTGGTCCTTGAAATATGACCAGGGTAAGTCTATCAAGAAGATTGCTTTTATCAGGGACCCAGATGGATACTCGGTTGAAATCTTTGGCCATGACTTGTTTGCTGAAAACTGACTAGCTCGCTTGTAATAACACTTAGTATGATTGATTCTACTTCTATAAATATACACCTTCAGTGGATTCTGGAACTGGAGCTGCTGCGGTAGGAGTAGAAGCGGGAAGCGATGGACCAGCAGTTTGTACTTTATATGTTGCTATTTCTTGTTTTAGAATCTCTTCTTCCTTACTTTTGTCTGCCTCAGAGACCAATCCTCTTCGCACGAGTTCGGCAAGGGCGAGTGTGATTCGGCGGCTTTGTGCGTCAATGGTTTGGTTATTTTCAAGGACTATTTCAAGATACAAATAGTCATCACTTTTTAGTTCTTGCTTTTCGGTGTCGGTTATGGTAATTGAGCCGACTTTTGCTTGTTCAAGTTTGGCGTTGATCGAGCGTGATTCTTCCAAGAGTTCAAGGTTAGTCAGGATCATCCGCGTGATGGAGGTGTGCAATTGATTCTTGGAATCCCGGATCTGTTCCTCAGAAACATCTTGAATAGCAGTATTGTACTGCTCGGGTGTGATTGGTTCAGACATCGTAAGCCTCTGATTTCGTTCTGTAAAGTGGCAACTATTACAAGTTTAAAGATTGAGATATGTACCACAAGAACCAAGAAGTGAAGTACTGTATATAGAGATATCTGAGCCACAAATAAACAAAACTCGCTTACCAAAAAGGGTGTCGGAACCCAGCCACGGTAGGAAGAGGATAGAAATGATTCGAGTTTTCAATAATGCTCTATTTTTTAGGTCATGATTAAGGTTAAGGAATTCCAGTCGAATAAAGAAGGATGAAATTTCCAAATTAACGTATGGAAGAATGTTTAAAGGACTTGGATTTCAATGTAATCTAAATGGGTTCTGAATTTCGATTCACTGTATGCTTACATACCCAGTGTCCTGCATATTTTCTGGAGGAATTTTCGCCATTGACAGGAGTGGTTACTAATCAGACATCCTGACAAAAGTTATGTTCCAAGCAACAATTCGTCAGTTTTCCTACTCAAGAATGGTATCTCAACAAACAACCCAAAAAGTCCAAGACTTGATCAAGAACAAGCCTATCTTTGTTGCTTCCAAGTCCTACTGTCCTTTCTGTACGAAGACCAAGAACACTCTTGCTCAAATCACCAAGGACGCTTACGTTATAGAGTTAGACGAAGAAGCTGATGGCGCTGAAATCCAAGAAGCTTTATTCGAATTGACCGGTCAGAAGACCGTTCCAAACATCTTCATTGGTGGTGAACACATTGGTGGTAACAGCGACCTCCAAACCTTGGCTTCTCAAGACTTGTTGGAAGCCAAGATTAAGGCCGTCTTGTAAGCAAACTGTGGTTCTGTTTCTATTTATAAGTATATGTATATGGTGATTACAAGGTTTACCAATCAAATACACTCATCTTGACATGTGTAATTAACACGGCTGGTTTCACCAGGCGCCAACTATTTCCTGTTATAGCTCCTAATGGACCTCCCTGACACCCATTATTTGTAATCAACCACTAAAGTTTTTTTTCGAGTGGGAACAATCTCATCAAAATTTCCGTTTTCGGATTGAAATTGACCAGGCTGCGACTGCAAAATATACTTCAATTTACATCCGTGGTTGCAACTGAAGACTATATAAAGATGTAACACTTCATCTCTGTAGTTTTAATTCTTTACTCAATTCTAACACTCTCAACTCAATTATTCAAACAATGCAATTCTCTTTTGTCGCTATCACTGCTCTCGCTGCTTCCATGGTCACTGCTGTTCCTGCCACAATCCCAGATTCTGAAGGAATCTCTATTCCTGATGAAGCTATCCTTGCTCAATCTGTCATTCCTGACGATGTTGAACCGGTCGTTGCCGAAATCGACAACCAAAAGGTCGTTGTCTTGGTCAACACCACCTTGGCCACTGAATTAGGTACCTCTCTCTCCAAGAGAGAAGCCGAAGCTGACGCCAAGTGGCACTGGATCTCTTACCGTTTTGGTCAACCAATCTCTAAGAGAGAAGCCGAAGCTGATGCTAAATGGCACTGGATTTCCTACCGTTTTGGTCAGCCAATCTCCAAGTAAGCAAGACTTCAAAAGACTTTCACTCTCTCGTTTGTTTGCTACCTTTATAGCTAATTTCTCGGTTTTTTTCTTATTGAATGAATGTTCTTACTATACCATATATGTTAAGTCCTTATATGTAGTTCTTTGAGGTGATCACTTCGCTATTTTATTTTTTAGGTCTTCATCAAATTTATTGGATTATACACGACCATATATATCAATAAATTTTCAGTTAGTTAACGTAGCTTCACACACCAGAAAATGTCGAATATTGGGTTGCAAGTCCGCCAAGCTGTACCATCCATTGATCCCGTGGTGGCTGAATATGCTACTGGATATATTCAACATGTATCAAACTCCACGGATGACAGTGTTTTAGCTCAAAGTTTGAATATTGAACAAGAGATGGACTTTGTCAAGCAATTGTTAATCGATGCGGGTGGTGTGACAGAAAAAGTCTTTCAATTAGCAGACAATCTCTCCCAAGTTTTGAGTACAAAGCTTAAGGACAACATGGCAAAGTTGGAAATTACAGGGGACACATCCAAGAGATTGTTGGACATCAACTTGTTAAAGAACAACACAAAGAGAGATATAAATTCATCGCTTGCTTTGTTAAGTGCCAGTAATGATATCGAACACACTGGTAGAAAGATGGAAAGTAGAGTGGATAAGAAGAAGTTAGAAAAGCAGGAAAGAAAGATTGCCAAGAAGGTGGCCAAGAGAAACAACAAGTTCGTCAAGTACGAAGCTTCGAAGTTATTAAACGAAAAGAAACAAGATGACTACGACTCATTTTTCCTTGAAATTAATCCTTTGGACTTTGGTTCTAGTGCAGGTAAGTCCAAGGACATTAAAATCGAGAACTTTGACTTGTATGTCGGTGAAGGTCAAAGAATCTTGAGTGAAGCGTCGTTAACTTTAGCTTATGGAAGAAGATACGGTTTGGTTGGTCAGAACGGTATTGGTAAGTCTACGTTGTTACGGGCTTTGTCGAGAAGAGAGTTGAATATTCCAAAGCACATTACTATCTTGCATGTTGAACAAGAAATTACAGGAGATGAAACCAGTGCCATTCAAAGTGTTTTGGATGCAGATGTCTGGAGAAAGAACTTATTGATGGAAGAACAAAATATCACTGATAGAATTAATGAGATTGAAAAGTTGCGTGAGGAATTCGATGAAGAGTCCAATGAAGTTAGAAAGTTGGATTACGAAAGAGAAGACTTAGATGCCCATCTTCAACAAGTTAATGAAAAGTTGTACGATATGGAATCGGACAAGGCTGAAAGTAGAGCTGCTGCAATTTTGTATGGTTTGGGTTTCACCAAAGAATCGCAACAACAAGCTACCAATAAGTTTTCTGGTGGTTGGAGAATGAGATTATCGTTGGCCAGAGCATTGTTCTGTAAACCAGATTTATTGTTGCTTGATGAACCATCCAATATGTTGGATGTTCCATCCATTACGTACTTGGCCAAGTACTTGCAATCGTATGAAGCTACCGTACTTGTTGTGTCGCACGACAGAGCATTCTTAAACGATGTGGCCACCGATATCATTCACCAGCATTCCGAGAGATTGGATTACTACCGTGGGTCAAACTTTGACTCTTTCTACGCTACCAGAGAAGAAAGAATCAAGAATCAACGTCGCGAATACGATAACCAAATGGCATACCGTAAGCATTTGCAAGAATTTATTGACAAATTCAGATATAATGCTGCCAAATCTTCGGAAGCACAATCTCGTATCAAGAAGTTAGAGAAATTACCAATCTTGGAACCTCCTGAAGATGATAAGGTCATTACATTCAAGTTCCCCGAACCCGAAAAGTTGTCCCCACCAATCTTACAGATGCAGAATGTTACATTTGGTTACGATCCAGCCAAAATATTGATGAAAAGCGTCGACTTGGACGTGCAAATGGATTCCAGAATTGCTTTCTGTGGTGGTAACGGTACAGGTAAGACTACACTCTTAAAGTTGTTGTTGGAACAATTGACTCCATTGGAGGGTATGATTTCAAGAAATGGTAGATTGAGAATTGGGTACTTTGCTCAACATCACGTTGATGCCATGGACTTGAGTCTTTCTGCCGTGGCTTGGATGTCGCAAACGTTCCCAGGTAAGAATGATGAAGAATACAGACGTCACTTGGGTTCGTTTGGTATTACTGGCACTCTTGGTTTACAGAAGATGCAATTACTTTCTGGTGGTCAGAAATCGAGAGTCGCTTTTGCTGCTTTGTGTATGACTCAACCACATATCTTGATTTTGGATGAACCTTCGAATCACTTGGATACTCAAGGTTTAGATGCCTTGGCCGATGCCTTGATCAACTTCAAGGGTGGGGTGTTGATGGTGTCTCACGATGTCTCTATCATTGATAAGGTGTGTAACGAGATCTGGGTCAGTGAGGACGATACAGTCAAGAGGTTCCCTGGTGATATCCATGCATACAAAAAGCACATTCTTGCCAGTGCCGATGCTGCTGGTGTTATTAAGAAGCATTAATTCAGGTCAAGTAATACAAAGTGTATGTAGTCAAGGTTACATATTTCGTAACCGAAATGTCGCGTAACTCGCATAGAAAAACGACATCAAGATAAACGCGATCATGATCACGATCGGAATCACGATCCTTACCGAGTTATCATGATGTTACAATCGCTTGGTACAAAATCGAAGGTAGCTTTGGGGATAGTAGCATCGTATTCTTCGTTCGAAGTGTACATGCATGTACGAACAAGGTATTTAGTTTACCAGCGGCAACAAGAGTTCCAGAAACTCGGAAACGATGAGATAGATATCACCAAGTTCAAATCGGCTACGATTGGTGGTATGTTTGTCAACCCATTTGAAGAGTACCGTCCTCAGACTGCGTTTGAATTTATATTGGTGCGGATAATGGAGTTGTTTGAGAGCATTTACGGAAACAGGTACGAATTACATGGGAAATTATCTAAACCTCACGATGGGGCCGTGGATGTTGAAGACGTGCTCAAGTTGTACAAGCCAGATGTGGAAACTATGAAGAAGAATTCAATTATATTCCAGGAATGTATCAAGACAAAGGATTTTAGTGCACTCAAGTCGCTGTCGTGGTACAAACCAGGTATTCCAGTCGATAACCAGATGATTTTTACCTGGTTGGGCCAATCATGTTCTTTGGTACAGATTTCTGGGGTCAATTTCTTGACTGATCCCATCATGAGCGATCGTTTGATTAGCAAATCGTTAGGTCCGAAAAGACTCGTCAAATCACCAATGTCATTGGAAGATATCCGAGAGGCCACAAACAACAAACTCGACTTTGTCTTAGTAAGTCATGACCATCCCGACCATTTAGAATTGGATTTGGCCAAGGAGATTGGAAATTCAACTATGTGGATTGTACCGTTAGGATTAAAGAAGAAGCTTGCCAGGAAAGGCATTTTCAAAGTAATTGAAATGGACTGGTGGGACTCAATCAACCTCAATCCATATATTTCTGATGTGTTACCAGATAATTACGAAGTTGTTTGTGTTCCAGCGATGCATTGGTCGGGACGGTACGTCTTTGATTCAAACAAGTCTTTGTGGTGTTCCTTTATTATCAGAAAGAATGGCAAATCATTGCTCTATCATGCAGGGGATACTGGATATTCTCTGGAGCTTTTCAAGGTTATAGGACACAAGTATGGGCCAGTTCAGCTTGCATTACTCCCAATAGGGCAATATTGTCCGCTGTGGCACCAGAAACCTCGGCATATTTCGCCTCAGGAAGCACTACAAATTTGCCTGGATGTTCTGGCCAAGTTTATGAAGGGAATACACTGGGGAACATTTAAGTTAAGTGGTGAACCCATTTTAGAGCCAAAGGAGTTGTTGACGAAATTGGCTCGAGGTATAGACAAATGCAATCATTATGGAACGCCTGAATTTGGATTAAGTTACATGTACAATCTTGCTGACGCAGAATAGTAGTAATACAAGATCTGTTTATTTATTAAAAGACATTGACTTTCTTTCTTCTTCGTGTTAGGTGGTTGCTATTTACAGAGGTCATCATTTTCATTAATCAAGTTTGTAGACAGCTCTGATTCTAGCTTGTTGACTGGACATCATGGCTTTTTGGTAAGCCTGGAAATCTGAGTCGGAACGGATAACCGAACCAATAGACATAAACAACCC
This sequence comes from Teunomyces lycoperdinae, assembly GCA_030574955.1. Lineage (NCBI taxonomy): Eukaryota > Fungi > Ascomycota > Pichiomycetes > Serinales > Debaryomycetaceae > Teunomyces > Teunomyces lycoperdinae. Next base: position 469,590 of record JAJMFY010000003.1, read on the forward strand.
GAAAGTGCCAACTGATCCCATGATGTATTGACCCAAGGTTCTCATCACACCATTTGGTCCAGCACCGTTTTGTAAGATGGAGAAGCCTCCAAACAAAACACCAACACACACACCGACGGTGGATCCCATAAGAGCACCCATTTTGAGTTTGTCAAAGGTCGATGGTTGGTGTCCGTACTGTACTTGTTGAACTGGAGGCATTGTAATTTATTAGCTCAGAGAGTGGTCGGGTTCTTTTTTCAGATTCAACACGACAAAATTGAAGGTAGAGCAAAGACAAAAGTGCGAGAAAGTGAGAAAAGACAAAAAAAAATAGCACTCTATTTCTTGTGTTGCGCACTACCGCACTTGTCTGTTCACTCAATTTAACATATTCAAATCGTGAGCCAATCAACACCCAAGTAACTGAATACTTAAACAAAAATAATAAGATGGGTTCGTCTGCTTCTAAGCCGGAAACGAAGGTGTTTACTCCTTCGACACCAGTGGACTTCAGTGCCTCCTTTTTGTCCCAATTAGAGAATTCGCCGGAATCCGACTACTCGCGTGCCCAATACACCGAAAAGTACATCCAAGACCGTGTGGCTGCTGAATTGACCAAGTTGGAAAGAGAGACCATTGAACGTTTTCAGAAGACCACCAATGATGCCTTGCAAACTACAGAAAATAAACCAAATGATGTTTCCGTGCCTTCATACAACGATAAGATCTCCAAGTTGACCTCGCTCTTGGAAGAAAACATCAAGTTGGCTCAAATCCAAGTACCGGAAGAAGTCGCCGCTGCCAGAAAATCCGTCATTCAATGCTTAAAAGACAACAAAGGTAAGAGCTTGAACTGCTGGAACGAGGTTGAACAATTTAGAAAGTTAGTTAAAGATTTGTAAATTACATTCTTTCTCTTCTTGTGTATTTAATGAACTAAGAATTTATATATCTATGCTACAATCCAACTGCCTTGTAGATCAAAACCAATGCACTGTCACTTTCGCCACCTCCGGCTAATTGCTCAATTGCTTCCTTGTTGATACTACTGACTTTGTTGTCGTTCAACTTCCACCATCTCTCTCCATCCAAGTCACTTGAATCCTTTACAAAAGATTGGTAGTGACCTGAGTCGGCCGAGGATCCTTTATGAGTTATCACAGCTTGCAATTCATACACAGAAGAAGGATTTTCCATGTTCGTTTGTTTGTTAAATCCTTCAGGTAAGATACTTTGAACTTCGTCTTCAAACTTGGATTTTATCGACACAATTTTCATTTCGTCTTCTTCCTGTTGCTCCAATGGAGTCAAATTAGTATCTTTCTTCAGTTTTTTAAAATCTCTAATCAAGTCTACGTTGTCCTTCTCAATCTTTCTAATTTGATCTCTAATCAGAACCTTCTCAGACTTAATAGACTCGTCCAACATCTCGGCCAAATCCAACTCAAATGGGAATTGTACTTTTCTCAAAATTTTGGACTTGACTCTTGTATCTCTTCTCCAGAAGAATCTCACAAAATGGACGGTCAAGTACTTGGGCAATCTTGTAATGGTCTTGGTCACTTCATATTCAGCGTTACAGCCCAAAGTATCGTTGTGCTTTTCTATGCTTTCAGTTAATCCAGCCATAATACCGTCTCTCAAGAAATTTGTCTTGATATCGATGTGACAGTTCAATTTCAATGAGGTTTCAAAGTCGATCTTGGACTCTTCGTCAGGAAGAGCAAGACACCTTGTCTTAGTTTTAAAACCAACCTGGAAATAGTTACTAATAGCCAATTGGTTGTCCAATGTAGAAAGCAATTGAGAAAAGGCTTCTTCGGCATCCTGTTGTTTGTACCCGCCAGGTCCCATTTCGGCGAATTGTGGGAAGAGCTTTCTAAAAGTAGAAAGAAACAAAGTTGGAGTGATATTTTCATATTTCTTGGACATTTGCTGGAACAATGCCTTCAAGCCATACACGGTATTTTGACTAGGGTCGCTGTTGATACCGGTTCCCTTAAAGTCCAAGACTTTTTCTCTAAGATCGGTGACCAGGAAAAGGGATTGCAACGAAGAGTTCAAGTAACAAGTGTTACCCAAATTAACCAAACCAGAAGGATTATTACTAACCTTGACCAATTGGTTTTTGTTCAAGTCTTCAATAAAGACCTGCTTTTCCACTGGTTTTGAAGGCAAATCCTTGTCTGGAGTACCCAAAACCATGACGGGCTGCTTTGGATTCAAGTTCAACAGCAGAACAACTACATCATCCTGGACTTTTCCTCCCTTGACCAAAATCTTTTGTCTTACTGGAGGAATGTTGGTGAGTTGTTGGATTTTCTGTTTGAACTCCAAGCCTGTGGCATTGTCGTCAAGCTCTATCTCGTAGACCTTACCGGCGTTTTTTATAGTAGCCATTGTTAGTTTTTGTTCTCTTGTACTATCACAAAAAAGATGATATATCTATTGGAATTAACTTACTTTGAATCATATAGTGGCAAAACGGGTTTTGGGTGGTACGCACTTCAAAATATAACCTAAAATTCTCGCAAGTAGTTTAAAGAAAAATACCAAAATATGGTCGAGAAAAAAAAATCTCCCGGGGGTGAGTCGAACACCCGATCTCAAGATTACTTTGAGGTTATCATTACAGTCTCGCGCCTTAGCCAGCTTGGCCACCGAGAGGTTTTATATCAGAATTTTGGTTGTCATATTTGAGTTAGATAGCTTTTAAAAAGAATATGACTGGAATTCACTGTAAGATATATTATAGCCATTGTGGATTTCATAATCTATAGACGGATATAAAACATTCACATATCATCCAATAACGAATGCTGACTCAAAAGTATACAATCACCACCCCGTTCGGGGTCTAATCCATAGGTGTAAAAGAATCCTTCTGATGTTATCACGTTAATATGCAACAAGTTCAATGAGACTTCCTTGGGCATGAACGTATCATTCAGAGAAGGTGAACTAGAATCCTTATCTCGGGAAAGGTAAGATTGTGGAACAAAATCCTGCTGCAACTCATTGCTCATCACAGCAATCGACTTAGTATCTTTACCAATCGAGTTGATCTTGAGCGATGCAAAATGTCTTGTGGGTTCCAAGATCGACGAGAAACGCGAGGGCAAAAAGTCTCCCATCTTCTGAGCTGCCTTTCGTCCCAATGTCTGTGAAGACCGTCTGATTAGACGAGCAACAGATAATCTGTTTTGATCGATTATTGGCTCACTACGCGTAGCATTGCCCGGGTTAATGTTGGTAGGTATATCTTCCCCAGACATTTCTGAATTAATGCTAGCATATGAACTGGTGGACCCCTGTGATAACTTGCGTTGCTTGTTCGATATATGTTCGAGTGATTCGTTTTCAATTCCCTCGTCGTCCATATCGTCATCATCGTCAACTTCAGCATCACTGTCATCGCCATCGTCCGGAATATCGTCAAACTCCACTTCTCCATCTGTCTTTTTCGTCAGCTCAACTGACTCGGATTCTTCGGCAATGGGTTCGTACTCGGGGTTCAATCTGGGCTTCTTTTTCACTGAGTTTATCTTATTGAGTTTGTGCTTGTTTTCTAACGCCTCGATCTCACCCAAGCGGAATATATGCACTGTTTCACTCGAAGAAGTGGCCAATACATACTTGTCACCCGAACTGAAATGAATAGAGTGGATTTTAGTGGGGTATGTTCCTCTCCTAAACTGGTACAATTTGACACCGGTGCTGACGTTAAACACTCGAACAATAGTACCCTTGTCCGATGCTGTAGCCAAAAGGTTGCCGCTACTCGAAAGTGTCAAGGCAGCAAGCGATGATTTGTGCGCTTCTATCACTGATAAAGGTTGTAAGGTATCCAAGTCGAAGATGATGACATCTCCAACGCGGTTTGGAGTACTACTCACACTTTGAATGTTATTCTGGACGGAATTCAAACCTCCATTGGTATTTATTCCATTTACCAAAAGGGATTCGTGCGTAATAGTCTTTGGCGGAGATGGATATGCCAAATAACTTTTATCACCCTCTGCCGTCCCCATAGAAATCGCACATAATCCGTTGGCATTGGGGCTTGTTTCAATAGTATGGAGGAGCTTCATGGTGGTTATGTCGTAGATATAGATCTGCTCCTCCAACAACGCCACCAAGCGTGTCTTTGTAAGTTTTATTTGCAAAATTGTTGAGGGAAAGATAAGATCGCAGATAGTCGATTGGCGTTTGGTGTTGACAATCTTGAGCTTGCGCGGAGAAGAGCCGGGTTCTTCTCCAAGGGCCACGATTGCTATAAGAGAAGTGCAGTAGAGCATCTCGATCATCCCTATTGCTTCATCTTTCTTGTACTGGAAGCACTTACCAAAGGAGGGCTTGCAACTGAAGATTCTGTATCCGTTGGGAAGTGCCACGGCAACACACGAATTGTCCTGGTTGAAAGTAATATAATTAACCGAGCCAGCTATGGGTCTTGAACCACCACTTCGTAATGAAGATGCACCATCACTTGAAATGCTTCTTTGAAGTTGTTGGGTCAAGTTGGCTTGTAGAACAGAAGATTGGGTCTTTAGCATGAAGACAAATCGCAGTTAAGTTAAGTCAAGTCAATGAAGAGGGTGAAGTGAAGAACAATTAGCTAAAAGTTAAGACCTCTGGATTTTAGCTTCTTTTCTTGCAGATGTTTTCTTGGATGCTTATCGACTCCAGGTTTGACGGACTAAAGTTTTGTGAGCCTATTGCTATGTTTGGTCGTGCCCACACGGTTCCCACAAAAACAAAAAAAAAAGAAATAACGGTCGGAGCTCCAATTGTACTGGGGATATTACAAAGCGAGTCTAGAGGTTTCATGTATCTAAAAGCTAAGCTAAACTTTATACGACTCTGGCCAACCAGGAAGTGTAGTTTTCGATCATTTCTGGAGTAACATCGTGAGCCACATCTTCCTGAACAAACAATTCAGCAGTGTCATTGGTGTTGATGTACTGGTCAACCCATAACAAGGTCAATTTCGGTGGCACCAAAGTATCTTTAGCACCGAACGCAGCAAATAATTTGACATCGTTCATCGGGAAACTCTCGAAAATCTCGGAGTCTTCCTTTGCAAGATAATTGTGGAACGTTTCTGGATAGTGCGAACGTCTCTGTTCGTCGCTCAACGGTAACTCGTTGTAGTTGAAGTAAAAGTACTTTTTATCGTAGTCTGGCGAATCCAATTCCGTCTTTAACAATCTGTTGATAAGCAAGGACGTCAAATCGTTGGTTCCAATCACAGGATTAACCACCTCTGTTAAGTGTGGATACTTGTAGGCGAACCGAATCGCAGTGTGCGCACCCAACGAATACCCACTGACCCAGTTCTTGAACTTAATCTCGGTTTTGTAAAGCTCCTTCAATCTACGATCAACGTAGTAATCGAGATTTAAATACATAGGAAGGAAATCAACAATCAGCTTCAAGTCGGCAACATTGCCTTCAATTGATGAAATCATATCGACTGCGTGCGTGGTGTTGCCTGATGACCACGACGAGTTCTTTGCCTCATCCAAAAGACGTTCACCATGGTTTCTGTTATCAAAAGTAACAGCAATCAAAGGAATCTTGGAGTCTGCCTTCTTCTGGTACTGCTCCAATATCTTGTAAGCGATTGATTCCGTAAATGAATAGTCTCCTTGACGTTGATGAACTAAGTATTGGACATTAACGGGGATCTCGTCAATTGATCCGCTGAAGCTCTTAACATACTCCTCTAATGCTTCACTGTTGTATACGTAAACATTTATACCACCAATAAAGAACTGCTTCTTTGAAAACTGTGTTGGGTCAAATTCAAAAGGCTTCATTTTCTACAATGATAGGGGATGGTCTTTTTTTTCATTTTGTGGAGAAAACATGCGAACCATGGGGGCGAGTCTTCGATTTTTTGTTTTTCTTTTTGTGCTAGTACAATTATTTCTAATTTTCTACTCTATGGCAAGGAGTTCATCCACTTGTTGAATAAACCGGCGGTCGCTTCGATAATTAACATAGCCAAAGTTGGACTCTTTCATCGAACGAATTAGTATCGGATCAGCCAATTGGAATATGGCATACTCTGTATCGTAGTCGTAATGCGCATACATGGAGATATTGATTAGGAACAAGGTGGCTGCGAAAACAAGCTTGTCGATTTGACTAGCATCAATATCTCTGTATGTATCGTTAAGCATAACATCTACGCCATACGACAAGTTTGAAAAAAGTCGGGCAAAATGCATCTCAGTTTCCAGAGAGTCAAATTTACTTATCATTTCACCAAACAACCGCCGGGCTTCGGGTCCGTTAAGGTTCAGATTTTTGATCTCAGCCGTGTACATATTATCATGACGATTGATTAGCCCAAGAGTGTACTGACAATATTTTCTATAACTTCCATCCATTTGCATACTCGTTAAACTCTTGGGAGCTGGAGTAAACCGTAATGCCAACAAAAGAAAATATTTCTCGGGGTCATCAAACTGTGCCGTCAAATTTCCCATACAATTAAGGTTTGTTTCTGCTCTACGGTGCCATGCACCATCTTGAAAGTAAAAATACAATGGAAAATCTGGATACGTGACTTCTATACTGTCAGAGGAGTATCGATTAGTCTCATTGTATTCGAAAAATTTAGTCAACATCGTTGATGGTACTCGTGGAGAGGAAGTAAAAATTGATCCAGTGGGAGTGTTTATAGCCAGTGTATTATCACCCATTTCGTAATCTCGTCCCTCAGATTGACCAACAGCAGTTAAATTAACCACTGAAGGCATTAAACTGACTAAAGAAATACCAAAGTAGAGCGAAGCTGCAACGTAAGAGCTTTCATGGATTGGATCAAAAAAAACCAGTTTCAATTCTCTCACCACTGATTTTGTTACTAATTGAACACACACGCTAGCATTAAGCTTGGTTGATATTGTGGGATTATAGGACACCACATAATTGTTGTCAAGATAAGGGCCTTCTTGCTTAACTTTAAATTTCTTTGGCCGGGCAAGATTGATAGATCCGTGTTTCTTAATTTCTCTTTTTCTAAACTTTTTGGGATACCCATGTGAACAAACGTGTTCGAATTCACCGCAACGATGGTAATTGTATTTACTTATTAGTTGAAAGAGTTCGGTATCTTGTTCACCTGGAAGTTGAGCCCGAATCAACTCGCCAAGTTTTGAAGCAGAGATAAGTGCAAAGTTTTCAATCCACAAATATAAATGGCAAACTGGTTCTCCTTCATCAAACGTAATACGGCATATCTTGGATAGGATTTCACCAAATAGCTGTGGAATTAATTCTTCCCATAATATTTTCACCTTTATGTTAAAAATGCGCAAGTACATTACCAAGTCTTCCTTGTCGAAGGGTTCCATTTCCGGCCAGTCTCTATTTGCTGTGAATTTTATGTACAAGTGTGGAATTCCATTGAGCTTGAATAGATCTAGTGCCTGTCTATATTTGCGGCTCAAGTAGGTCGGTGAATGGGTCTGTGTTGGACCATATAAGTTTTTGCTCTCATTTTTCAACATGAGATACGAATTATGCAAGAATTTGTGAAATAGCTTTCCTCCTCTAAAGGGAAAGTTGTTGTTATTGAGCCGGACATGAATGCTGGATCTGAGAAGTTCAAAATCAGACGTGCATAAAGTTTTGAAAGGGGTACCTTCAAAGAATAATAAACTATGCGCAAGTACTAGGCTGGTAAATATATCTCGATTTATTACAACATCTTCTTTGATCAAGGAAATATGATAATTCCTGTCTTTATGCGCTGAATTTGTTGGTAATAGAATCAAATTTACCTCCTCACTGGTGTCATACTTTGCGTAGAGACAATCTGAAATTTCGTAATTTTTTGCAGAATTCAAGTAATCATAAATTTGATGACATTTCCGAATAACTTGATTGTAAAATAGAAATGAAGAAATTAATGGTACTTGTACTTGAGTTTCACGTTTGATAATGGGCTGCTCTGGGGAAAATAAATATATCGAGGGATTAAGTGAAAATGGTTTTTGATATGCTGTTCCGTCTTTGAATTTTACTGGACTTATAATTTTATTGAGCGTGACAATATCATCTTGGAACTCTGACTTTGCGTACAATTTCAAAAGACTCAGTGGTACATTAGTCCGTGGATTTATTTCTAATGTCCCGTTATTACAGCAAAGGGTGTAATTGTCGTTTTTCATTTCTTGTTTCCAAAAAATGGCACCACAAGAAGTGCAAGCCATGTTTGGAAAGCCAATACCATGCGAGCTAGTTGGAAATTCAAGCTCGATAAATTTGTCTGTGGTAGTAATGGGGTAATTGTAAATATATTTTATTGGTGGTCCATCGGTTAATGCAATATTTAGGGTAGAAGTCGGAATTGGTCGATCTATGGAAGAGAAGTAAATTGGTTCTGGTTCTTCTGTTTTGGGAGGATTTAATTGAATTGGAGAAATATGAGGTAAATCATTGTCTGGAGATCTCGTTGGTGAGGATTCAGGAAGTGATGCGATTGTTGGTGAGGAGGATGCAAAAGGCGATTGAGACAATACGGTTCGGCCTGGCGAAGAGCCACCAGAAACTGGGTCTGGTGAAGGTGAGAATGTGAATCCATGTTCAAACGTGACAAGCGATTTTGATCTAGCATCCAGATAAGGAATGCCCAAGGAATTATTATAGCGTGTTCGTTTGCGAGGAGAATTAAGAAGGGATTCGATGGGAATGGACATTTTGCAGCAACCCAGGCGATTGCAAAACTTTAGATTGACTGCAAAATGAGTTGTGGGTCTCCTACCGTTCTACAAGGACGAAAAAATTGTAGTGAAAATTTTCACTGCGTGAGAACAGGCCCGCCTGGCGCGAATGGATTTGCGAGAAAAACAGAGGAGAACGCGCAAAAACCCGTACCAACGTAAGTTGACAGTGTCGGGAAAAAAAAAGATGCTACCGCGCACCTGGCGCGCGAGGGACTACAAAAGGACGCCTCACCAAAACTTGCGCCAATTGTTTTTTGAGGAATTAGAGTTGGCTCGTTGACAGGGAATGTCACTTTGTAATTTGCTTTAGAAAGTTTAAAACCGTAAGCAAAGGGACAAGTAAAAACAAAATACAGAAGTGGAATTGGTTGGAATCGAATCGGAGGCACCATTACTTTAATTAGTTCAAATTCGTGTGTTTGCAGCAACTGGAAAAAGCCAAACTCATGACGAATTTCAGATGCATATGGTTTCTCAACGTGGCCCGTAAACCCCCCGCCACGCTCACGGTGTAAAGCCACAACCGCAAACTAAAAAAAGCACCTAGTTAGCGCGACATTGAAACGAGACCTACACGACATTCAGTAGTCTTGTCACGCTCTTAACACCGCAAGTGACGGCGGGGAATCGTTATCCCCACAATAAATGTCAATGATGATCTAGAAGTCATTCGATTCTCAACAAATAATCGTCGTAATTGGTATGTAACCTTGATTAACGTTAAATGTGATGTTTCCCTCTGGTCAATTGACTCGCAATAAACCGTCAAATGGTTCAGACCCTTCCGGAACTTCTCGCGCCGACAAACGTCCGAGTTCCCTCGGTACCAAATGGCGACGCGCAGGTGGTAGGAGAGAAATTTTATTTTTGTTTCTTGCGCTTGTGTATGATAAATTTTTTTGGGGGGGTGTGGATAGCCATATGAATGATTTTGTGTGACATTCGCCCCGTCACTTTTGTGTAATTTTACTTGTTGGGCCACGCCCTCCAATAAATAACAAGCAATGGCCACTAAAAAACATCCATTGTAAAACCACTCAATTGATTCCTTAAAAATGGCTCCAGCTGCTTACTCCGATATCCAAAAACCAACCAACGACTTGCTCAGCAAGGACTTCTTCCACCTTACCACTGCTGCTGTCGATGTCAAGTCGGTTGCTCCAAATGGCGTCACCTTCACCGTTAAGGGTAAGACCGCCAAGGACAACTCCATTGCTGCCTCTGTTGACGCCAAGTACGTTGACAAGGCCACTGGTTTGACCTTGACTCAAGGCTGGAACAACGCAAACTCCTTGAACACCAAGATTGAATTGTCTGAATTATTGACTCCAGGCCTCAAGGGTGAATTGGACACCTCTGTCGTTCCAAACGGCTCTAGAAACGCTAAGTTGAACTTCTTCTACCAACAATCCGCTGTTAACGCCAGATTGTTCTTTGACTTGTTGAAGGGCCCAGTTGCCACTGCCGACTTGACTGTCGCCCACGATGGCTTCACCGCCGGTGCCGAATTGGGTTACGACATCTCCTCCGCCAAGGTCAACAAGTACTCTGTCGGTGTCGGTTACACCAACTTGAACTACGCGTTGGCTGCCACCGCCACCTCCAACTTGTCTGTCTTCACCGCTGCTTACTTCCACAAGGTCTCTCCTTTGGTTGAAGTTGGTGCCAAGACCACCTGGGACTCCGTCAAGTCTTCCAACGTCAACGTTGAATTTGCCACCAAGTACTCCTTGGACAAGTCTGCTTTCATCAAGGCCAAGATTGCCGACAGCGGTTTGACTGCTTTGGCTTACTCCCAAGAATTGAGACCAGGTGTCAGATTGGGCTTGGGTGCTTCCTTCGATGCTTTGAAGTTGGCTGAACCAGTCCACAAGTTGGGTTTCTCCTTGTCCTTCACTGCTTAAGTTAACCACTAACAAGCAAAGGGAGTTCTAGATCTTTTCCTGTCCTCGATCTAGAGCTGGTTAAGAAATTACCTGGAGTTTAATTATTTGTATGCTTAGAGCTGAAACTAAAGATGCCAGTATGTAGTCAATGTATGCAACCTGCCATAAATACTCACTCCCCAATGACTGGATAATGGTGGTTGATGGGTGCAAAAGGTTAGAATGGTGATGCGACATGGTCGACATTTTCGACATTTTCGACATTTTCGACATTTTCGACATTTTCGACATTTTGCGACATCATCAAATATCTTTCATCTCACAAGAGTCCCATACAAATATTCGAGCCACCACTTCAAAACGGTATTTCAAGATGGAGACACAAATCACCACAATCACGCAGGTGGCGAAACCGTTTTTCACCTCTTCGGAATTATCGTATCTTCATTCGAAATCGATTCCCGAAAACAAAAAGTTAGCATACAATCAACGCAAGCATCAAGTGTTTCATTTTCTCTACCAAATAGTCAAGGCGATGAAATTCCCGTTGAAGGTATTGAATACTGCAATGAACTATTACCAGAGATACTACTTGTTTAACCGATTTGAGGACAAGTTAAGAGAAAAGAATGAAGTGGAAACTGCAGAAGATATGGAGCACGATGCCATGGTGGTGGCGATAGCATGCTTGTTTCTTGCCAGCAAGAACGAAGATTGCATCAAGAAATTGAAGGACATTCAAGTGGTGGCAAACAAGGTTCGGGATATTGACGATAAGGATAAGAACGGCCAGTCACAACATGCAAGTATTCTTGAAAACGAGCGAAAGGCCGCTATGGCTCTCGAATTTAAACTCTTACAAGTACTCAAGTTTGATTTCCTCAACGGCAATTCACTTACGATTCAAAGTTTGGATAAGCTAGTGGTTCAGTTCTGCAAAAAGCTCGGGATGACGTACCGTATTTCTATGTTTGCGTGGCTCTTGGCCTTCGACCTTATTTCTACACCATTGCCTCTTATGGTACCGCAGCATTGTATTGCGTTGGCAATCATCATAGTGACGCTTAATCTTAAACCAAAGGAAGTGAATATGAAGTTTGAGCCGGTAGAGGATGAGGCAATGAACTTGACTGAAATTTTGGACTCAATTGACTCCTACGAACAGTTCCGGTGTCCTGAACCTTTGGTCAACGAAGCCATCATATATATTCTCGACTACTATATCCACCAGATGAGCTATTCCATCTTGAATGAATATCTTCCTACGGTGGATAAGGAAACGGGAAAGGAGCAAATCTTTAAGTTTATGGACTTGAAGTCCCGGTTCAATGACTTGACGAAATTGAACCAGAAGTGGTCGAGAATATCCTTGGAAAGAGACGAATACTTGAAGATATGGAAGTACGATTCAAAGGGAACTGCCCGGTTCATCTTGGGAAACAAGAGAAGGCGGTTTAACCGTGAATTGAATGCATAGTTTAAGCTCTATTTAATCCTGTAATTTATAGCTAACCGTGGTGCCGATTTGATGAATATTTGTAGCAAAAGATGTAAACATGACTTGTTCGACGTCGCCTTCCAAAAGACGCTGGTCCCCGTTGGTATCGCACCATTCCGACGGCACAACGGTATCATTAGGATCTGTGTAAACCATTACATTGAACGTATAGTCGTCCTCCTGAAGAACGGGGAGATATGATACCAGGGACGTGATTTGTCGTACGATTGCCTGGATTTCTCGTTGTATTTGCTGTTTTTCTTTGGTTGTTTCGTCCCCGTCAGTGTCTCTGGCCTCGACATCGAACTCCCACCTTTCCACACTTTCCAAGTTGCTCTTTGAAATAATCACCAAAACCAATTTAAGAATCTTATTGCCGTATATCCATTTCTTTATCTGTGCCATGATCTTGTTGATGTATTGTTTGACGTCTTCGTCTACGTTAACAAGTAGCGGAAGATCGTACTTGCGGACTGTCTGGAAATCCTCTGCCGGATAAATGCCTCGTTGGAAAAGAATCAGATGTATCGCATATTCAAAGTAATCGGTCACGATTTTACACGATCCTTTGAGGGCAAGTTTTGGTTCCATTTGTAAAAGAAAGTGGTTGACTATTTTTGATCTACGCGAATTTTTGATGATTCATATATTCGTACCCCACGACAATGGTAAGTCTTCTGCGGGTAAATAACTTACTTATGCATCGATTCTAACTACTCTAGCAACACGGTGTTAAACGTGTCAGCCTCTCTCAGGAACTGAAACGGCTTAAAAGAGAACGGGATGCCGCCAAAATCTTCAATTATCGTCAGTTGAACAAACACATCTTTGACCAACGCAGTGCGGGTATACTTACGTTGCCAGTGTTGGAAGAAACTACCAATTTACTCTTGCTAAACCCAGAATTTTACACAGTATGGAACTATCGACGCGAGATTCTTATTCACGAGTTTAAACCAAACGATACAGTAGCTGATCCCGAGAGCTACAGCGCGTTTCTCGAGAATGATCTTAAACTCGGACTTTCGTTATTGAAAAGGTTCCCCAAATGCTACTGGATTTGGCATCACCGTAAGTGGTGCTTGTTTGAATTGTACAGCATTGAGAAGTTGAACTGGCAGAAAGAACTTGCGATCGTAGGTAAATTACTTGAGCTCGATAGCAGAAATTACCACGGGTGGCAATACAGACGGTTTGTGATTGAAAATATTGAAAATGACGTCGAATCAAAGGGGAAAAACGTCTCCGATTCATTGCAGGCTATTCGTTTGGAAGAGTTCAAGTATACAACAGCCAAAATCAACAAAAATATCTCCAACTTTTCTGCTTGGCACAACAGAAGTCAGTTGATTCCCAAGATCTATGCATTGGCTAAAGAGGGATCTGAGTCCCAAGTTGACGGTGCGGAGTACTTTGATACGCCTTATACCATTTTGGTAAAGGAGCTAGATTTGATCAAAACAGGTATGTATATGGACTCCGACGACACTTCGGTCTGGCTATATCTCTACTGGCTCTTGACCAACAGCTTGTTTGTGGATGCCTTAAAGTCAGGTGTACATGGACACACATACTTGGAAATTCTCCAACAACAATTGGAAACTGTAGTGGAACTAAACGAGTTGGAAAAGGATGAGAGTGCTACTAATCAAGATCATTGTTGGTGTCTTAAGACAATAGTTGTCATCAAGTCACTCATAAATCAGGAGCAGAAGAAGCCTCTTGTTTCAGAAGAAATCAAGCAATACTTGGAAACGTTAATTGAAATAGATCCGTTAAGAAAGGGCAAGTACTTGGACCAATTAGCCGGCAAAGCGATCATAATATAAAACTAATATGGCAAATCAACACCAAATTCAGCAACTGTGTAGTTATGCAAGCTTCTCTTTGTGATATGATTTGAAGGTTGTATGAGTTGTGGATATCTTGGCTTGTTTCAACGTCACCTTTATTCAACTAAAATTACAAAGAAGTACTGGGTGCAAAAATATAAAATTTCCTGTTTGGGACACCAAAGGAACATACTCATACAGCATAATTAATCAATATATTGTAGTGTTTTTGAAATCAGACAGAGGTATAAAAGTCAAGCGATTGATCTACCTTATTTCTAATATTCTATCTACATCAATACAACTCAATCACTCAAAAACAATGCAATTCTCTTTTGTCGCTATCACTGCTCTCGCTGCTTCCATGGTCGCTGCTGCCCCAGCCATTATTGCAGAATCTGACGGTATTTCTATTTCTGACGATGCTATCCTTGCTCAATCTGTCATTCCTGACGATGTTGAACCGGTCGTTGCCGAAATCGACAACCAAAAGGTCGTTGTCTTGGTCAACACCACCTTGGCCACTGAATTAGGTACCTCTCTCTCCAAGAGAGAAGCCGAAGCTGACGCCAAGTGGCACTGGATCTCTTACCGTTTTGGTCAACCAATCTCTAAGAGAGAAGCCGAAGCTGACGCCAAGTGGCACTGGATCTCTTACCGTTTTGGTCAACCAATCTCTAAGAGAGAAGCCGAAGCTGACGCCAAGTGGCACTGGATCTCTTACCGTTTTGGTCAACCAATCTCTAAGAGAGAAGCCGAAGCTGACGCCAAGTGGCACTGGATCTCTTACCGTTTTGGTCAACCAATCTCTAAGAGAGAAGCCGAAGCTGATGCTAAATGGCACTGGATTTCCTACCGTTTTGGTCAGCCAATCTCCAAGTAAGC